>VTON01000113.1:0-471094 GCA_009617725.1 Hydropsyche tenuis | reverse complement strand
AAAATTATTGTTATATACAAAGCTAAAAAACAAACACAACGAAAAATTAATGTGTGAAATTAATGGTTTTCTATTTACACTATCTGGAATTTCTGATACATAGTAAACTAGAATAAGTTATTTTAATGTAAATAATTTGTTTTATTATTGAATTGATGGTTTTATTAATAGGTATATTTTACTCTCTTGCTCGTTGTATTTACTTTTTCGCCCCGGATATGAGATAAATAAATAACACAAGTATGCATGGGTAAAACTTAGGGATTGCAATTTACCGTAAAATTTTGATTACCGGTAAACTGTAAATAATTGGTCCCGTTACCGGTTGACCGATTATTTACCGGTAAATGAAAAAAATAAATTTATATAGATTAAATGATAAAACCATGACTGTATGTGACTACTTTTACTAAAAAACAGTATTCTTGATTAAAACCTAAGCATTATATAAAATATATGTATACAAATCCATGGGGTGGGGGTAGTAATCGTTTTTCTAGTTTCAGCGAAAGTCACACTATATAAAATATACATATGTATGGAAATCCTTGGGGGGGGGGGTATGGTGTTAGGTATGGAAATTCATCATATGTTATACATAATTTAACTTTCGGTGCTAAATCTAGAATAAATAATTAAATTAATAATAATTAAAAACTTAATTAATAATAATTAAAAACCATAGTGCGCCTCTCACACTCATTAAAGCACCCTTTCAATTTTTTTTTCTGCAATAATATGTCTATATTTACCCTTAATTAGCAATAAATCATTTCCGGTAATTACAGGTAATTTTTCAATTTACCCGTAATTACCGAGAACAAATTTTGGACGGTTAACCGGTAAACCGGTTTACCGGTATTGAAAGCCCTAGTAAAACTTCTTGAAATTGAATAATGATTTATTATAGATTTCAAGGTGCAAATTAACGGAAAATTTATTAAAAAAATCCATCACGTGCAGTTTTTTAGAAATCTTAATAAATGCTACCCAAACATAAGCTGCTATTATAAAAAATCTTACTTTCGGTATCTATAATACTTTACTTTAGGGTAGTTATAAAAAATATATAGTGAAATGTGAATTAATGTCATTTTAAATATCATTTAGCACTTGAACATGATAAAATAAACGTGGCGCTGTCACAAAGCCGCGCAAATAAAATCCGCGCAGTACATTGTGGACAAAGCCGCGAAGGTTAAGCCGCGCACGACATAGCCGCGCAAAATAAATGTATTTTTGTTTTATGAATTATAATATAAGTTTTTTACTTTATATTGACACTTTTTACCATTCTACCACCTTTGCTTCATCCCTATAGTTAGTTGATGTACCCGCTGCGTTCAAAGACTTAATTAGAGAGTTGTCCCCCGTGATGATGCCATTAATTGATTATTAGGAAGATACCTACATTGGCAGGCAAAGAAGAGGCAGACGTTCGACTCCAAGGTTCGCTAATGATATTTGGAATGTGCGAGACCATGTAATTAATCAACTTCCGCGCACCAATAATTCTGTTGAAGCGTGCACTACTCATTCCAACAAATAATAAATAGTATTCACCCTTCGTTGTATAAACGGTGGGAACAATTTATACAAGAACAAAATCACACCGAAAATAAAATCATACGTTTCAAGGCCAGTTTCCAGAATTCATCTTCGAAAAGCAAATATGTTATGCTGAACAACAGGTTTAATATCTAAATTCCAAGTTATAACAATATGAGCAAAATGGATTACTTGAAAGCAATAGCTCATAACATTGAAATATAAAAAATTATTATTATTATTATAGTTAATAATACACACATATATTATACATACAGAAACTAAGAAAACGAAAGGTTTAAAAAAAAAATATTTTCATATGTTAATTTTTTTTTGCGTGGCTTTGTCTGCGCGGCTTTGTCTGCGCAGCATCATCGGGACACCATAAATGTAGTTTGTTTATCGGTGAGAGAGTAGTTTACTTTTCAAATTGGTTTCAAGTTCGAGAAATTGTACGAATTCACCACAATTATTTTGTTATATTTATGACGAATTCATCACGAAGAAACAACGGAGGAATATAACAAGATTTATTAAAAACGTCTATTGTGCTTATTTTGGTATTATTATTGCAAATCAGGACAAGCTATGGACCCTCCACCAAATATGTTCTATTTGCATGGAAGAACTGCGTCAGTAAAACAAATTTTTTTTTTGACGCAGCTTTTAAGTATGTAAAATAATTTTTATTTTATACACAAAGTAGTTTAATGAATATTCTATCAATCCATCTATCTATATCTATATCATTATAAGTATGAAAGTTTGTTTGTCTGAATCCATTTCAAATAAATTCATTTTGTCGTTTAATACAAATTTTAACTAAAATTCCGAAAATTCTCAAATTCCTCCAAATATCATAAAAAATATTCCTACAGCAACAGATGACATTCTTAACTCTCGAAAATGTCGATTAAAGAAAAAAAATTTTCACAAAATCAGCAATTTTCATTTTTTGAATTAATACAGTCGCAATACTAATGTCGATTTTCTTCTGTATTGTTCGTTTGTTTGAAGCGCAGCTTTATGTTTAAATATTATCCAGTACGATATTGATAGTTTTAGAAATAATTATCGTCGCATTATTGCGTTCGCGCATGAATACCATTTTCAATAGTAAAAAAAAGGAATTCAAATATCGATTCGTTTCAATAAATTATATTAAAATAAATATTTTCAAAATGTGTTTTTTCTATGGGAAAAAAATGAAGTATTTCAATATGCCAAAACGGCATCTATTGACATATTAATAAGTCATACATTCGTTCGCGCAAATATAACCGAATAGCGGATTTGAGGGAAATAGATATCTATTGACATATTTAATAAGTCATACCTTCGATCGCAACGATTCATATGATACAAAAAATTCGACAAGAAATAGTAAAAAAACGTGCGGTTCTCAAACTTTTTTATAAAGTTTTAATGATTTTTTTTTTATTTCTATATTTTCGAAATACGAATTCAAATTTCATAATATTAAAATATCTTTCTTTTGAGATTTCGTTTCAATAAATTATATTAAAATAATAAATGTTTTCAAAATACGTTTTTTTCGATAAATAATTTTTTCTTTAATTTTAAATAGATATTTATTTCTACAACTCAATATTAGTGGATTTCGTCGTGTAGTCAGGAGCAGGGGGTCGGGTCCGAAGGGCCTACCTTCTAGCGTTGTGAACTGGCATAGCCAGTCCGCATACGCTAGTTTAAAATAATAACGAATAAAAAGAAATAAAAAGTGACGGAGGTATGAGCCATAAAACAAGACTCTCTTTTGAAAATCTGGTGTACAAGATATCTCAAGGTCTACTCAATTAATTTCGTTAAAAATTACAACACATATTCTTTATAATACTATTTAAGACATAATCGAGGGATTTTTTTTATTGAGGCAATGTTTATAAGTTATAATTTTTTGAAACTTAAAATTTCGATAAGAAACGATTTTTTTATCTTTCTTATATCTAGAAAACCTTACGTGATAGAAGAAAACAAATACCATATTCGAATTTAGCACTCCAAAATCAACTAATATAAATATGTACTTTTCAATTAAAAATTTTTCAAAAAGGTCAATTTTGTATACCTGTGTAATTATTAAATGTAAATATACTGTAATTTCAACAATTATTTTTATTTTTTAAACAATTACTTTAAGGAGGTTACTTTTAGAATTTTTAGTTACAATTGTTAATATTGATTTGCAAATTTATTTTTAATCAGTATCCGTGATTATTATTTTGTGACGGACTACGAATCAAGATTTTATTTAGTTTAATAAAATTATTTATATTAGTATGTAAAACGAAGAGTTTCATTGTTATCGTGATTTAAACCCTGTAGGATCATTATACTTTGAACTTATCTGTATAGACAGGAGATATTTGTGAAAGCAACGAACCGTATATTCAACGGGAGAATTTTCATTGGCAATTTCCTTAATTTATGAATTCATAAATCATTTTTAATTTTGTAAAACCGCCTGCCCAAAAGTGATGCCAAACTATTATACTTTATTCCGGCTCCTTAGCCAAATAATGTTGATTATGGACCTTACGAAATATTATATAACATGATATATTTTACATTGTAAACGCTGCGGGTTTTCTATACTAAATATTTAATATGTCTCTGAATCTCTCATAAGCTTCAATATTCTCGTATTATTTGACTCGTATCTGATTGTGAGTATGATAGTTTTTCTTATTTGTCATATCGAATCATCCATCTATCGTTCATCTGTGATTATAATATAAATCAACTATCGTGAAAATATTTTCGGCTTGTCACATAACTATTATTCGTAATCGTACCCAATATCAGGAAAAAGTTTTTTTTCTTTATTGTAAAAATTTTTCGTCGTGGATAAAGCTTTTCAGTTTTTTCACATGGTTAATCTTTTGTGATAAATTATCCTCAAATAAAACTCATAACCTCTAGGGAAAATAAAATGTTCGCACGTGTAGTGTTTTGTACATCTGTACTCAAACAGTGCTTTCTACGTCCAAATAATATTACGCTTCAATCACATTATGAATTTGAAACATTGATTACCAATGCATTCAATCATCCTATAATGCTAAATAAATATAATTAGGGTATGATTTCAGCAAGCTAGCAACTACAAACTGTTCATTATTGACATTCAGTTTAAATCAGACTTGTCCAAAGGGCCACTACAGTGCCAAAGTGGCCCCCACTTCACACAAAAACAAACATAACAAACACCATTTATTCCGAAATGTACTCATCGAAATAGTTTTATAATGGAAATAGATAACTTTACCAATATTTTAATACTTATTACGTTTTGAATTAACAAACATTGAAATTTTGAGATTTGAAATTTGTAAGTGGCCCCCGCATACTGAAATTTTGGACAAGCCTGGTCTAAATCAATGTTGATTTCTAGGAGAGATTTATTTTTAATAAATTTATAGTATTATTTCAATGAATATGAAAAAAAGAACTCAATCAATACCAGCATGTATTATATGTTAGAATGA
Source organism: Hydropsyche tenuis (assembly GCA_009617725.1). Classification (NCBI taxonomy): domain Eukaryota; kingdom Metazoa; phylum Arthropoda; class Insecta; order Trichoptera; family Hydropsychidae; genus Hydropsyche; species Hydropsyche tenuis. Next base: position 466,037 of record VTON01000113.1, on the reverse strand, counting down.
ATCTTAAGGCTTTAATAAGACATGCCAAATCCCACTAAGGTGAGCAGTATGGGGGTCTGACGATGTACATAGAAGATTTGTCAACTAGAGCGAACATCGTTAGTGGCGGGCTTTCTGAGATGCTGGTTTGGTATAATCAATCAATCCACGTAATACGTTTCTATATAATAATGTGTGTACATTTTACTGAATATTTTAAGTACAAAAAGTGTGGTATGATTGGAAAATTTTGATAAAAGCTCGTGCGTTTGACGTGAAAATTACGTACACATGTTATAATACTTTGTTTGAGAATTTTTAACTAAGCATTTCTGATATTAAACTGAATGCTATTTATTCGTACAAGTTTTCGATCAATAAAACAACATGCTTTGTGTTCATGGAAATTGTCGATTCTTTTTTGTGAACAAGCTTTTCAGGTTGTTTCCGAGTTTTTGAAATAATATGCTTTTAAAATAATGAAAATAAATGAAATTTCAGATGCATGAAATCTCATCCTGTGTTCAAAAAAATTATGAAAAACAATATTATAATATTATAAAACTTGCGCTGTTCAAAGAAAATAATGTTCATTGCAATATTAATACTTACAATTTAAAAGTCTTTTCAAAGAATACGTCGAAAAACATCATTAAAAAAAATTTACTATCTATTTTGAAATAAAAAAACGTCAATAAAAATTCTTATTTATAATATATTCCGATTTGGATTTAATATGTACAGTTTATTTTTCAGTTCATTTACGTTTCACGTTTCATCGCCATAAATTATTTTCAATAATAATAAGGTACATAGAGAATATTGTTCGAATTTTCGATAATTATATTATATAATATTATTATCTATCGTCAGCTAATAATACATCAATTTTGAAACTAGATCGGCAATATAACCGGACGAAGATTCTGCGGCATATAATATTATATAATATATTATAATATTTCTATTAATTGCATTGCATTAATTGTATTGCACCGCGTTGCCATATTTAATTTTTTTTAGATGACTATATTATTTAAAAATTATAAATTGATTCTTGAAAAGTTTCTTTTAATATTGTGTATGTGAAATTTTTACAATTCGCTTGATATATGAATTATAGATCGGTTACAATATTTTTACATGAAACTAATACTTAGGTGCTAATAATTTATTATATATGTAATATAATATTACTATTGTTTTATCTTATTATTATATCGTATATAATATAATTAATATACATTGATATATGTATCTTCAAAACTATTTGATACAGGAAGTTTTTAATCTCTCCATTTATATTTATTATTAGTTTTTCTGGTTTTGATTTAGAATAGACCAGTCAGTATGTTAAGATTTTGCAAGTTATACAAAGGGAGTTTAATTCAACTCGAACGAAAACGAGAAAATTTTCTCACTTCCACATGTGAATTTTTATAAAATGTAACTTTCCTTTTAAGGAGAAGGTGAAACTTCGCATACGAGAAAACTAGAACTATTCATGGGTTTTTGAAAATGTTGCCAATAGAAAAGTGTAACCGAGTTAAAAGTAGACCGAATATTTATTAGTATTAATTATTAAAATATTCAGTAAAAAAAACTAAATACAATTGATTTATTTCAAATTGGATATGTTAATAATTGATACAGTTAAAAACATCGATTTTCCGTTTAAAATTATTGGAACTGGATATATGATAATTAAAGCACTCTAGAAATTTGACAATTCAATATTTCACTCAAACTTCATTCCGCTCATGAAAACACGCTTGCTTCAAACAATTTACTTTAGATTTGCACACTTTCAACTGTCACACGATGTTTTTAACTTTAAACAAGTCATAATCTAGCGATAACCCAAAAGTTTGTCGAAGTTTCGGTTCCAACTATTAAATCGAAGGGAAGATTCTTATTCGGAAAATTTTCCTTTATTTCTTTCTTTGAGGTTCTTTGATATTTTGCGTTTCTTCTTTGCGCTTTCAGTGTCGTCTATATGAGAGTATACAAAATAAAGTACGTTTGACTTCCTGTATTATCTGTGTTTCATTTCCTGTTCGAAACGTTCGAACGTGATGCTGTAAAAGTTTCAATTTAAACGTAAAAACATGTTTTAAGGCGTATGAATTTATTTATTATTCTTTTTCGCCAAATCGTTCGATATTCATATCAAGTAAATTAACTGCATATTGGATGTGCGTGAGCGTATTATCACGTATCGGATACGTTTCCATTAACTTTTAAATCAAGCTGTATTATAATGATAAAGCATGAATTGTTTACATTTGGCACGCGAACTTCTAAAAATAATTTGAGTATACTTTTTTGATTATTATTTCAATAAGCGATTCTTTTGTATTGCAAAAGCTTTTAATTAAGTTTTCCAAATAAAAAAATCTTTCAATCCGATTAATTTTCTACTTATTTTATAATTTGAATGTACTCATAGTTCCAATTATTAATTACAATTTATACAAAAATTTTTCGAATTTATGACTAATGACTTTTAAAAATGAACTCCGGATGAAATGTTTAATAGATAAAAGCGATGTTAGTTATTCGTAATAACTTTATGGAAAACTTAACTTTTATACAAAAATAGGTCACCATCCCTGTAACAAAATCGTTTTCCATGAACCTAAACCCAATATAATCATCTTTTAATATAATACGTTTGAAAATTGACCTCATGATAATATTTTCTAATTTAAGATCATTCTTAACGACCCCCATTGGAATCATAAATAATACAACGATAACAACAGTACATAAACAGTCAAAAGATTTTCTCGTTTCTTCATTAGTGAGCACGTTTTGCTCGTATTTAGTTTCATCGTTTAGCCCAAAATGTAATATTTCAGTGTCATATATAATTAGTAGAAAGTTCATATGTTTTATTAATTTCAAAGTGAAGTTATTTTCGTGTGCGCCCATAACTATGGAGTGTGTCAAATTTTAATTACTCTCGTTGTATCTGTATTATATTATGTAATGATTTTATATATAAATATTATAATAATCCAACGATTACCCAATGAATTCGAAAAATCAAAAAAAAAATACAAGTTTAATGAAATTTTTTTCAGTTATTATTTTTTTTTTGTTTTCTTGTTTGATGTCACCTAATAATATTTTAGATATAAAGAAAGTACCTATTTAATTTGAATAAGTATTTCATTTTATAGATATTAATAGATTTATATTTTCTATTATTATGTAGGTTCAATATTCATCAAAAATTTTTATATTCGACTTTTGTATTTGATTCTATATAAAACAAATTCTATCGATAAGTTTTTAATTAATACAACAGCTTTTATCATACCGAATATGTATGTTTCCGATGATCAACAAAGTTAAACATCATATGACACAATCAATAAATGGATATGTCATGTCCTTTTAGTGAAATTTTTTAGAATTGAAGATGATTTCAATATTTGGTACGTTAAATTTTTTTTTTATATATAAAATTTGTAGCCGTTAGGTGTGAGGTTCAAAGGGTGGTTTTGAATTAAAATCGGTGGGTTTCTCGAACCTAGACGCAGCGTTTATTTTAGTAAACAAAAATACAATAATAGAAAAAATTATGAGTAGTCGCAGCAATAACTTCGTAGATTCCTGGCTGCCGATCTCCAACCGGTGTCCGCGGAATGTTTCTCAAACGACGATGCTTCGATGAAAGGGTTGAAGCGAAGGTGATATATTTCCTGGCTGCCGGTCTCACTACTGGTGTCCGTGGAATGTTCTCAACCGAAGATGATTACTTGCTTGCTATTAACTTAAAATGCTGCCTCTTTTATATAAAATGGCTCCACCTATTTTCCTCCCTCCTGATAGGATCGGCCAATTATCAATGTCCATGTGTGAACGTCGTGGGCAAAATCTTTTCATGGATTTACATACTTCGACCGTCACACGTGGAAAATCAATTCGCTCATCGGCGATGTTAGTTGGCGAGTTTTTCTTTAGGGGCTGTGTCTTCAGTTACCCAAATACTTGAGGGTGGTGGTAACATAGCCATCTGTTTTTCACATGTTACAATTTCCGGGATTCTCGAAGATTCTAGATGCATTTTGCTGATTTTTTTGTAGTCGGGGGTGGCCGTGACATGGCCATGTGGGGTGTATATGTTTGTGCCTAGAACATCCGTTGAGTATCTCGAATGTTCTAAGAGTATCTCGATGATTTATTATATGCAAAATATATTCTACGTCACAAATTTCAAAAAATGCTTGAACTTTTCTCGATACCAATTTTTTTTATTTTTCAAAGAGTAAAAAGTATTACAAATTATCAAAAGTATCATAATAAATATTTGGTTAATTATAAAATTTTTTTAGCGCGTTTAAAATTAATTTCAACAATATCATATTTTCTATATATTTATATTAAAATGGTGCCTAAAAATTCAATACACTATACACTCAGTTATCATAACAATCACTCATGAAATAAAACTGATCGATAAAAATTTACAAAATAAAAAAACAACGATATAAAATAATATATTATATGTATAAGCTCGTTTTTATTGACTATCATGTAAAATATACGAATGAAATACGAGCTTCATGTAAGTTATTATCGGAAAAAATCAAGGGTCGACGCCATAATATTTATATATAAAAAAAAATAAAATACGTATTCCAGCATTTTATTTGAAAATTTTAATTTGTCAATACACCTTTTGATCCTTGCAAAAAGGAAAATAATACACGAAAACATTCGGATTGCGAGAAATGCGCCTGTTTTCATAATTGCAGTATCATTGGCCGAACTCGAATTTGTTTATATCTCTCGGATTTTATCATTATGGTTTTATGTCGAATGCGAACTGCAGACTGGGAAAAATGTTCGTTTATTAAAAAAGTTTTGTTCGTTTAAAATGTTTGGTGGCGAGAGTTTTCACAGCGTAATGGTTGCGGACGAAATTCGCATTGTTTTTTTAAACGAAAAAAAATTACCGAACCCGAATCACACCGTGACAGGATGGAGAGGGTACATACGGATTTGAATAGTTTAGTTTTGAAAGGAACCACTTCGAAAAAATTGAAAATATTTTCACTAGGTCAGTCTACTCTAGTTCAGTACTAGCCGAAACTACTGATGTCACATTTATATTATATTCATCGGATAATTTTAATTTAAAGTTTTGCCAAAGCAATTATAAATAACACATCTCCTGAAGGGAATATGGAACGAAAATGTACATACATAATATCAACAATATTAAAACACGAAAAGCGAAAAATCAATAACCCACTTTATTTATTTCGAAAATTGGCGGTAAAATTAACTATTTTGATGGGCACACAAAAATATCGCATTTCGAAAACGTCCAACTCGTTTATTTATTCATTTCCACAAGCACACCGATTTTTTTGCTCTGAAATCAGCCCACTGAATAATTTAACGTGAAATGTGCAACGGCCATTTCGCCTGAATATGGCTGTGCACCGCTGTCCGTGGTTTAAGCTTAATTTAATTAGTTTGCGGGACATCACCTTCACGTTTCCACGAAAATTGTGGATGAAAGCCTCTGCATTATGGATAATGTCGTGTGTAATTTTCGTAGAGCCGTGTGATGATCGTCGTACGTGACAGTTGAAATATTCTTTTTTTTTTCATTTCGCATAGTGTTTGTGTGTTTTATGGTTGTCGTTTCGATCGATTCATTTAGGTGAGTGAAGGTGGTCGGAGCGCTTTATATTTTAAAGGTTTTTGAATATGGAGTGGCTATTTTTTTATTTGGAATAAGAATGTGAGATTTTCCGCATAGAAGTATCGGCTGATTTATATTATAAAAGCTAATTATTTTAATTATTGAAAAAATCACTCAAAATTATATTATTAAAAATTATTATTATTTTATTTTAATAATTTTTTTTGAACTGCTTATAAATTTTTCTTTCAATGTGTCAAAAAATAACTATTTCCTTTAAGAATATTTATAATATTTCGCTTATTCGAAAATCACATTCGATTATCGGTAATACAATGTGCTGGAAAATCGAAAGTATGAAGCGAGAAATTCGATAGGGGAAAATGTGATTTTCATAAGCCATCATGATGCCTCAAACTCAACAAAAAGTACGCACATGAGTCGAATTTTTTAAAAGATTCGCATTATATTTACTTAAATCTGTAGAAAAATCATATATGCGTATAAATTCACATCGAAAAATATCTGATTTAACAGAAAATATATCTGAAGTCTACAGTTATTGAATTTTTTTTATGAAGTCACGTTTTCATATCTTTTCACATGGTAGAAAAAAAATTTCAAATAATGTACCCGAGTTAAAATGTGCAGTAATGATCGTTTTAGTATAGTTTATATAAAAAAGCTCAAGCAGATCGAATAGACACGTCTCACCCATCCTCCATATAATAATAGCGCTATTCTGTCTGTCTGTCTGTCTGTCTTTGTGTGTGTGTGTGTGTGTGGGGTCACGCTAGAAATTATGCACTGAATTACATCCTTTGCCAATGTGCAATAAGGACTCTTTTGGTTCACATTGTCACGCTAGAAATTATGCACTGAATTAGATCCTTTGCCAATGTGCGTTAAGGACTATTTCAGCGTTCACATTTTCACGCTAGAAATTATGCACTGTTCGAAATTGGAAATTTTTGTTTTTTATTTGAATTTGAATTATAAATATTTTTTTTACATTTGAATTAAAGTAATTTTTATTTTGATTATTATATTAGGGGTACCGGAAAAAAATCCATTTTTTTTAAACATAATAAAAATTTATATTAGGGGTACCGGAAAAAAATTCCATTTTTTTTAAACATAATAAAAATTTATTCATATATATTTACAGGCATATAGTAATTATAAAATATAATCGCCATCATTATTTAGGACTGTCTGCCATCTATTAGGCAGCTTTTCGATCCCTTTTTTCTAAACTATGGCTTTGATGCAAAATATGAATTTAAATGGTTTTCTAAATTTTTCACCCTGTTGACTTTTTTTCCCTTAGTGAATGCTCCAAGAACATAAACAAATAAAAATCTGATAGCGCGAGATCTGGTGAACAAGGAAGATGATTTTGAACTTCGAAATTTAATTCGGCAATTTTCCCACATTAAAAAAATGTAAAGCATAGTACCTCCTGGGTGATGTGGAAATCCATGCTTTATTAGATAAATTAATATTAAATTAAATAAATATTATAATATCTACAAAATATTCTATAATATTTTATATAATAAATTAAATAAACATTTCACATTTTCAACTATATTCAACGGGTAAATATACTGTCATTATATTGTATTTTCAAAATTTTTCCTCAAATAACATCGGGCCTACCGCTCGTATATGTATAATATTCAATACGTTCCTTTGACGGGAAACGACACAAATAAAATAAACTCGTAAAATTCGATTTTGAACGTCTGTTAGAGCATTTGTTGTTCTTTTTCTATAAAAAAAAATTCGGAAAAGTCATCACTTCTGTCCCGCAGACCCGTCCTTTGTCGGAAAATTGTTAGTTGAGCTGCGTTTCGGACATAAATCAGACGTCGGAGATCCGCACGTTTCGCCATAAGAATCGAGGTTTTCGGTCATGATTCAAGTAATAATTTAACCTGAGGTCCTTCGACGGTGTGGGTTACCCTTTTAGTCACGCGCCATTAGACCACCCCAACTCATCGAGGCTAGTGTGGACTTTTCACATCTGCGTCTGCTAAACTGGGAAAAAGGAGAAAAAAATCGATCAGTATATTTATAACGCGAAATTTCTATGTATATAATCATTCGAAAAAAATTGTTCGTATTTGTTTGGATATAATTTACATTCGAGATGTTGGAAAAACTTATAAAAAATGTTTTGTTTGATCAAGCTATTGAGAAGTGTTCTGAAGTGTGTTTGTTTCACAGACCGCTTAAGTGTATCACGCCATAAAATCTGTAAAGATTTTTATAGTCTCATACAATAAGTTTCACAAGATTCTTGGCTTTCATCCGATTTGGATATAATCCAGTTTCTTTTGAATTTTATTTTTTACTGCGCTGAAAAGTTAATTTAAATCTCTCTGGGATTTTTTTGCAAGATATTCATCACGTGAACGGAAATGTCAATATGCTTGAATTAATCTTGGTAGGATTTTAATAATTCAAGTTACAGACCGTTATGCATATTGGACGGCTTTGAATGTTAATGGAAAAGCTTCTCTTACAGAGGCTTCGGCCGTACCTAGAACGCGAGGAAGGGGGGCTCTCGAACTGCCATACGGATTCACAATCAGACGTGGTCGTTCTACGATCAACGCTATAGCGCGCGTCGTTAGCATAGTGCACATGGCGTGGGGGCAAGGATCCGCAGAGGCTAGCAAGCATATCATCATGGTGGTTTTAGACGTCCGAAACACTTTCAGCTCAGCACGATGGGACCTAAGACCGGTTTTAGAACCACGCTGACGGTAAGCGCTCACAGGCCAATATGTGCATATGCCATGCAGCGTTTTAGAAGCACGCCGCACGCTCAGCGTTGACATTCGGCGAGACCGAGCCTACGTGACCATACGCGCCGCGCGTTAGCTTACGGCGCTGAAACGCTACCAAGGAGCTGACATAGTCGCCGAATCACAACAAAATTGTAAAGTGCTTCTACACTATATTCAAGTTATCGTTACGATGAGTGTACAGACGGTTGCAAAGATGAGGAATAATAATCTAGTAATCTTTGAGCAATAAGTGGATGAGCTTGAAGTCTTTTTCTTCGTTGTTGTTGAAGTCTTCGATTCTTTTTACATAAAAAATATATGGCAGCAATTCGAAAACTCATGGCATTGGCATGTCTGTACTTAGCAGCGATCAGCATAACACTAAAAACGAGTTGCCACTGACGTGACGCACTGAGCTGTCAGGGCTGACAATCGCTGTCAGGGCTGACAATCAGCGCGATTCTAAAGCATAAAACGAGTTGCCACTGAAGCTACGTACTGCGAGCTGCGCGTTGTGCTGTCAACTCTGACGGTCAGCGTGGTTCTAAAACCGGCCGAATTCTCAAAGCGCTGGGGGAACGCCTACGGGTTCCTCGCTATCTGATGGCATTGCTTGAGAGCTACCTCAACGAACGAATCTTGGAGTATGAGACGAAGGATGCGCGAAATACGCGGTGGGGGCGTGTGTGCCCATTTTTTAATCCACGTTGATGATGATGATGATGGTAGATATGTTGTGGTAGGTTTCCAAGAAAGCACTTATACCGATTGTGAAATCGTGAACGATTGATTTATTCCTTCTTTCTTTAATTACAGTTGATCTTAAGTTTAATGTTTACAATTTTATGCTACATATGAGCATCAATTAATAGTGAAGTGAGGAGAGTGATACAAATTCAACAACTTAAAATATTCTAACTCAATACAATATTTTCTACGTCTTGTATAATACTAAAACCAGGGAGGATAGAGTAGGGGTTCTATTGTTGACCATCGCCTTCGAGTCTTTTGTAATTTGATCAACACCTGAACGCATGGCGTACGTGAGCGTGATCTCAAATCCGACAGTGGAAATGTCATCCTTTGATGGAGTAGTGGTGTACAGTCCTGTTCCGGGTTGTCGAAGATGTAACTGCAATTGTTATTTGTATCTTTGGCGTCAATAGAAAAGTCGTCCTTTGTGGTGATGTACGGTTCACCTGTTTTTGGGTTGTCGAATACTCATTGATTTATTATTATGCGAACGACGGTGAGTCAACTTATACTACAATGAGTTTCTTACAACTATCGTACTGAATAGGGTACATCTTATTGTGTCTTATTTCTAACAATTAACAAATAAATTAATGATCTTATATAATAATACAATAGTGACGTAACACGCACTTCACTGTGTGGAACGCTATGTACAACGAACTGCTGCGGATTGAGCTTCCCGAGCAATGTGAGATATGCGGCATATGTGTGTGTGTGTGTGGCATATGCGGATGATATCGCGATCATGGTCACCGGTAAAACTTCCGCAGGGATGCACCTGTCGGCAACCGAGGCCCTCAGACGGGTGGAGAGATGGCTGCGGTTTACTGGACTGCAGCTCGCGGTTCATAAGACCCAGGTCATTTTCTTCACTCGGAAGAGGACACTGGTCCTACCAAGATTGACACTGCAGGGCTTTGAGGTGCCGTACGTTGACACGCTGAAATACCTCGGAGTCTGGTTGGACAGCAAGCTGACGTTCGCGGAACACATCAGGAGAACCACCGACAAGGCGAGAATAATAGCGGAGCAGCTCGCCAGGCTGATGCCCAACATCGGCGGACCGAAAACGGGCAGACGAAAACTCCTGCTAAGAGTTGTACTCTCCACACTGCTGTATGGGGCACCCATTTGGGCGGAGGTGAAGATGACTCTCACGCAGAAACTGGTGAGCGTGCAGAGAAGGAGCGCTCTGCGGCAAGTCGCAGTGGCTTACCGCACCGTGTCGAAAGACGCGACGCTGATGATAGCCGGGACTCAACGACGCTCGGGTGGGCTTTTAGGCCAGAATCGTCATGCTCCGAGCATTACCAGAAGGCAGAGCAGGCCATGACAAAAGAGGGACAAGGAGGTTTTATAGTGGGTATGCCGAATGGGGAGAATCCCACACTAACATCGGACACGGGTCCGATGGTTTCTATAAAAGATTTTTCCTCCTTGCGCAGAAAAAAAAAGGATTTCAATAATTAAATTATACTTTTCTAAAAAAAAAAAGAACTCAATATAAATAATTTTAATTTTAGTTCCTTGATTTTAAGCTAAATTATATTGAGTCTAAAATTCCTGGAGCATTCCGATCGGAACAAAATTTAGTGATAATCCCTAAAAATATTCGTCGGTTCAAGTTTTTCTTTTTACTTCGTGAAAAATTTACGATCTTCTCGAACGGTAAAATAAATTGAGAATTGCTTGAACTTTAAACTGAATAAGAACAAATTTTAGTCGAATTTTTATTATTATTAATACTCTTAAAAGTTTTGTTCATTTCATGGTGGCACGAGTCGAAAAATTTTTCGAAATAAATTTTTCGAAATATTTTTTTGTTAACAAGACATAAAACGTTCACAGATTTTACATCACTTAAAGGAGTCGAAAATACAAATTTATTCAAAGGAAACGTTACTTTTTAGCATCGTTCTGTATACTTTGAAAAAAAACGGAAAGATAATGTTAAAACGGACGTAATGCACCGTTACGTTCTCAAAAATATTTAATGTGAAAAGAACAACATAACTTGCCTGGTATTATATGAAAATTTAAAAGGAAATTTTCTTTCAAGTAATGTGAATTATTTTATTATATATAATATATTAATTACCTTTTTGTACTTTAAAACATATTTTTACTTTAAAACTCTTAACTGCCCAGGCCATGAAGCCCCCTGCAATGCCCACGGGGTCCATATGGGCCCAAATTTAATGTTGTATATTATTGATTATTCCTCGACTACCGTTGATTATTTTGAGCTGGAAACACTTCTTTTGTAACACTGGTAATACTGCTTCATACCACGTGACATTTATTAGCTTAAACACCCGTTGTGGTTGTCACAATTTATTTTCAAAAACGAGCGATATTTTGTTTTCAAAACAAACATGACTTCTCCCAGATAGTAAATTGATTTTTCTATAATCTTTTATTTATTAAAACTAATTATTTACAAAAACAATAGTTCGGGATATGTGCTTACTGTAAATAATGTATACATAAAATTTTTACGCGTATATAATATTTAATAGTGTTTACAAATCAATGGGTTCCAAATGGACCCCATGGGCACTTATGTATAATTATCGAATTTTATTTTTATTTTAGTTATTTATTTATCTTTAAGTTTCAAGGATATGAAAAATGTGGAAAAGCGGGAATTATTATTAAAAAAAGCGATAGAGATGCTATATGAAGAATAAAATGAAAAAGTTTATAAATTGGATATTTTCGTATATGTATATCTCCACCTGATCCCGAAGTACTAACCGATGAAAATTCGGGGGATAAAGATTTGGGTGGTATGATTGTCAACCTAAATGCACGACAATTGCAAGCATTCGCTGAAATGAAACTTACTCACAGTAATGATATAATCAAAGAAGAGGAAGAAGACTTAATAAAAAATTTAAGGTTTGACGGCGATACTGAAATGCCTTCGGAGAGATTTAATTATTTGGTTGGAAAGAGTGACAGAACCTGGATAAAAGGAGATTTGGAATATTTCTTACCCCAACTATCGGAACCTGACTATGTGAAATATGCCTCTATATCATCCACCGAAATTTTCGAAATGTTTCTTGATAAAGACATCGTAGATATGTTAGTTTGCCGAAGTTAAATTTCCGAAACGAATTAGTATATCAAGCCATGCGTCGTAACCGTTTTGAAGAAATATTACGATTTATCCATTGTGCCGATAACAATAAAATCGACATCAAAGACAAAATGTATATAATTAGACCGCTCTTGGAGAAAATAGCTGATTGCAAAAAAAATATATCAAAAGTCAGAACCAAATATTCGAAATTCGATGTTGGTTTATGTATCCCATATTCATTAAATATCATACTATTCCATAATAACTATATTTTTAATAATTCTGATACGAAATAATTTTTTTTCAAAATAAATATGTATGTCTTTTACTATATACATGATAAGTGCCCAGAGTACCCATTTGGGCCTATCCATTTTCTCGTAACTTCCGGCTTATATCAAAATTTTAAGTTACAAATCCATAAATGTGAGCCAAATCAAATAGTATGATCGAAAAAAAAATTCGAAATTCGAAAAAAAATAATTCTGGGCACTTAAGGAGTCAGAAATTTCTGGCCCATATGGACCCTTTGGGCAGTCGTGAGTTAAAATAATCTATTAATATATTTTAATAACCAGATTTTTTTAAGATTTCTAATGAATATTATGCAAGAATTTTATCAAAATTCAAAACCTGTTTTTGTACTTTCACAAAATATTCAAGTAACTAATTATTCTAGAATGAACGATTTTTTTATTACGGTCAAAAAGGGCAGGGAAAAGCCTTATTTTTTCTCCTCACAGTGGATGTTTGCTCATAAAATATGTTATATTTACAAGTAAGAAAACACTCTAGGGTACGACCCAACGCCATCACGAAGGACCATATCCTCACCGGGTTCATTTGTCTCATCCTTTACATGCTATAAAGGGACGATAAAAAAAGTTTATTATTCACCGTACGTGTGATTTTCGGATTCGCCGTAAAATCAAAATTCTCGCTTTATTTTATTTAAAATTTTATTTTCGGCCATTCGCTTAGTCATCGTCGTTTTGTTTATATTACTGGATTTTATGAACAATTTTTTTTATTGTGGTTGCTGAATAATTTAAGTCAGTTTTACATAAGGTAGATGTGTAGAAATATAAATTTTAAAGCAAAATGTTATGTTGAAGTTTTCGCTTTCGAAATCACTACATTTTATCATATTTATTTTGATAATGTGATTCTCGATAATTTTAACATTGTTTTGGGTACTTTAAATGGTTATTGAATGTAAACAGATTGATGTAATGTAAATTATAAATATCGAATATTTCATTTCATTTAATAGGTACCTACAAGTGTGAAAAAATTATTAAACTATTTGGAATCCCTATTTGTTTAGTTTTCAAAGATAATTAGAATTTACTTCAATGTTATCGATACATAAATAAATAATATTCGAAATAGATTTCTCACAATATTTATCAATATTTTTTTGTATTTGAATATTATGTATAGTATACATTAGGTATGTACGAGGTCTGGTCAAAAAGTATTGCAAATTTTGAATTTCCGCGGGTTGCGTATATTCGATTTTCTATTTTTTATGGCGTTATGTTGGCACTCATGACATTAACTTATGCCGACAAGTTCGGCCATTTTGAATGTTCAGTTAATTTTTGACAGCTGCTTTGCTTGCACGTGTTTTAGCTCGTCTTCGATTTTCGTACCAAAATTGCTCAATTTCGACCAACAATAGCATCGCAAAAACATTGCTCAGGAAGTGTTGGACTCTGTCAGCGACGACCCAAATTTACTCCAGATGGTCATAAGTGGTGACGAATTATGGATTTATGGTAATGACGTGGAAACCAAAGCTCAATCATCCCAATGGAAGCTGCCCCACGAGCCAAGACCGAAAAAGTGCGCCAAGTTCGGTCGAATGTGAAGGTTTTGCTCACAGTTTTCTTCGATTGCAGGGGCGTAGTGCATCATGAGTTCTTGCCACAGGGTAGAACGGTCAATGAGGAATATTACCTGCAAGTTATGCGCAATTTGCGCGAAGCAATCCGCCAGAAACAAAAATTGGCTTTTGCACCATGATGACGTCCGTGCTCACACATCGTTGCTTGTGGGCGAATTTTTGGCCAAAAACAACATACTAATAATGCCGCTGCCACCGTATTCCCCAGATCTGGCCCCCTGTGACTTTTTTTTGTTCCCGAAACTGAAGAGGCCCATGAAAGGACGACGATACACTACAATTGAGGAGATAAAGACGGCATCGAAGAAGGAGCTGAACAAGATCACAAAAAATGATTTTTTGAAGTGCTTCGAGGATTGGAAAAAGCGTTGGCACAAGTGTATAATATCTGGTGGGGATTACTTTGAAAGGGACAAAATAGATATTCATGAATAAATAAATAATTTTTGAAAAAACACAAAACTTGCGATACTTTCTGTACAGACCTCGTATATATGTATATATTAGGTACCCCCGATTTACGCGGTAGATACTTTCCCCAAAAACCCGCGTAAAACAAGTTTATGTACCCATACAAAAAATTGAGATAGGTTCCATATTAACGATAGACGAAAACAATCATTTTTTAAATTAAGGACTAAAACATTTGAGAATTTAAATATCTTACTTTGAAGTAAATACATGTATATTTAATAATATATTATGAAAATATCTTGTACGTGAATTTTTTTGAATTCATATATAAATAACAAATAATAATTATATATTATATATAATATATGTTAGATAACCGATTAGTTATTGGTTTAAATCCCAAGAGTGTAATGAGAAAAACGATCGTTATATCAAACTGTCTAATACCGATGTTATCAACTGTCGAAAACAAACCGATATAATAATAATAATAATAATAATAATAATAATAATAATAATAATAATAATAATGCATGTTAGCAACGATAAAAAAATATTAGTCGTTAGTTCACTGTGCGAATAAGTAATTTTTCCCCTTCCTTTCTCATAAATTATTACTCACTAATCTGAAAGTATAGGACTAACAATTTTATTTTTTTAGTCTTTTGGTATATGAATAATTTTCAGACGTTCTTTGTGTAAAAAAGATCGATTATGAATTTTACGTCTATGTGACCATCGCAGATTTCAGATAATCCATCAAGACATTGTTTTAGAATAAAGTTTTTAGAAAGCCACCTCATTATAAAGGCTGCAAATATAATGATATACAGAAAAAAATAAGTCCACAATTTTCCTTGTCATGCACAATTCATAATAAATCATCACCAAACCGTTTTAATAGGGTCATTGCAATATTTAACAAAACAGAGTTAGTAACGAAGAATCTCACATTAACTTCTTTTGAAGTCTACGCACCATAATCCATATACAAAAATTCTAATTGCCAACCACTTCCCCACTAAAAATTGAACAGTTAAGAAACATCGCATCCAAAAATAAAGAAAGAAAAAAACGCAAACGCACACACACATATCCACCATTGGTTGGTTCCGGCACGTGTTCCATCGATTCCCCATCAAGCGGAGCGGCACGGTCAACTTACCTGTTAACTCTTTCCGGAAAATTCATTTTCCCCAGGCCAATGGACGAAACGTCCGTTGTTTACATCCAGGATCTGCTCCCGGTGAGTGAATAAAGACAATGGACGTCCTTTCGGCACAGCCCTCCCACCGTGGCCCATATACGTGCCATTTTCGCAAATGGCTCCCGTACGTGATTTTTCCTGAATTTACCGACGGTCGTGTTCGATCGTGTTTGTCTTTTGGGAATCGATTTTTTTTCATGTTTGAGATGAATTTTATGCAACAGGGAAGTCGATCTGTGGATCGTTTTAATTTTGGATGGACGCTGCGCGTCGGTGATTACTTTTTTTGTTCGATGTAAGGTTCGTTTTAAAGTTAAAATTTTTTCGGCGGAAAAGTGAGCATTTGAAATAGGAAAATCGTGTATCGGTGTGCTCGTTTTGTGAAACGGTTTTTATTTTATTACGTTGAATCGTATACTGTGTTTTTTCAATTAAATTTTCAATTTCAGTTCAAACAAAGCCATTTTTATTCGTTTTCAACGTCTGATTTTTTTGTAATATCAATTATAAGTTGTAATTAACTTTAAAAATAGAAATCGTTGATAAATTGAAAAGTCTACACAATTACGGAATAAAACAAGCTTAATTGACGTAAATAAATTGAATTTTATCTTAACAACGTGACTTTTTCATTTTTATCTCTTTTATTTGCTTTTAAATTGTTCATTACTCAATAATAACGAGTCGGTTGAATGAAGATTTTACTTTCATTAAAAGCGAAATAAGAATATTTGAATAATGTATATTAAAAGTGAAATTTAAACGACATTCATATTTATGTTACAAAAATATACAATGAACTCTGAATGTTTAGTATTCGTTTTATATTAATTTTTTTATCATACAAAGTTATTTGCTATTCATGGCCGTGTAAAAACCTCTCCAATCTTTTTTCAAGACTTTCGATCTTCACTAATTCTGATCTACCATATCCTACACTTTTTTTTATTTTCATCAATCCGTTTCATATTCCATTATTTCCTTTGACAGTGGCTCGGAAATCATTCAAATACTCTACATGGCCATTTATTATCTACATATATATCTTGCCACATATTCAGCTCATTTCCATTTCAATATTCTCAATCACTTAACATTTTTTATATTTATCATTCTTACGTTTTTTTCTGTATACCTACTCGTATGTTCGTTTACAGCTTTCCATATTTTATATATACCTACTGAATTTTCCTGAACATTTTTATATAAATTCAGCTTTTAGTTACCATGAGTTTACAAGATGCGTTTCTTAATAGCTTTCTTCAAAAATATATTTTATTTTAAAATCACATTCGCTCTATTCATCATAACGAAAACTACGTAAAAAAATTGAGAAGAGGTCAATTTAAGTAAAGAATATATTTTTATGAAGAACTGGTGGATGTTATTTCACGTGTTTCATTTATATTTAAATTAAACATCTTACTTTCCAGTGCGCATTAAAAACGTACATTGCCATAATAATGTTTGACAAAAGCTTCCTGTGGGAACCAAGCTCGATTTTTTATTTTTTTATTTTCACGTCGCAGATCCAACATATTATACTAAAGGATTTTTTCACGAATTTATTTTTCTTTTATTATTCCCTCGAGTTTATAGACTTTCGTATCGTTTGAGTCTCTGAAAAGATTGCTTACGTTTTTGAAGTTGGACATCAAGGATTTTTATACGAGAACAGCCAAAAATACTCAGGTATTGAATTATCAATGCGGCGTTTATAAATTCCTGTACATTTTCATATTTCCGAATTTTCAATAAGTAAGTTTAACGCGAGGTTTTCGAACCAGTATAAATGTTGGTCGTCCATTATGTTTTGTGAATGGAAATCTGGCCGTTTGTATGATTCCGCTTTGTATGGAGTGCTTTAATTGAGCTTTTCCATGGAACACAGAATCTTGTTGGCGAAAACCTCGCATGACGTAAACAGATTTCAGCGGGTCTAAGAATGTTAATGGGAGAGCCTCTAGGAAAAGCTGCCTTTCGTTGGGCTATTTTTGGTATCCACCCAATTACCTGAAAGCTAATGATATAGTTACCGTGTGTTATGTGTCGTAGAGTATTAACCCACCTCGATGACTCGTGCGTTTTATTTTGGGCGTTTCACACGACACTTGTCTGTATCGTTAATTATTGTACTACATCACATGATAAGAATGTCGTTATTCGTATTTCATAAGTTCATGAATCCACACTCGCTCTTGTACAAAAATGAATCCTTTCCATTATACTTTCCTTATGTTTGATTTAATTATAGAGTTGTTTCAGGCTCGCGTCCTCAAACTGGCGGCACTTAGCAAAGTGTTTGTTAACTTATTAAGGACACGCAATGTTGTTTCGAGCCCATCCTGCCTGATGAACGATCTTTAAACTTGACCATTCCACCATTATCGTTAGCCAACTTAATGATTGGTTCATACCATAGAACAGCGGCTCTCAATATTTAAAGCTTTCATCATGTTTATAAAGCGGCAAATTTCAGCTGTCTTGTTCTGATAAATTTTTTTATTTTATATCGTTGAAAAATATATGTTGCAATGAGCTGTTGCAATTTATAAAGTAATTCATTCAATCCCGATGAATTCATTAATTTCTATCAATCGAAATATAGTAAAATGTATAGTAATTAGTAAGTATTTGTATTAAATTTTACCTATCTGAAAACCTTATATCACATTATACGATAAATATTCTGGTGCATGTTATATTAAGAACTTCATTGTCGAAAAGCCATGAAAATTGAGACAACAGCACACTCGAAATCTCACAGTTCGACAGCCATCACAGACACGGTTCAGCAGCTCAACTTGGAAATTCATCGATTCGAATTACAGCATGATCGTCGATATTATTTATATTTGCCGGTGGCATATTACGGCATAATAACCGAATTAATGCGCGCCATAGTGGGCGGGCTAGAACTTCGCTGTCAGTAACAAAATAACGATTAATAACCGAAACGCTGTCAGGAATGTTTACACAGCGGCTGCGAAGCTTCAGCTATGCGCGGAATTTAATTGAATTAATTCAACCGCAAATTGTTCAAAGCGGCAAACGCTCGGTTCTGATACAATTTCCGGGACCGGTGGTGAAAAATCGCGTAAATTAGCCGGTTTGATTTCAGCCGTCGAATGGCGACGTGTGATTGAGCGATCTACTGGCGTTCAAGCCTTCTTGGAGGTTTTGTTAGACTGATCTAATTGATTTTAGTGCTGACGCGAATTACATGCGATTCGATTGTTAGATGAGAACGTTTCGTGTGAGTGCTCATCAGCAGTGTGTCTTAATTCGGCGTTATTCTAATTTTGTTTTGTAACAAATTGTGTTAGTTTGTTATCTAATAATCTCATATATTTATATTATTATCATGATATACAGATTATAAGGGTAAGACTTCATGATGAGTATTAGTGTGAGCGTGAGCATTCGAAAACGAGTGAGCGTAAATACAGACGTGTTTGCGTTGATGTGTTATTATATGCTTTCACTTACATAGAGCCTCGTTCTTATGCCTATATTAGGACAAGGTATTTCTGATACTATTGTAAATATTGTACGATATATGTCTAATGAGATACGTGCTGAAATCATTTCATAAAAAAAATATTTAAAGCTGATTCTATCCCATGTGCTAATTGCCTCAATATTGCTTAGCTTTGAACATGGATTTATGATAATAACGATGAATTATTAAACAAAATTTTACATATTATTATTACTGTTTTTTTATTGAACTGTTTTCATGATATTGTAATGGTAAATATGAAAATTTATTGGCCTTCTTTATGTCGGTGTTTCGCAAAAAGCGAACAAGTTTTCTGTGAAAAGTAATCAAAATTAAACTGATTAAGGGCCGATCTTTCAATTGTCGGTTAAGAGTTATTCTCGGAATAAGCCTTTTAGTTTTTATGGTTATTCGCGGCCGGTCACGGATAAAGTCACGTATAAAGTCACGGATAAAGTCACGGACAACTAGCTTGTAGTTGTCCGTGACTTTATACGGGACTTTATCCGTGACCAGCCGCGAATAACCATAAAAACTAAAAGGCTTATTCCGAGAATAACTCTTAACCGACGATTGAAAGATCGGCCCTAAATACGAGTAAAAATTTAAAATAGAGAGTTATTCTGTCGAATTTTCTGAAATTTTCCATTATAGAAAAAGTTTTTAAAATGCTGCACTATTTCGTAAACCATTTAATTTATAAAATTGAAAAAAATGAAGAGGGAATTAAAGGAAGTCTAGTCAATTAGTTTTCTAGAAATATAATTTATAAGTTCATAAGCTAAAGTACAATATTAAATTATAGCTTCAATTATTTGAAAAAAAAAACAGTAAAAAGTAAGAAAATTCATATATGTTATAATAATATAATAAATTTACGAAATCATAACATTCTCTTTTATTTGAAGAAATATTATATAATATTATTTATTTTCTTATATGCATAGAAAAAATTCTGTCCGATAAAGTTCAGAGTATAATTGTATGCGCATCCCGTATAAAGGTCAATTTTGACATGCCCGAACTCAAACATTTACTAAGGGAACATATCTGAAAAAAAACTGACAAATAGAATAGAGCATACCGCTTGAATGATTGAAACAATAAACATATATCTTGCACGAAAAAGGTTCGAATTTTATTACTACCTAGTATCGAAAGCTGGCATCATTGCTTTACACGGCACGCTATGGATTCGTTTAATATTTTTTGACATTTACTTATGTAGAATCCGCGCCTAAAATAGTTTTCTAACTCGCTCACATATTTGATACACATTTCGATCAAAAATTTTTGAATTCATACTTTTAATATAATCTTTAGTTCTATCTTATATTATATGTATACCCAAAACCCCTTTTAAACGGTTTCAAAACAATACGGCTCAAGAAAAAGAATCGATAATTTTTTTTTCACTTTAACACGGTTTTAAAATAAATAAAAGTATTATTTATTATGCCATAATGGTAAGATCCGAACCAGGCCAGTGTATAATTTTAGTTACCAACCCTTTAAATTAACGATGTTTTTTCGATGATTTTACACGGTGAAATTTTGCCACATTGCACATTTTTCATGAAGTATATTTGGAAAGATGTTCCTTTCAAATATACTGAAAATTCCTATCGACAATTTTTATAATGTTCATCGTATATGATTTTTACATGGTAGGTAGTCTCTGGAATGTATCATCCGTGTAAAAAAAGCCTCGAATGTATATATTTTTTAAGTATAAATTTACGCAAACAGTTGAGCCATCACTTTGAATCAACCAAATGGTGCATTTGCATGCGAATAACAGACGATTGTTTGTCGTCCTCATGCGGGAAGGCTTTAATAGAGTGGACACTGACGAACTCTCTGATGATGGGCCATCGATCCTTTGCCCAATATTATGACTGTCCCATAAATTGTGATACTCGAGAACAATAGATCAATGTCAATTGGACATGCACATTTATCGATATCTGATTGCAGGTGGCACGCAGACGAGGACCAGATTTATTGTCCATCAAAAACGATCAATACTGATGAATATGTATGAGCCAGGATATCTTATATCGAAACACATCAGAAATGTTCAATTTGATGGAATTTTTAACATAAAATTCATGGAAATGTATTTAGATTCGAATTCTCATTACTTTGACGTTATACCAGAAAATAATATATCAAAATTTAATAATTAAATATAAAATGACATGCCTATTAGCATACAATGGACTGACATCTTCTAGTCCATGTTGAGATCCTTTCGAAGCCATCGCGACTTTCGTTCTTCCCCACTTTGCCTCGAATACGAAACGTATTATTTTATTATATTTAAATCGTTCTGGCAAACTTTCAAAGGGACCGTACATCAAAGCTGTGTCCGATATGGAATTTAAATGCTTTCATTTCTCATCGGCGATATATTATATTAACGTTGCATGCCAATTTATCCTCGACAAGTTCAACAAACGCGCAGGGGGTGTACAGGGTTATTAAAAAAGATTCAATTTTTTTCGTGTAAAGATGTATGAGTTTGTTTTTTAAATTATTGTTATAAATCGATTAAATAATGTTATATTATATCATCTATTTTTCAACCGAACACATATTTTATGGTGTTCGAACTCTTAAACTTAATATCACTCGGATTTAAAAAATGAATTTATTTATTTTGAATTTTATCACATATTTATCATTAACAGAAGGAAGGCGTAGGAGCCATACCAAATCTCGAATCATACTTTTATAAATTTATTATATTTTTACTTATCATTAACGGAAAACGTGAAGAGCCATATCGGTGCTTGAACTCTATTATTATTTTTGTATAACGGAAAAGGGCACGAGATCCCCTCTCAAAAATATGATCTTTGTACCGAAAAACTGATATCAAATTTATATTTAAGCCGTACACAAAAGGCGACAAATGGTCATTTCCATTTGTAAACCCATATTAACATCAACTGTTGTAACAACTATTTTTTCAATAAATCAACAATAATTATTTTCATCGAACGAGCATTTTAATTTCTCTCTGGACACAATTTGGACCATATAACATTATATTGTAAAACTCGATAAACTGTGATTGTTTGAATATGGAATTTTATTGGGGATATTTGATTGAAATTTTAACCACTGTTACAGATTTTGATAATTTAGATTAATATTTAAAACAATATTATACAAGTGTTCGATTATATAATATAATATATTTATATCGATTTTACATTATTTTACCGTAATTATTTCTTTCAAATACAATTTTTATCCTTTTGATTATCCCTGTATTTTTGAAAGGTCTATTAGAAAAATTACTGTTGACGATTGCTTTTTGTTCGATTCGGAGAACGAAGCAATTGCCATTATCGATGAATAAAAAAATATGCTCGTTTGTACCCTAAATTATTTGTGTAGACTTTTTTATATGTTAGTAATAGCAGGGCCTTTTTTTGGTAATATATTTTGTGTGTCGTTAACTCATTTTTTTCATATAGGCATATTCGAATTAAAATTGGTTCAAAATAAATGAATCTTATATTTCTAAAACGTGATATTAAATTTATTATTGTAGACAAATATTATTTTATATATTTTTAGACTGACTAAATGATAAAAAACAGCCATATCATGAACATAAAAAGGTGATTTCCATCCCGCACGAGTATACATAGATAATTGAGCCGTTCAGTGCACAAACTGATTAACTCCACTTTTTGAAAAATCTTGAATTTAAGTATTAAAGCACTTGGTATAGTCATAACTATTTATGTTTAAAATAACTTTCATGAATAATGATGATTAACATCAAAAAACGACAACATTTTTTTGGCCATTGAATAATAAATAATTTATTTCAGGGCCATTTTGATTAATTCCATACTCTAATGTAAATCATTGCAATAATGCAACTCAAATGCACTAAACCTGTATTTATGCATTCTACAATATTTATTTGAATTTATATTATAAAATGAAACCGACCGTTTTAGTCGAAGGGCGCTCCGTACATCTCTAAATTTTACTAGTTTCTCCCCGACAGCCACGTGCGCAACACCGGCGCTTGCGCGAGTTATGTTCCCGGTCCAGGAACAGGGTTTGGAGGATTTCCAAATAAAAGTTTAGAAGCTCGAATTGAAGATTTATTTGTGAATAATTGATACAAACAATATTCACGAGGACGATTTTCCGTTATATAATAGTTAAACAACGAAGAAGACTGATTGTCACCTCGATTACTACGGTTTTTATATGCTTCAGTAAGCATCATAAGTGGTGGGGAAACTATATAAAAAAAATAAGTTTATTGAACTGTTCGGCCGTGTGCAAAATGCACACGGGTCAAAATGCACCATCAGCTAATCGATTGTTTACAATAAAAATG
Organism: Hydropsyche tenuis; assembly: GCA_009617725.1. NCBI lineage: Eukaryota > Metazoa > Arthropoda > Insecta > Trichoptera > Hydropsychidae > Hydropsyche > Hydropsyche tenuis. The sequence goes on along the minus strand of VTON01000113.1, from coordinate 442,344 downwards.
AATAGTAAAAATATCTCGAAGCTTCGCTTTGCAACTATGCAATTCTCACACTTCGATTTTGTGACGTAAGTATTGTATGGCATATTTGTTATAAATGAAAAGGTGCTGATTACAATTAAATAAGTTCCCACACTAGATTAAGGAAAATCGATACTCGTGAATCGTACTTAGAAATAATATAAGCTTAATGATAATTTAAATTAATCTTTTACAATTATGTTAGTGGGTGTAACCCATAACTCGCGAAAGGCGGCCAGCGCGGCGGCCGGCGGCCGTCGCGTCGGCGCAACAAATTCCCACGCGCTAACGATGCGCAAATCAGGCTTGTCCAGAATTTCGGTTTGCGAGGGCCACTTTAGCCAAAACACGGGACATTCACGAACGTCGTCGATTTGCATTTTTTCTTTTAATTTAACGATAAAATACATATATTTTGATTAGAATGTACTTGAAAAAAAAAATTGATTTTTAATAATTCGAAAATAATAAAAATTTTCTTCGAATTGGAACAAAATTCGTAAATTATTATGTATGAAAAGTGGGAGCCAGTAGCGCGAGCACTGGGGGCCAGCTTGGCACCGTAGTGGCCCTTTGGGCAAGCCTGCGCTAGACCATCCTAGTTGACAAGTTCTGGTATAAATAAGGATATTGACAATAGTTGCACAAAACAAACGAATGTGGAATGGTTCTACGAGAAATACACTCCCGGACTCATAAAATTGCGATTGTACCATAACATATGTTCATTTAGCAAACTTAAAAGCTTTTCTTTGGTGATGAATATTAACTGACTAACAATAAATAACTTGCATGATCATTTAGTTAATAATATTAATAATAATAATAATAATAGTAATAATTCATCATTAAATTGTTATACGTAATATACACGACGATGCTAACGTTACGAATAAATAGCGACCGCCTTTTCTTTAATTCACGATCAACCATTCAAAAAAAAATACCTTAATGTGACCCTTATCCTGTAAAAGTGTCACCAATATTATTTTATCTATAAGCCCTTTTATCATTACTATATCCCATAGCAGAATAGTATATTGCATACTAACTCAATTATTTTATAATCCCTAACAATTATACAATATAATACGAACCATCATAGGACTAGAGTAATTACGCTACCATGATTCTATTGTAGTAACACCTAACACATAACCCATAAATAATGGACCAACTGTGAATCCGACTAAAATCATAGATATCCTCACTTATTTTAAATTAACTAATATCTATTAACATATTTGGTTAATGTCATGCCCTATGTCATACTAATTAAAAATTAACCGCATGCTCTCGTAATTAGTCTAAATTGAAACAACTGAGACATAAATATTAATCAACTCACAATATCTAACTCACTTCCGAACAATATACAGAGATACACCTAATGAGATGAAGGCATGAAAAAACCAAAAAGAATAACTTGCATGATCATTTAATTAATTAACAAACAAAACTCTTTGGTAATGGTGAAGACCAATGACGTGTGTTCTACCGAGGTCCGAACCATGTAGGACTAACGGTCTCGCCTCGTCTATCAAACTGGTGATCATTACGATCGCAAAGTGGGCAGCGAGGGCGCCGTCTGCTTAGCCTCTAACTCGTCTGTCCCGCTGGTGGTCATTGCGATCCGCCCAGAAGACAACGACTACAGAGTCTAGCACATAGACACGCGTATCGTTGGTCTGAGAACCTCCTTCGCTGGCATGGGCGGACTGGTTCTTATGGTACATGTCCCTCACTGAAATACGACTTGGGCTAGCGCGGTGAGGTATAGCCTAGACTGCCGCATTTGTCTGGTAAGGCCTTGTCCTGCAGTGGATAACTTATAGGCTGCTAATGATGATGATGATGATGATATTATAAAATGAATTTTAAAAACAATAAACATTGTTTCGTCAATTTTCTCAACATTTTGCTTTATGGAGTTAGTCATTGTGTACACTGAACGGCTCAATTATAGATCAAGAGTTTCAAGAGTATTAAGCTATTTACAGTGACAAATATTTTCGTTAATAATAAAATATTAATATCATGTTACCTATATGATTTTTTTATGAAAACATTATAATACTTAATTTAATACTAATAGATGAACGAATAAACTTATTTGTTATATTATTTTTGTTCATTTAAATATTATACATATGAGTTTTTAAATATTTTCTTTTTAATTTAGCTAATTTAAAAAAAATTTCATCTATTGAGATAAAACGTACTAAAATTTATATTTTCGATTACGTTGAATGTTTAATCAAATCTGAAATTCAGTGAAATCAATTACTCGAAATACATATACCTATAATATTTTCTTTAAATTTATTTGATTCCAATAATAATAATAATAATAATAATAATAATAATAATAATAATAATAATAATAATAATAATAATAATAATAATAATAATAATAATAATAATAATAATAATATTAATAATAATAATAATAATAATAAAAAATAAATAATAATAATAATAATAAGAATAATAAGAATAATAATAATAAAAATAATAAAAATAAAAATAATAATAATAATAAAAATGTATTTATATAAAATACATATACATACATAATATAATACTTAAATATAAATACAAAAATACCACCCTGGCATGACAGGTTTCCCCAAATCGCCAAGGTGGTTAAAAAAAATACAATACTATACAAGAGGTTGAAGGTATTTTTTTTGTAAATTTTATAGGTGGTTAATTAATATTCCTTTTACTATCTTAAGTTTCGAAATTTATTTGAATTAATTTATAACAACACTAAACAATCCAACTTTTATTGAAAACCATTAAAAATAAACAATTTTCTTGAAAATATAAAATTTGAAAATATCGATCACATAATTAATAGTCAAACTGGATAAATTAAAAAATGAAAGATAACAAAAAACACCTTATTTTGGATTTCCAATATTTCAAATACCTTTCTAAAGTATTTTTCTACGAATTAGGTGATTGATGAATAGTTATTCAAAAAGTTACTAACGTGAATGCATCGCTTATTTGATTTTAAACGGAAATTATAATGACGGGTGACGAATTCTCAATTTTCATAAAGTGAAAAAAGATTATGAAAATACTTTTCGTTATTCTGTAACTACTCATCCATCCAAAAGGATTGTCATAGCCGACGGGCAGCGAAGCCTTAAGAAAAGTTTTGGAAATCGCAAGCATGACTTGTTAGAGAGTTTCGACTTTGCTCTTCGGTGCGGATTTTTAATTAACTTTTCCGAACAAAGTAACTGCCGTCTCACCATTTTCATAACTTTTCAAACACAGTCCGCGTTTTCGAATTCGCTAATAAAATTTGAATTCGGCGTGGCTCTAAAGAAAAGAACGAGAATGAAATTTTTCAACAAAAATAAATCCGAAATATCGCGCTACAATCAGACCTCCTTCGCATTCGATCTGAATTCATTTATTCATAAAGAGCATTGAAATATCGAGTTATTTTCTTTGCAAGAGAAATGCGCACATTTTCCAACTTGTCAATTTAAAAAATCCTGCATTTTATATAAAATATATATTAAATAAAAAAGTTTTACTAGTGGTTCGTGACGAAATCAACACACGTCCCAAATATCGAACGTTCCACGGCTCTATTTAATATTTGACGATGGAAACGTTCAATGACATCAGGGTGGATTTATGTGCGTTTCTAGCAAGGACTCGTACCATATTTGAACTTGGAAAAAGGTTATCCAATCGTTCGTTCAGTCGCGAAAGACATTTTTCGTCACGCACTTCTGGTCCACTTAACGATTCTCCTCGTGTGCCCAAATGATAATAACCAACTGAAGTCAAAAGGATACGCGAAGGTTCGCAGTGCCTGTGACAACTATACGAAAGTTGGACGGCCGATTTATGTGCGAGTGTAGTGGATTTATATAAAATGAATTGAATATATAAAATTATTATAAAGTGCTACTTTTAGATTGATGACTGGGCGAAAGTTATGCACCCGTTTTGGGCGAGAATATTGTGAATCTATAAAGTGTATTGAAATTCATTTTGGTAGAGTTTTTGTATTTTTCAACCTTTTTATTCTGCTGGAAATTTATTGGTTTGATTTCGGATGAGGGTTATTTCTATTGCGACTGTAAAAATTAAAATAAATTCTGTTCAAGAAAAAAATTGGTTAAGATTCGATATTATATAATTTAAAATAATACAATACTTGAAAGTCTATAACTATAAACAATCTTTAACTTTTTATTCCATATCATTATATGTAACATCGAGTTTCTCCCCGACAGCCACCGTGGCAACACCGTTGTTATTGTCTCCTGTTTTCAATCAGTTCCGGCCCTCCTTTCATCAACCTTAACCTTCTATCACCAGTTTTTATTGTAGCCCTCCCTCAATTGATCGTGACCGCGATGTAATCCGACCGCGTGCGTCTATTTTATGTTGATAACATCTGTGCGAGTGTTAATAATAATTCCTAGAAACGCTCAAAAACCCCTTTTTTTTGCATCCGCTCGGGCTTTCCACTTTGTTTATACGCGTCCGTTTTTACTTGGAAATGTGATTTCATGAACACACGTGCCTCAACGCGATGCCTCCTGATAATATCAAATTTACTGTGACCTGCTATAATCCTGTTCACGGGTTTTATTCGACGCGTTATTAATCGTAGTGCATGTATCTCGTTTCGCGGGTGAATAATGTGTATCTTACAATTAGTGTCCTGGATCACTTCAGCCTCCGAAGGGCGGTAACCATTCAATATTTTTCCAATTTTTATGGTTTTATGTCAAATTGAAATTCAAACTAGTATTAATTACTTCATCTTTATCTCGTTGTCGATTTTTATTAAACGTACATCTATTCGCTCGTAAGCTACACGCATATTTATTAATCTATCCATTAAATAAATAGATTGAGAGAACACATTTAAAATCATTTTTTTTGTTTTTCGTAATTTTATAAAACCGACCGTTTTAGTCGAAGGGCGCTCCGTACATCTCGAAATTTTACTAGTTTCTCCCCGACAGCCACCGTGCGCAACACCGGCGCTTGCGTGAAAGGCGGTCGGCGCGGCGGCCGGCGACCGTCGCGTCGGCGCAAAAAATTCCCACGCGCTAACGATGCGCAAATCAGGCTTGTCCAGAATTTCGGTTTGCGAGGGCCACGTTAGCCAAAACACGGGACATTCACGAACGTCGTCGATTTGCATTTTTTCTTTTAATTTAACGATAAAATACATATATTTTGATTAGAATGTACTTGAAAAAAAAAAAATTGATTTTTAATAATTCGAAAATTATAAAAAATTTCTTCGAATTGGAACAAAATTCGTAAATTATTATGTACGAAAAGTGGGAGCCAGTAGCGCGAGCACTGGGGGCCAGCTTGGCACCGTAGTGGCCCTTTGGGCAAGCCTGCGCTAGACCATCCTCGTTGGCAAGTTCTGGTATAAATAAGGATATTGACAATAGTTGCACAAAACAAACGAATGTGGAATGGTTTTACGAGAAATACACTCCCGGACTCATAAAATTGCGATTGTACCATAACATATGTTCATTTAGCAAACTTAAAAGCTTTTCTTTGGTGATGAATATTAACTGACTAACAATAAATAACTTGCATGATCATTTAGTTAATAATATTAATAATAATAATAATAATAATAATAATAGTAATAATTCATCATTAAATTGTTATACGTAATATACACGACGATGCTGACGTTACGAATAAATAGCGACCGCCTTTTCTTTAATTCACGATCAACCATTCGCCAGTTTACTTTAATCGTGTCTTTCAGGGAACTTGTGTAGGTGCCCAATTCAAAATAATACCTTAATGTGACCCTTATCCTGTAAAAGTGTCACCAATATTATTTTATCTATAAGCCCTTTTATCACTACTAAATCCCATAGCAGAATAGTATATTGCATACTAACTCAATTATATTTTATAATCCCTAACAATTATACAATATAATACGAACCATCATAGGACTAGAGTAATTACGCTACCATGATTCTATTGTAGTAACACCTAACACATAACCCATAAATAATGGACCAACTGTGAATCCGACTAAAATCATAGATATCCTCACTTATTTTAAATTAACTAATATCTATTAACATATTTGGTTAATGTCATGCCCTATGTCATACTAATTAAAATTAACCGCATGCTCTTGTAATTAGTCTAAATTGAAACAACTGAGACATAAATATTAATCAACTAACAATATCTAACTCACTTCCGAACAATATACAGAGATACACCTAATGAGATGAAGGCATGAAAAAACCAAAAAGAATAACTTGCATGATCATTTAATTAATTAACAAACAAAACTCTTTGGTAATAGTGAAAACCAATGACGTGTGTTCTACCGAGGTTCGAACCATGTAGGACCAACGGTCTCGCCTCGTCTATCAAACTGGTGATCATTACGATCGCAAAGTGGGCAGCGAGGGCGCAGTCTGCTTAGCCTCTAACTCGTCTGTCCCGCTGGTGGTCATTGCGATCCGCCCAGAAGACAACGACCACAGAGTCTAGCACATAGACACGCGTATCGTTGGTCTGAGAACCTCCTTCGCTGGCATGGGCGGACTGGTTCTTATGGTACATGTCCCTCACCGAAATACGACTTGGGCTAGCGCGGTGAGGTATAGCCTAGACTGCCGCATTTGTCTGGTAAGGCCTTGTCCTGCAGTGGATAACTTATAGGCTGCTAATGTTGATGATGATATGTAACATCGCACCATCTTCAAATCATTCTAGCTTCATTGGAAATATAAATATTTTTTTCTTGTTACATTTTCTCAGAATTTAAATTGAAAGACCGTATCTTTTAAATAACTGGTATATATAGGTAATATATACATAAATCTAATAAGACAAAAAATAATATTCTACGAAAAAAATCTTAATTTTCTTATTAAAATTCATACATTTCTTCAAGGAACATGTTGATAAAATTCCATCCACGCATTCTATATACGAAATAATACGATCCGAGTGAAATAATATAATATGATTGATTCGCACGTTTCCATATTGACAGAGCGACTGCGATATTGTGCCTTGTATGTGAAAAGACGACGAGTTTTCGACGATTTCATATTTTTTTCTCCTCTCGCATGAAAAAACGTTGCTTTGTCTCATTAGTACGACGTGACGTCACACGGTTCAGACAAGAGGACGAGCCTTCTCACGTTTCGAATGGCGAATTTAAAAGCTTTTTTTTTGTATTTTTTCTTTTCGAAAACACATTCTCTCATTTTATGGCGAATTCCGATTCGAGCGTTCGGATTTCAATATCGTTGCCGGCGAAAAAAGTGCGTCAAATATGTGCGAATACGCAATTTTTTTTTACACGATACGTAATAAATTCTGAAAATATAGATGTTTTTCAATTTAAGAAAAATATTGTATGCCTTATTGTTTAAGGTTGGAAATTTTCTAAATGGGATTGTAATTTAATAAAATTTCGGGAAAATACTTTTTTTCTTTATTTTAACTGAAAAAATGGATAAATCATAAGAAAAAATATTGCTATGGGATGTTCATCGTTTAATTTATGCCAACTTCTCTGTTTTGGGGCTGAAATTGAAAAAATTTTCTCAGCTTCCATTTTATTTTAGATGTACGAGTTAAAATTTAATTTTCTATTTAATATTTAAAACTTCCTGCGAATACTTTGGCATATAAAATCACCAAATAATAATGTATAGCACTTTTGATCAAGCTAACGCATTTATTACACGTTAAAAAAAAGAAATTCTTCTGCAATTATAGAAGAATGGCCTGATAAACTTTAATCGCACAATTCGAGATATATCTGACACTCTGTTTCATTCATTTAAATACATTTTTTTCGTATTTTGAACCTCAAGCGTACCGGGTTGAAATGCGAGCATGGGCTTAAGGCGAGGAAAGTGGCTCACTTGTATGCTGAGTGCTCCATTGTTAGGTTTTCGCTCTAAATGAAAATGCTAATTATTTCCAAACGAAAAGCTCCTGCGCCCGTTTCTCCAGGTGCCTGCAGAATTTTTCCACGAATCGCGAAAAAAGCCGATTTGCACTTATCCTTATCTTTTGTTGGCGGATGTCCGTATTATATTCTTGTAAATCGATTCGAATTAGTGATACATTTAATATGATTCAAAAGCGTATCAATTATTTTAGATGTACCAAATCAATATATAATATGTATATGGTTCAAAGCGGTACTGTACACAAATTAAATTTGAACTTAACAGTATAATATTTGATCTCAAATCTGTAAGTAAACATCAAATAAATTGAAATAAAGATTTCAAATATCTTTAATCATATAATCAAGAGATGTAACTATTTGATTAGTATCTACATATATTATTATTTATCCAAATAACAGACGTTTCACTTAATTGATATATCTATCTATATCATTATATTATCTATCTATCTATCTATCTACTATATATCTATCTGTCTGTCTATCTATCTATCTGTCTATCTATCTATCTGTCTATCTATCTATCTGTCTATCTATCTATCTACTATATATCTATCTGTCTGTCTATCTATCTATCTGTCTATCTATCTATCTGTCTTTCTATCTATCTGTCTATCTATCTATCTGTCTATCTATCTATCTGTCTGTCTGTCTATATTTCTGTCTGTCTGTCTGTCTATCTGTCTATCTGTCTATCTATCTATCTATCTATCTATCTATCTATCTATCTATCTATCTATCTATCTATCTATCTATCTATCTATCTATCTATCTATCTATCTATCTATCTATTTATCTATCTATTTATCTATCTATCTATCTATCTATCTATTTATCTCTCTATCTATATTATTATAAGTATGAAAGTTTGTTTGTCTGTCTGTCTGAATCCATTTCAAATAAATTCATTTTGTCGTTTAATACAAATTTTACCTAGGGCTCCAAAAATTCCCAAACTTCACCAAATATCGAAAAAACTATTCCTACAGCGACAGACGACATTCTTAATTCTCAAAAATGGCGATTGAAGAAAAAAAAAATTCACGAAATTGGCAATTTTCATTTTTTGAATTAATACAGCCGCCATACTAATGTCGATTTTCGAAGGGGGTCGTACAGTTGTTTGAAGGGCTGCTTTGTGTTTAAATATTATCCAGTACGTTATTGATAGTTTTCGAAATAATTATCTTCGCATTATTGCATGCGCATGGATACCATTTTCAATAGTAAAAAAAGGAATTCAAATATCGGTTTCGTTTCAATAAATATTTTCAAAATGCGTTTTTTCTATGGAAAAAAAATGAAGTATTTCAATATGCCAAAAGGGTATCTATTGACATATTAATAAATCATACATTGGATCGCGCAAATATAATGCAATGCCAATGCAAATATAATATAATGCAAATCGCGCAATGGCCGATTCGAGGGAAATAAGTATCAATCGACATATTTAATAAGCTTTATATTCGATTGCAACGATCCATACAATAAAAAAATTATGCGATATAATAAAAAATGTGCGTGCGGTTCTCAAACTTTTTTATAAAGTTTTAATGATTTTTTTTTATTTCTATATTTCGAAATACGAATTCAAATATTCAGATTTCGTTTCAATAAATCATATTTAAGCAATAAATGTTTTCAAAATACGTTTTTTTCGATAAATATATATTTTTTAAATTTTGAATAGATATTTATTTCTATGTATAACTCAATATTAGTGGATTTTGTTGTGTAGCCAGGGGCAGGGAGGTGGACCCGAAGGGCCTACTTTTATATACTATTATATACTAGTAATAAAATATTTTAGTTAAATCAGAATTGAAATATTAAATATTAATAAGTTATTTTTTAAATTTTTCTCTGTACGAATTACTGTGTACATGGTGCATAATATTAGAGACCATGAAGACCATTTTCGTATGGTAGATAAAATAAAAATTTCATTTTCATTCAAACGCAAAAAAAATCATATTTGCAACGTTCCTCGCTCCTCTGTTGACGACGTACTCAGAGCAAAGCCCCTTTTCATATCTTTGTCTACGCCAAAGACACTTAGCGCTTGATATTGTCATCATGTGTATGTCTAGTGCTTACACAAAAGCCCTCTGCCACTCGAGGAACACGTGTAATACGAAAATCTCCATTGCGACCAAAAAAACAAATACCTATACATAACTCGTCAGATTGACTTTCCGACTGCCGTGAAAACACAAAAACACGTTCTCGATCATCAAACAAGAATTAATAAAACGAATCTTTGAATGTTATTTAAACGATTGTTCATTCGTATGAGCCTTTATGCTACATGGCCTTTATATAGAGTCTTTCATTAAGCTTTTCCTACCTTTAAATTTAAATAAAATAAAGTGTGTGTAAGATATCATCAAAATTTTTTATTTGTTTGAAAGGCCTATCGATGTCATTATTTATGGAATATAATATTGTTCAAATGTCCGCCGCAGCTTCTCTGGGTGGCGCGCATCCGAAATGCCCGATTTTCCACGACTCTGGCGCATAAATCAGGCTGAATTATTATTATTTTTTTTATGGACACCAACGACACGTGGTTTCAACAGGACGGCGTTACATGCAACACAGCTCATGCCACATTGGACATTCTGCACGAGCGATTTGAGGGCATGGTCATCTCACGTGGAGGCGATGTGTACTGGCCACCGAGATCGTGTGATTTGACCCCGTTAGACTTTTTCTTGTGGGGTTTTCTTAAGTCACTGGTCTATGCGAATAAACTACAAACCACAGCAGTCCTCAAAGCCAACATAACCCATGCCATCGGTAAAATTCAGCCTGGTTTATGCGCCAAAGTTATGGAAAATTGGGCATTTCGGATGCGCGCCACCCAGAGAAGCTGCGGCGGACATTTGAACAATATTATATTCCATAAATAATGACATCGATAGGCCTTTCAAACAAATAAAAAAATTTGATGATATCTCACACACACTTTATTTTATTTAAATTTAAAGATAGGAAAAGCCTAATGAAAGACCCTATATATTATAGACGTGAGATATTTTCACGCTTTTCTAATCGAATTAATTTCTACAGGCGATGACACGAAAAGTGATTCGTTTTTCAATTTTTATTACTGAAATTTTATGTATAATGTAGGAGAACTGATTGATTAAATTAATTTACGTTTTATATATGTATTTGTTAAAATTAGACAGAGAAACCATATTAAATTATTTCGACAATGCGACGAATCATTTTTGCGCATCATCCAGCGAGTTTGCCTCAGATTGTTCTCACACGAAATCGAAACGGGAACGTTTCGGAATATTTTTCATATTTTTTAAATAAAGCTCACAATCAATCTAACTGTCGTATCAAGAAAAACACGCGAAATTTATGCGCAAAATGCGACGGAAAATTTATAAGCGCCAAAAATGTTTTAAGCGCACAACTTTTATTAAACTTCTTTGCGGGGGCCACCCGATTACGGTAATTTATTTTTTTACTGAAAATATAAATTCATTTATTTCATCGGTTTTCTTATGTCCCATACGAGTTTCATTCAAAAGTTTCGTTACTTTACTTAATATTTATGATAATTAAATTACAAGTGCCTATATTTCCTTTGAGTCTATTTCATTACCGTGAATATTCTTTTTGTTTAATGACGGCGTATACATGTTTTTCTCTGAGTTTTCATCGTTTTTTAATTATTTCAAAAGCTTTTTTTTCATCATTTTGACTCCGTTTACTTAGAAATCTAGAGCTATTTTATTTATTTTTTTACTGATGCGAGGAAAACTACAAATTCGGTCGTCGTTGTTAGGAAAATATGAAAACTGGCTGTAAATCATACAATATTATTTATTACGTTCGCTTTAGGTTCGTTACAAATTCTGGGCATATTTTCCACTTAAGCACGTATCTAATATTTATTTAAGCCTCCAAGGGTTTTCAAATGGACGTTTCCGAGTTGATATTTTCCATACGTGCGTATATTTATTCGATTCCATCAAAACGGTGCAAATTTATTAACTTTTAAATTGATTACATTTTTCCTTATACATATTGTATTTTGTTAATCCATTTTTCATGTGTTTTCATCGTCCAGATAATTTTTTTTTAAATCACGCTCGCCACGTTACGTGTGAAAATATTTCCGGAAGTATTATATTTCAATTCGAGGATCAAAAATGGAATTTACTTATTAATAGATTTATTTGAATCGCGGCAGCTTTACATGAAAAATTTGCGAAGCCTGAATGTTAAATGAGGTGTAAAAATTACTATTGAGCCGTGCACGTGGAATTGAATTTTCACTCCCATATTTAACATCAGTTAAAAAGGAATATGTGGCCTGAAGAAAGTAACAATTTATCCATTTATCCATTCAAAACCAGACATTTTACTTAATATGTTTTCGAAACGATATCGTAAAATTGGTTTTCTGTTATTTGAAAATATATATTATGTTATTTAATATTACGCAATATTTTTAAGCTTTTATAAGCATAATTTGTAAAGTACCGATTAAGTATAAGTATTATTATATTAATAAATAGTACCGATTTATACTAATAAGCATTTTAAATATTACTATCACGCGTCTGTTTTAATATGTAGCACTGATCTTAACAGACATTTGAAATAATATACTTCGTGAGTAGCAAACTAAATCAACATATAGGTAGTTGAAGTAAGCTTTATCCGATCGATCTATATTCTTGAACAATATTATAGAATAAATATAGAATTATTGCTGACGAGTTTCTAATCTCGTCAGTATCGAAATATATCACGTTGCAATCTGTATACTGCAATAATTTCTCTGAACTGAAACTACAGCAATCTGCATTACAGAACCATAGAATTTCACTGCATATTAATATAATATATCGTATAATAACATGTTTGCGAGAAATTTCTCATTTTGAAATTTTCCGTATTCGTTACTGTTAATATTATATAATATTATATAATATCACACAAAAATATCTTACGAATGTCATATTAAATACTTGTTTTATTTAAGTTTATATTATATATAAAATAAAACTTTGAAAAAGATGTTCAGATAATTAAGTTACCTGACAACGAGTTACATATCAACGGTTAATATTTTTATTTATCGCTAAAATTGCTATTATAATCACCAATTCAATGTATTTAAATAAACCGTTCACAAATTATTGTAATAAAAAACTTATTACACCACAGTAACAGTATACGAGAATTACTAGAAATACTTTTGATGATGACTTTAATCATAACTCGTACAGCTTTGGCAAGAGCGATCGAGCGGTCGTTTCAGAACAGCATTTTCGGGTATCGTGGTTTGCTGGTAGGGTTTCCATTATCATTAATTATTTTATTACATATGAAATGAGAAATATATTAAATAAAACAATTTTAAAAACTAATTAGATTTTTAATTGTTATTTTTTTCCAAAAATTTGAAGTGATAAAATATGCAAATTTTTTAAGTCCATTACTTAATCTTCCAATCATATCAAAATAATTTTGTATATTGATGTTAAACAGATGAATATCAATATTTGTATTTTATAAGGACAGAAAATGTTTTGGACATTATGATAATAAATAAAAACGATTTTTCAAAACATGCATCCATTGATATGTAAGGAATTTATAATCTTTTTCTTGCACACCTCTCTACGAAGATTGGCAATTCAAGCGACTAGTGACCTTCTAATCAAGCGACGATATAAAATTTTATAATTAAAGTTTCTTACAATTTGCAAACTAAAATTTGGGAAAGACAGTCACCCTATTTACTAGTAGGAAGGGCACCTAGTCGGGGTCATAGTAGGTATATATGGGATTGCGATGAAAACGTTATCTGCGCCCGAAATGTGTGAAACGACGCCGAAAGCGGAGCCCGGGTCCCCGCACAAAGCACACGAAACGTGTTATCATTTTCCACCGGGATTATTACACGTTACAGATTTCCACATGCAAATTGCCGCCTCGCCGCGAGCATAAGTTTCGCGAGGTTTTCCTCTGTTCGAATTTCGCATGCAAATTTTCGACAGCCGCGCGCGCAATACGCCGTACATGTGCGGAGATCGTTCTGGAAGTTTTATGACCGTTTGTTTGGTTTTGTTCCCGTTTTCGATCGGTCATTCGGAATGGGGAAAATTTGCGGCGACTACGGATTTTAAATTTGTCGAAATCACTTTAAAAAATATTGATGAAATCAACCAGTTTGTTTTTTCCACCATATATAATATTTGTAAGTACTAGTACATACAGTCACGGTCATGGAAATTGCAGCACCTAGAAACCTTCAATTCCATCCATTGTATGTGAATTACGCTACATCTTTTTTCAAATTTATTTATCAAAAACATTAAAACAATAAATAATCTAAGATTGAGTAAAATATTGAAACGATAAGTTGATTTTTGGAAAAGTTTTCAGCGAAAAACAATAAATTTTTTAAATTACGCGATATTTGTAGTGAAAAATATGAAGCGTTTTTCGGCTTTAAAAAAATATAGGCTATCTTCACATGATATTTTTGAAAATATGAGTTATGTTCGTTTAATTTTTGAGTGATTTTTTAAAAATTCGGAAAAATCTATCGATTGGGAACCTCGTAGGTGATCTAGACCGGTAAAAAGTACTATGACGCGACAAGGCAGATTATTATTCCGAAAATACTTGAAAAATAAATTCAAGTTTACTTATTAAATAAATAAAAGAGTTAGATAAGTAAATTATAATAACAATTAAAGTTCAAACGATACGTATAAGGTCTTGAAAAAGCCGATTACAAAGAACAATATAAGCAAAACACCACTTTTGGCAAATAAAATGAAGTCCAGACGGACAGGATGAGTTTACAAAAATAAAAATACAACTTTTTCAAGTTAAAATTGGTGTTATTTTTCTGATTACATCAATTATATTTTTTTGAACCCAACAGAAACACGGGTATGCGATGGCAAACTAGCGAAAGACGCAGCAAATAAAGGGTATATGAAGCAGTTAAGATTTCTGCCAACTGTATAATCTGGGGATGTTTTTTATATTCTAGTATTAATTATCTTAAGGTAATTGATGAAATGATGAAAATTAAAAATATTTCAAAATACTGAAAAAAGTTTTTTTAACATTTATAAAAAAGTGTGTTTTTTTACTACAGTAACCATATTTTTCCGGACGGTTTTGAGCTTTGTCACGTAACTGAAAACTATGATTATATATTTTTTAAATAGCCAAAATAATGTAAATTTAAAATAAGTGAAAAAAATATTCGAAAACATTTTTAATTTTAAGAGGTAAAACAATTTCTAAAAAAACTCTGTATTTGAGCATCAAGGAGCTAAACTGGAATTTTGATTTCAACCCTATTGTAAAAGATCGATGAATAATACAACCTAAAACATCAAAGTAAGGCTTGTAACGTCCTTCTCAGGTAGTTCGCCAATTATAACCCGCTTATCGGTTATACGTTGATGTTGTTGCAAATTTCCTTGGTAGAAGGTCAGGTGTGAGGACAGGTAGATGGTCTCAGGGATTCAGTAATGAAACCAAGGGTTACTCGAGCCGATGACGCAGCTTTTATTTTACAATTGATACACAGAGTTTACACAGAATACATATTTTATATTAAGTATAAATGCAAAGATTGGCAGAGTATGCGACTCCACACGTTGGATCTCCGGTCAGATTGACCACGCACGAGAGATTTGCGGGGCGACGGTGTGTGAAAGTTGAGAGCAAGCTTAAAAAGCAATTCTACAGGAAATGAGAGACGGAAGCCAGCTTTCGAGCGGTCAAATGCCAGAGAATAGTTCTATTGGTCCAGGTAGGCAGAGGTGTACCCCCAGCGCAGCTTTAACCATAGAATCAAAAGCAATTCTGCAGGAAATGAGAGACGGAAGCCAGCTTCCGAGCGGTCAAATGCCAGAGAATTTACTCAGGAGACAGTCACACGATGTTTTTTCGATTTTCGGAAATGGTCCCGTTTACATGGCCGAGCGCTGTGCCCCTTCCTTTCGGTTTTTCTTGCACGTGTCGATAATTGTCCTTTGTCTTCGACGGAAACAAAGGAGACCTTCGAGATGGTTGATGAACTTTTGGGCGTCCTTTTCTATAACCTAGTCCCGAATATTTGGTGTCCCTATTCGGGATCGACGACCGAATGGCGTGGATTGTTGTAATTCAATCTAAACAGGAGATGTAGATGACGGTTACATGGCGTTTGCACCCCAGGGTGATCGGAACGTTGCACCCCAATCAGAATTGCACGCAGCATCCAACTGGATTCCAACAACTTTGTCCACTACAGGATCGCTACAAAAGTTTGAAGGAAAATTATAGATGTCATTATATTAAAATGTATATTTATTATTACACCTATCTATTCAAAAAAATATAGATATTCCTTCAGCACAAAATGCTTAAAAAAAAGAAAAATGCTTCGAATTCAATTGCAGGTCCATGAATTAATTTTCTCATCAAAAAATTAACCACAATTTTGAAAATGAAAGAAATTTTGAAAATATTAGAGTATTTAAGAAAAAATCAGATAACCTATTTCTAATTTTTATAAAAAAAACGAAATCAAAACACTAACTGATATTTTCAACAAATTTTCTCGGAATTCTCTTTTGTTTAGTAAGTGATATTTTACAGATAACGATGAAAGATGTTGTTGCAAAGATAAAATAATCCCTCGTTGCAACAGATTACTGTTAATTTCTGTCATAGTTTTCGTTAATCGGTAAATGTAAAAGATTTTTTCTAAACACAAACTGATACCTTCAACAAAAAAATCGATTCTTTTGCAGTAGATTTCTTTTGAATTATTTTAGATGTCACACCTTCTGCATATAATATTTTATAAATTACATGCCGAAAATTATCACGAAGTAAATAAATCAAAATATTTTTTTTTCGTTTAATAAAGGGAAGACATGACTTGATAATTTCAGATTTCAATGAAATTGATATTGGTAATAGATTACTTTTATTTTTTTATATGGGAAGAGTTTAAAATCTAATTTATGTTATGTTATGTTATGTATTAATTATTCGAAAAAAGAGATGAATATATAAAAATTATGGTTTTTTTTTTATTTGGACGATTACATTCAAAGGTTTAATGAATTTCGGGAAACCGGTATATAATTTCTAACATGCTAATGATACCTGAAACATATCAATGTACTTTTGAACACATAATTATAGTGAGTATGTAATTTTCGTTATTAATTTGATAAGCAGTTTACAAAACTCTTGGCGATTCTTAATTCTTTAAAAAAAAAAAAAAAACACAAGTGCTTCGGGTTTGGTTGTGGGTTTGTGAATGAAAAAAAATTATCAAAGAATTAACCACAATCGCCAAGAGTTTTGTAAACTGCTTATCAAATTAATAACGAAAATTACATACTCACTATAATTATGTGTTCAAAAGTACATTGATATGTTTCAGGTATCATTAGCATTAGGGATTCCAAAAATACCGACTTTCGGTAAAACCGGTATTACCGAAAAATAATTTCCAAGTTTCGGTATTACCGGTTTCTACCGGTATTTTTTTTAATTTTTTTTTATTATTTTTTTAATTTATTCGTGTACACACAAATACAATCATACCACGTATTTCAAATTTCATTTTCTCATTTTTAAATTTGCAAACCGATATACGTACGAAGTACTAAATGTACGTACTTTTTTTAAAATAAATTCTTCGAATTTAATAATTGTATTGTACAGTGTACTCTCAATTATCTGCGCTAATGCGGGGGAGAGCGGGCACGGATAATATAAAAACACGGACGTGACGAGAAGGGGGTACTGAGTTTCAGGATCCCGATCGAAATTAATGAAATTTAAATAATTGTAATAAATAATTGTAAAATAAATCGTCTTGTTCGCTCATTACATATGGGCCCATACTTTTATCCGCACCTCGATTATCCAAATTTTCGATTATCCGAACTGCTCAAAATAATCAAAAATATTACGAATTTATCGATTTTTAAGAATTTTGATGAATTGCGCTCACTTTTTATCACACGTACGTGACTGAATGCGTTACATTTTGACCGTCAAATTTATTTGTTCTCAGAATTAGTCCAATGCCAAATACGATTCCTGTAAAAATACGATTCTTGTGAAAAATTTTACATGCATATGTATAAATATATCATCATCATCATCATCATTATCGACCGGTTTTGTGCCCACTGCAAGACAAGGTCTCCCCATCAAATATTGGGGGTCTAGGCTATATACCTTATCCGAGAGCCAACCTCGTAACGATAAGGGACATGTACCATAAGAGCCAATCCGCCCATGCCAACGGAGGAGGCTCTCAGGCCAACGGTACGCAAGTCTTTGAGCTAGACCTTGTGGTCGCTGACTCTCCACTAAGCAAATCGCAATGATCACCCGCGGGGCAGACGAGGTAAAGACTGAGCAGACTGCGCCCTCGCTGACCACTTTTGCGATCGCAATGACCACCAGTTTGACAGACGAGGCAAGACCGTTGACCCTACGCGGCTTAGACCTCGGTAAAACACACGTCATTGGTCTTCACCATTACCAAAGGGAAGTTTTTAAGTTAACTAAATACACATGCAACACGTTCTCAATTTTATATAACCATGCAACCGTTCTACAAAAATATATCTATGTGCCGTTCGGCCATGAGATAGTTGTTATTAATCAGTTATTGATTCTGTAATGGTTATTTTCAGTTTCGTTCAAGTAAATGGTCGTGCGATAGTCATAATTGTATTAATTTTATTTTCTGCGGGCGGTAGGTCACGTGTGAGTATTAAATATTAAATGAGTTGAAATATTAAATGAAATAAAATATTATGAATATTAAAAGGATGAAAGGTTTGGAAGCCCTGGAAAATAGGTACGAAAGGCGTTGTCAACGATTGAACGCGATCGGTTCCAGATGTTGAAATAGTTGGGCCTATAGAAAAATCAGGTAGAAAAACGTCATCGTTGCGGTTTTGAATTTACATAATTTTGATATTGAGTGGAATTTTGGAACGCTATGTTATAGGTAAACAATCATGTTACCACTACCAAGAAGTTGGATGAAATTAAGTGATTAAGGGTTGAAAAGTTCAGAGTCTCGAGAAGCTCGTCGTACCACGTGTTCGCACAACAACGGGTGAGACTGAACCGTATTGAGAAAAATGCGGGTGTTAAATGTTATTACGATTATTAGATTAATAATTAGTCATCTATTCTAAACTAATTCTGATATACAACAAATTATGAAGTCATCTGTTATCTGATTTTGTGTGCGTCGGAGCTGGCGTCTCTCTCTCTCCTGTGTTAGATGCAGTTTGGCTCGTACACGTGCGTCGCTTGGGTCTCTCGCCTAGGCAAAAAAACTGCAGCAACCAACGGTATTTTCTCGAGTTTAGGTAGAAAAACAAGAGGGAGAGCGTTGATTTCGTGATTCTGCACTGAAGTTATATAGATTTGAAATTTAAAAACGCGGTTTTCGATCGAAACACTGGTTAGACAAGGAATTTTTAAACACTAAATTAAAAGTAAGCAACTACGGAGGTACTACTAAGAAATCGGATGTAAAAAAGCGAGTATGTAATGAAAAAATCCCGAATGGCAAGGAGCGTCCCGCAAGCGATGCGTACGCAACGGCAGCCCGCCCGGAACTCGTATAAATATATATTTTTTTCTATTATCCGAACTTTCCCGTATCCGAACTACCTTCGGTTCTTATTAGTTCGGATAATCGAGGTTCTACGTTTGTCCTATCGTTTCTTGTAAAGTGTTCTTATTATGCATTGTTCCCGAATATTTCTCAAAATAGAATTCTCCGACAAAACTAAAATTCATGAATCATCGACATTGTTAAGTTTCAGTCTTTCTGCTGCATTTGTATACCTCGGATTTTTAAATAAACAGATTAAATTTTAATGTATGTATAATAATTTTATTCATAAAATTTTTTTTCTTATTTTCACCTAATTGATACCTACCGTTTTTCTTACCCATTTATTATTAATTTTTAATTATATTCATCACTTTGAACCATTTAATTTAATATTATTTCAATATGTTACTCATTGTCAGATATATGAAATTCAAAATAATTATAAAAGTATTAACTCGAATTAATGTAAGTAAACAATAAAAATAAATCAGAGGGCCCGTCCGCACGATTCTACACCAGGGCCCGGAATTTAAAGACTCGTACGTAATGCACTCATTGTCGAATGCATAAGAAAAAATAAAATTTTCGTAGAAAACATTCTTGTCGAAATTGGTTCGGGGCGCATAAAATGATCTGTTTCTCAGAAATTCGACTTTTTTGAATCGTAAATATCGAAACGAATAGCGATCCTTTTCGCCAATGAATATGTTACATACAACTTTTGCGATCATCGATACGAATATGATTTTAATTATTAAACGCGAAATAGGAGTCAAAAATAAATAGACCTTAGAATAAAAAATATTAATATAAATTCAAATGAAACTAAATTTTTTAATTTTTCGGTATTTACCGGTAGATTTTTTCGAAATACCGGTAGTACCGAAGGCAAAATTTTCGCAAAAAAACCGGTAGTACCGGTTTCGGTAATACCGGTATTGGAATCCCTAATTAGTTGTGGGTTTGTGAATGAAAAAAAATTATCAAAGAATTAACCACAATCGCCAAGAGTTTTGTAAACTGCTTATCAAATTAATAACGAAAATTACATACTCACTATAATTATGTGTTCAAAAGTACATTGATATGTTTCAGGTATCATTAGCATGTTAGAAATTATATACCGGTTTCCCGAAATTCATTAAACCTTTGAATGTAATCGTCCAAATAAAAAAAAAACCATAATTTTTATATATTCATCTCTTTTTTCGAATAATTAATACATAACATAACATAACATAAATTAGATTTTAAACTCTTCCCATATAAAAAAATAAAAGTAATCTATTACCAATATCAATTTCATTGAAATCTGAAATTATCAAGTCATGTCTTCCCTTTATTAAACGAAAAAAAAATATTTTGATTTATTTACTTCGTGATAATTTTCGGCATGTAATTTATAAAATATTATATGCAGAAGGTGTGACATCTAAAATAATTCAAAAGAAATCTACTGCAAAAGAATCGAATTTTTTGTTGAAGGTATCAGTTTGTGTTTAGAAAAAATCTTTTACATTTACCGATTAACGAAAACTATGACAGAAATTAACAGTAATCTGTTGCAACGAGGGATTATTTTATCTTTGCAACAACATCTTTCATCGTTATCTGTAAAATATCACCTACTAAACAAAAGAGAATTCCGAGAAAATTTGTTGAAAATATCAGTTAGTGTTTTGATTTCGTTTTTTTCATAAAAATTAGAAATAGGTTATCTGATTTGTTCTTAAATACTCTAATATTTTCAAAATTTCTTTCATTTTCAAAATTGTGGTTAATTTTTTGATGAGAAAATTAATTCATGGACCTGCAATTGAATTCGAAGCATTTTTCTTTTTTTTTAAGCATTTTGTGCTGAAGGAATATCTATATTTTTTTGAATAGATAGGTGTAATAATAAATATACATTTTAATATAATGACATCTATAATTTTCCTTCAAACTTTTGTAGCGATCCTGTAGTGGACAAAGTTGTTGGAATCCAGTTGGATGCTGCGTGCAATTCTGATTGGGGTGCACCGTTCCGATCACCGTAGATGACATCTCTTTTGTACATGATCATACATGGTGTTTTTAAATATGATGTCTCTATTCCACTTCAAATGGTTGGATGTGTGCTGATCTCGTCTGGGACCCGGAACTAATGATGTTGATGACTTTCTTCGGCTTTTGGGTGATAAAATTGTGTTTTTATATGTGACCCCATGGAGCTCGTCGAGCGGTCGGGTGCGCTCGCATTTAATGGCTCTGTCGTAAAAACGTATGCGCGTTGGGTCTCGGATCGAACTTTCGATCGATGATTTTGATTTCGCGATTGCGAAGAATTTGCGACGTTACAGGCTTCATTTTAATTATTGAGGAAAAAATATCCAAGGAGAACGCATAAAAACATATCATTTTGATAAATATAAAAAAAGAAATCAGTTACCTCAGTACTTCTGAAGATAAGGACTGAAATTACAGTAAAATGGGGTAGTTATAAATATTGCAAGTAGTGTAAAATAAAGAAGTTCTTATCACCTTATGAAATTAAATAAAAATTATTTTGATGTTTGCTTTTAAATCACTAATCGAATGATTTCTTTCGTGTCATGGTATATCGGCCGATTTTCTACATTTTAAAAAAAGGTTCTTATTGACTGTATGATGATAATTTTTCAAATTGATATCTTTGTGATTTGATAGAGTTTTATTTCCTCTTACACATGATATAAATAGTTTTCTGTTAAATATTGAAAACTCTTCATAATTTATAAAAATGTCAATTATTCAGGTGCTGCAATTTCAATGACCGTTACTGTAGTTATATTTTATTTTAGAATAATAGGTTATTATTATTTCATCAATACTAATAGTTGATTCTTATTAAATTACTGAGAGTGGAACCCTGTCGATTCGTTACAATTAAATAACAGTCATTATTATTTTTAATATGTAGTAGAAACAATATTTTTTGTTCAATGTATTCATCAAAATTAACGATTATCTGATTTTAATATTTTCTTATTTTTTTATTTGGTATTGAAACAGAATAGCATGAAATTTAATTTTTCTTGTTTATATGTATGTATAATATTAGCCAAATCTACAAACATCATACATTGAAATAAGTAATATTACAAGCCCATATGAGATTTTTTTAATTTGTATATGTCATTGCTTAAATTATTACATATTTGTATTTAAAAAAAATAAATATTAAAAAATATTACAAAATCGTGCAACTTTTCGGTTTTCGCGATTAAAGTATCGCATTATCCATTGAAATTGGTATAAATATGGATTCGTGTATTAGACAAGATATGTAGTTCACTTCGCTTTTTGTAATTCGTATTTTAGACCGGCTTTAAGTATGCTAATAACATGATGGTTTAGATCAGGTATCGGCAAACTCCGGCCCGCCACCTGTTTTCAATCAGGCCCGCGGGTTAATATTGTTTTTATATGAAATATGAACTAAATTTAAAATAAATTTAGAAATTTTCATCCTCAAAAAATGTAGCAGTTATGTTTTTTTTAAATTTATTGTTAAACTATAATTACAAAAGCGTTTTTCGGATTTTGATCTTGATTTACGTAAAAAAATTTCCATATTTCAAAATCCATTTAATTATACAATTGAGAAGCTTTTGTCAGACCCTCCAATTGGAAGTGATTGTTCTCCAAAACTATGTATTTTAGAAAATTTTGCTTACTTATTGTTAGTTATCGGTAGTGAAGAATTAAATAAAAAAAATACGAAAGAAAATTACCTGCTGCGCTATTTATTGGTGCTTATTTTTGTGGTATTACCTCCATATAAAAATATTTCGAATTATAATTTTCAAATAACCATTTTTGATCAATTATCATAGTTTCAACTTTTAAAAATTTTGAACGTTTTTTTTGTTGCACATTGTGTAAAATTACCTATGTATATTAATATTGTCGAGTTTGCTATCCGGCCCGCCGAGTCTTAAATTTTTATTATCCGGCCCCTTCCGAAAAAAAGCCGACTCCTGGTTTAGATAATATTTACAGAATTTGGAATGTCCAATCGATTTTAAGTCACGCCCAGTGTTTGATTTGTATAATATTATAATATATGTATCATATAATGTAATATAAAGATCGTTTTTAGCATGTATTCCTTTTATATATTTATGGTTATACTATCGATTGAACAATTTCATATTTATATTAAAAAACTTTATATTATTAACACTTTACCGACCGCAGACGAGACGTACTTGTCCTTTTTTGTTTTCGTTCAAACGACCGCAGACGAGACGTAGGAGAGTTGTTACAAAGACGATTTCGCGGAACCTATGACCGTTAGCGAGCTGGCAACGTGGCTCAATTGTTTTTAAATGAAGGGCTACGTGACGCAATATGCGCCAAAGCAGCACGGCAAGTGGTTATGTGAGTACGGCGTTTTGAAGAAAAAATCATTGAAAAGTAAGGTTTTTATCAATATTTCGATTGTATTTATATCGTGACCTATTGCACTAATGTAGCTATGCTATTTTTTCTTATATTGTGCGGTTTTTGAAGTTTCAATGGGTGACATTGATTTGTTGTGGTTGCATCTTGTTTCGAAATTACGAATTATTATTCTGACTAGGTCACGATTTTTGCCACATAGGTAGGGTGACCATATTTCCCAGGACCCAAAACGGGACGCTCCCCAAAAAAATACCCTCCCCCCTATATAAAAAAAAATGTGTTGCACGTTCAAAAATTTTCCCTCAATTAATATCGTTAAAGAAATACACTACCGATGAAATTTATTTTCCCACCCGTATTTTTTCCCATATCATAGATTTATTAACAAATTTATTACTCAGAATAACTTTTAAACAATAGATAATATCATTTTTAATATATTTAGAGAAATAACCACAATCAAAAGTACATAACTGAAAATATTTTAACAATCTTTTTCTAATAAGAATAGAACTATAGAAAAATCCATCTTTTATTTTCATGCCATATTTTTTGATACATTTAATCGAATTCTTTCATTATTTTCTATTGACGGAATAATGCTTAATTTAAAAACGCATTGAATATTTATTTTACTTTCAGTTTTCTTAAAAAAAAAAAAACAACAGCGTTCGAGTTTCGCACTTTTTGCATCATGTCTTTATCTATAATTTTTATTTTTGGAAAAGTTTTCAGCGGAAAAACAGTGAATTTTTTTAATTAAATGATTTAGTAGTGAAAAAAAATGATGCGTTTTTCTTGTTTTAAAAATATGTAGGCTATTTTCAAATGAAATTTTTGAAAATATTAGTTATTTCGGTTGAATTTTTGAGTGATTCTTTAAAAAATCGAAAAAATCTAGCAATAATACAAATAAAAACATTAAAATGAGACTTCAATAAAATTTTTGAGAAAAAAAAGATACATGGAAAACGTAATAAAAAATATAATTTTGATAAATATAAAAAAAATTCAGTCTCTTATGTCCATCAAAATATGTGAACCGCCAAAACAGGACAAATCAAACTATTTTACGAAAACGACGGGACGAACGCAAGACACGACGAAAACGAGACTGTCCCGGCGAAAACGGGACGTATGGTCACCCTACACATAGGAGAGTTGTGACAGCATGTCACAACTCTCCTATTTTAGTTTATTTTCTGGTTAGCTTAGTTAACATGCTTTTTGCAATGTTTTTATTCTGTTTATGTGTATGTTCGTTTGTTTTAATCAATTATTAAAACCTAAGTTTGACATAAAACGTGTTCTACAATTTAAGTCTTTCTTAAATGTATCATTTTTGCTGTAACCGGAACGTGGCCTGTTAATACAGACATTTTTGGAGAAGCCGATTTTCTGCCCAGTCAAGTCACTGATCGTATTCTGCCCCATTCAGAACCAGAGCAGTTATTGAGTGTTCAAGTAATTACGGCCATTGTAGAAAATAGACCCCTTACCCCAAATCTTACTATTGGTACAGTTGAAAACAATGAAGCGAGAGCTCTTACGCCAAATCCAACTATCGGTCCCGTTGAAAATGATGAGATTAGAGCCCTTGCTCCAGCTGTATCCACAAATCAAGCCACGACATCTTCTGGTAATCTATCTTTGCCAAGCAATAACACCAATGAACCCGTTGCCTCCACGTCTAGAATGCGTACTCCTCTTGCCACTTATTCTAATGTCTTTTCTCTAGAAACAGTAAGACCGTTGCCAAAAGCTCCACCAAGAAAAAAGAACAAACCTAATAGCCGCAAGATCAAATCAGCTGTGCTTACCGACACACCTAGGTACCAAGGATGAAATAGCTGCCATAGAAGCCAGTAGGAAGTTAAAAAGCATAAAAAAGCGTGTTCTAACCGAAGTAAAGAATAGACCTAAAAAAACCAAGAAGAAAAGTAAATATGATGCGGAAGAAGATGCAGAAAATGATTGTTTTTGATTGTGTTGCCTTGAATCGTATGCCAGTAGCAGATCAAATGAGAAGTGGGTTCAGTGCCTCGAATGCAAAGGCTGGTCTCACGAAGATTGCACTAAAGGCGAGCTGCAATACGTCTGTCATAATTGTTTCTCAGATTAGATTAAGATTTTTGACTGATTTTAATATGATTGATCTCGAAATAATACTATGATTACTCATAAAATATTAAATACTTGTTATTTGTGATTGTAGTTCCTACAATTTATGCCAAAGTTGATTATTAAAGTACTTTTATGCAAAACAACGTGTGTTTTATTTATAATTCATGTAAAAGTATTTTTATCTATGAAATATAGTCAAGATACTCGGCTGTCACAACGTACCTTGGTACTTGTCACAACTTACCTCGGTGCTAGGAGAGTTGTGACTAGGGTTTCTGGACTCGACCCGACCCGGACCCGAACCCGTCGGGTAATGGATCTAAAACCCGGACCCGAGACCCGGGACTAAAAACCATCGGGTCCGGGTAACAAGAAATAATTTTTTTTAATTAAAAATATTTTTTTTAAATCAACATGCGTTATAAAATTTAATTTTTTAACAAAATATAGGCGAAAAACAAAAATGGAATAAGCAATTCGAAATATTTGAAGTTTAAATTTTCTTGCCTTTTAAAGTACGTATGTTCATATGTAAAACGTTATTTTCGTACGCAAATAATTTCTTCTCAGAATACCGCTAAGGATAATAAAATTCAATGGGGCATATATGGATGCACGTCCGTCTTCCGAAATACAATGCATTTTCGAATGCGTCATGTATTTCAATTTGAGAAATACCTGCCTAAGTGCTTTCGTTTCACGGAAGGTTCACAGTTGCGATCTTCCGTCTGCAGTATGTATTTTGATTTTTAAAATTTTAAAACATTTTATTTTGGACCCGGACCCGACCCGGACTCGTCGGGTATCTAAAATATTGTACCCGGACCCGACGGGTTTTGAAAACCCGGGTTTTCAGAAACCCTAGTTGTGACAAAGGGAGTACTTTCAGTTTACGTGGAATTTCTTAGAAACGTTGTAACTTTTATGGACTTTGATGACTGTTTTTAAAAGAGTAAGAATCGAGTTACAGTAAGGTATAGAATTCACAATCGTGGTATGATTCTATATTGAGATATGTACATTTAAGTAAAAATTGTCACAACTCTCCTAGGTCTCCCTACTCGTCTTGGATACGCTCAACTTTGCTGTTCGAAAAAACCATGATTTTTTACTTAAGTATCGAAACTTTTAAAATCTAATCGATTAATTAATCTTGAATTAAAACTATGTGATGTTTTTATGTTTGTAAATTGTAATAATCATACAAAATAATAATAATAAAAATATGTCAATTTTCGACCCACTGTTGTTTTTTGCTCGTGATTTATGCGTGTTTTGTCTTTGAACACGCGTCTGGACCTCGTTTAAACCGGTTCTTCCCAATTATTTTAATTTCAAATCTGAAATAATTAATTCCCGACCCCCCAAAAATATTTTTTTTATAGTTATACACATATTTATAATTATTACAATTATTATACACATATTTAGCACAAAAATATAGGAACTTGCTTAATTTTTTTTATTTATAAACTTTATTATAATCGTGACCAGCACGAAAATAAATTTCAATAAACTTGTTTGTAAGCTAGAATCATGTTTCATAATATGAAGTTTAAAAAGCAAATGTTTATTTTCACTAACAGAAACTGAAAACATACATACTTATACATTTGTTGAGAGCTTTCAATGAGTATGTTACTTCAATTTGCCGCAATGCACTTACCGGCATTAAAACCCGTACTTACTTAAGAATACAACAGGGCTCTGTTTAGAATCTAAAATTAGTTCGAGACAGAATTGTAATGCTACGATCGAGTTAAATATTAAACACGATAATCGCTTAAATTTTCTATAATAGGTTTTTTATAACAATTTCCCTGCACGAGAAGTTTGCGTGACGTCTTTTTTGACCATGTTTAGATCCTGAAACTATGCCGTGTTTAGTTAATTTTGTTATTTTATATGTATTATATGGACCTGCTGTATGAAATTCGATGATGTGAAGTGTACACACTTCGTTAAATGCGGGTGCCTAAACTATACTTTGTACATATAACAACAGCGTTTTAAAGCAAATCATGGTGGAAAAACAACGTGAGAGCTATGAGGAATTTTCATGGGAAAAGTTTTGAATTTTTCCAACTACATAGTTTCATGTTGGAAACTTGTTTATATATTTAAAAAAAATATCATCACACATTATTCGTTTCTTTGCGAACTACATAAACTGTCACTTAAATTATGAATAGTTTTGTTTACATTTTACATATGTATTTAATAAAATATTTTAGCGATAAATTGATATTAATTTAAAATTTTACATACAAGCGAATGAATATCAATCATAATGATTGATTACAACAATAGGAATTTCACACTATCGAAAATATACAAAATAGGCAATTTCTATTTTTCAAACCGTTACAAAAGTTTATTCAAGCGCCATACCTTTTATTTCTCTTTAAAAAAATGTTTTATACGAATTTTATAATTTTTAATAGCAAATAGATAAAAAAGCGACCCACATCCAATACAATAATGTATATATAGCCTTCTAATACAAACCCATCATCATACGCGTTCAACGAACAATCGATCCGCGATCTATCGATCATAGTGGTCGTTTGACCTCTGCGAATCCGCCCTTGGCCATTATTCGTCAGGAATAATTAATTGCAGAGCGGCGAGGACGTCAAGTTATCCTCGTCCGAGTCTTGACGGATAATCGTCCTTATTTAGGGCACCCTGGGTCCGCCAGAAGAGGTACTAACGACCTGCGGACCGCAAAACCCTCAGATAAAACGGTACTACGTTTGCCTGTGCCGGTGTTAATCTTTTACCTTCATTAACGGCATTACAGTTGAACTGTTCGAGATAGCGGCGTGCGTGGTCCGTAAAGGATGAGATATCGTCCTCAATGGACACGCATGTGTCATTCTTAAGATTTATTTAAGGTTTTATATTGTTGATGGTTTATAATATTATTAATTGGATCTATGTAATTGTAAGGGTGAGGCTCTGTGGTGATTGAAGCGCGAGCGTGGGCATACGTTAGCACTGATAGTAAATAAGAATATGAATAAATCCATGCTCATGTTCATTATGAAGCATTACCCTAAAACAGGAAACATTTTAAAAAAAATTAGTTTACAAATCTTAAAGATATATGTACATATTATATAATGAGTGCTGACAGGTAGAATGTAAATAAATATAATCTAAGTAAATAGATTTTTTATGTAATATAATATTTGCGAATTTTTTTGCATCCTATTCTTTCAGTGTAGTAATCTAATTTTATCTGTAAAAATTGGTTTCAAGTTGAAACCCTTTAAATTTTTATCTTTTTTTAATTGCCAATCAAGAAGGTAAGCTTCAGGGTAAAATTTTCACAAGTTGAGCGCATGATTGCTCGATTTAATCATCTTACAATACGGTTTTAATGCATTTATTATAACAACGCGGATGAGAAGATAAGGAGCATAATTGAATTTTCATGAAAATAATTTTCATGATGTATGTATATTCAATATATATTGACCTACAATGTAGGTCAATATATATTTTTCATTATTTTTTATTAATTTGCCAAAAAAGTAACATTATCCAATTAAAAAACCTTATATTACATTTTCTGTAATCTAGTTCAATGACACATCGTATCTTTTAAAAATATTGTATTTAATCTTGAAAGTTTTTTGATTTCCATTTATTCTAATATTTTCAGAAATCCATATCTTTTCAATGCAAAGTCTGTACCGGAGGTTCGATTCCGGTCAATTGTGCCATCGACTAATACACCTGCAGCAACTGATAACCGTCCATTATTTGGGATTCTTGATAGAACATTGGAATCCAATAGATAACCAAATCTTTGTCAAGATAGTTTAACAAGTAAACGATTCCATTTAACAATTAATAAAACATATGATTCTATTTCATATTTTGATCAACATATTTTACAATACATTTACGTAAAGATGAATTTTGAATTTGATTTATATGATATTTTTGTATTAAAAATAATATATGAAGTTGAACGTTGATAGCATATGTTACAAAAGTTACAGTCTCATACATTATAAATGTTTGAATAAAATTGTAATAATACGGTATTAGTTTGTTTTATTTTAAAAATGTTGGAATAAAGAAAGGCTTGAACTAGCATGGTGTACGAGGGCAGTCCGATAAGTACTTAGCCTCACCGCCTAATAGCGCCACTATCGCAATTAAAGTTTACCATAGTATAGTACATTTTCGTAGACGGCTACTGTCAAAATTTGAGCTGAAACGGACCCGTAGTTTTGTTTTTACCGCGTGTGGAAGCCGGCGTGTCCGCGGATTTTAGAAAAATGGAAAAAGAGCAGTACCGGTCGGTGATTTGATTCTTGTTTTTGGAAGGGAAATAGCGCAGCGAAATCAAAGAGCGCATGGATGCTGTGTACGGTGACTCTTCTCCTTCGATGGCGATCGTCAAAAATTGGTTTAACGAGTTTCAACATGGTCGCACATCGGTTTTTGATGAGCCACGCCCAGGTGCCCCGAAAACGGCTACCACGGAGGATAACATAACAAAAATCCACGATCTCGTATTGGCAGACCGCCGATTGAAAGTGCGCAAGATAGCTGAGACCGGTACAGTTCAGGTGGACAACGGTCAACTTGACAAAGGTCAGGTGGCCGACCGCAGCTCGCCGACGGTCAGGCGGACAACGGTCAGGTGGACAACGGTCAGGTGGACAACGGTCGGGTTGACAACGGTCAGGTCGACAACGATTTATTTAAAATAACGTATAATTCAAAATGTACATACTTGAGCTGCGTGTCATAAATATATATTCAAACGACGAAATACAATTGCAAACGTATGTTTTTATTTGCAAGTTACGTGCATTCCAATGAGAATATTAACCGCGACGAAGAAATATCGATGTACAGATATAATGACCAACGAACGTTCTTTTGCGAATTTTTACACGTTAATTACTCTGTACCTAGTAGTATCTTCATTTATTTATGATTCCTTTGGACATACCCAAATTCCATAATGGAAACGTATATATTGTACAACAGAATCGTTTAATTAGATCGTTTTTGAACCTCGAGCAATTTTCTATTAGAATCCATCGCCTTGCTATGAATACATTTTTTTCTTAATTTTATTATAAAGAAAGGGATGTTATACTCATCTCAAATTAACATGCTAGTCATCTAATTAGCGAACTAACTTGTATATCTGTCCATAATCATAGATAATTACTACATAATTTTAAAACACCTACATCATTTCAACTACCATACTTTATAAATGACATATAATAATTTAATAACGATAAAAACATACGTTTGCAATTGTATTTCGTCGTTTGAATATATATTTATGACACGCAGCTCAAGTATGTACATTTTGAATTATACGTTATTTTAAATAAATCGTTGTCGACCTGACCGTTGTCAACCCGACCGTTGTCCACCTGACCGTTGTCCACCTGACCGTTGTCCGCCTGACCGTCGGTGAGCTGCGGTCGGCCACCTGACCGTTGTCAAGTTGACCGTTGTCCACCTGACGTGTTTCGAGCTGGCGGTAGTAGGCATCTCAAAAAACCACATGGGTCATATCCTGCATGAAATTTTGGGCATGAGAAAGCTGTCGGCGCGATGGCTGCCGCGTTTGCTCACTCCGGACAGCAAGCGAAACCGTGAGACCACTTCAGAGCAGTATTTGACGCTGTTTAAACGCAATCCGAAGGAGTTTCTGCGTCGTTTCGTGACCGTCAACGAAACATGGATCTACTGGTATACACCAAAGATCAAGGAACAGTCGAAACAGTGGACTTTACCCGGCAAACGTGCTCCGAAGAAGGCGAAGATTGTCCTATCGGCCGGAAAGGTGATGGCCACCGTTTTCTGGGATTCACAAGATGTGATCTACATCGACTACCCGGAGAGAAGCAAAACGATCACAGGGCTGTACTATGCCGAATTATTGGGCCGATTCGACGCCGAATTGCAGAAAAAACGGCCCATTTGGCGAAGAAAAAAGTGCTCTTCCACCATGATAACGCACCGGCTCACACCTCCGCCCTCGCCACGGCCAAATTGGTCGAATTGGGCTACGAACAGCTGCCCCATCCACCGTATTCTCCAGATTTGACCACGTGCGACTTCTTTTTATTTCCAAACTTGAAAAAATCACTCGCCGGGCAGAAATTTGAGTCGAATGGGGAGGTCTTCGCCGCCACGGAGGCCTAATTTGCAGACTTCGAGAAAACGTATTTTTCAGACGGGTTAAAAAAAATTGGACCATCGCTGGGTCATGTGTATCGAGCTAAAAGGAGATTATGTTGAAAAATAAATCGCCACTTTTCCAAAATTTTCGTTTTTCTTTTGCAGGCTAAGTACTTATCGGACTGCCCTCGTATGTTATTATTTTTCTGGTTAAATAAATTGTATTTTTTTTCTCAATCTAGCAACAAACATTTTCCCAAACAATCTATAATATTTGACTTAATCTTATCTTAATTTAACATAGTGCTAAAGTAGAAAAAACACGTTAGAAAATATTCAAAGGAGTATTGAGTAATTTTTGTACCTAGAAAAAAGCATGTGAATAAAAGACCACCAGAATTTTATCGGAACATAAATTCGCGCATATAATGTTTCGCAAGGACGAATAGGAAACATAATGGGGCCGGCATCAAGTGGAAAGAGCTCGGGCAACATTGTGGAAATAATTTCCAAGAGAATAGGTCAAGTTAAAGGTTCGTTTCGGGATTGAAACATCAATAAAATCGTCCCGGGGAGATGATGGCCCGTTCTCAGGCTTCGCGTCATTTCGGCCATTAATTCGGAAATTCTGCGAATTGTTTCGCAGATTCTTCGCCAACGGGTAGAACAATGAGTGAGCCCGCGTTCATTGTTCAATTTTGCATGGTAATTGCTCTTAATCACAATTTAATACCGGTCCAAAATTTGCATATTTCATGACGCGGACGGAGGCTAATTGCTCCGTTTCGATTTCGTTGCTGATTTGAGGTTTTTGCGGGAGGATCTCAATCTTTTAGTGAATTCGAATTTAAAAATATTTATATTTATTTTGAAAATTAATCAGATTTATACAACAGACATCATTTCTCATATTGTTCAAGTGCAGACATGATGAAATCTTTATGGCTGTAAATGTTGGTGAATGCTTTACGTTTGTTATTTACACATGTAGGGTCATCTAAAAATGATATGGTGACGATGCCTTGAAAGTACCATTTTTCAATGTCGTCTTTTTTCTTCACCACAGTAACCGCTGCTCCATCGTCTTGTTTACACATAACAGTACCTATTGATTGATTTTTTTTAAATTTTTTTTTTGCTTAAAAAATGAAAAATAGTAAAAAAAAGTATGAAAACTACAAACCTTCAGGCCATCCACCGCAAAACTTGTCATCAGTTATATGACTGCGAACGCCAACTATAATCGCATTTTTGCAATCCTTACTACTAATTAAAGGCATTATCATCGATTTCAAACTTGTTGATCCAGACCAACTTGAAACCTAAAAAAAATATAATCTACAATAATTTTTGTTTGAGATTTTAATTTAATACAAGCATAATAAACTTTTGTACCTTGCCAAACAATTCCAAAGCATTTGTATCCAAATCAAAATCATAACAGATAGGACGTACATAAGGGCTCCACACTAAAGCTGTTTTCAGTACCACCAATGCAATATCATCTTTCAAATTATTTATATGTCCTCTATAGTTTTCAGGCTTTATGATATTATCTACCTGAAAAATTTGTAATGAAATGAGGATTCAGAAAAAAATTAAATGCCATTTAAATATAATATATGAATTTACCAGTTTTTTTTTTATAAGACTACCAATTGGTATTTGATCGGGCCATGTTTTTGATGGTGTTCCAAACAATATCTCAAATTTTGACTGTTTCAAAAATATCCCCTGACGATCGAGGTGAAAGCAGTGAGCCGCTTTAATTTGAATTCATTACATTACAAAAGAGTACATACTTTGTTTGCAAGATTTTTATAGATATTATTTCTGTTACCTGAAATTACTATTTTAGAACTTATAATAGTTCCAATGCATTTGAAAATACGATTATTTTGACGTATCATATATATTCCTGCAACCCAAGGGGATATATGAATTGATTCATCAACCATTTTTTTTAATGTTTCATTAAGAAGAGCTCTGTTAAAAATTGTGGACATTTTTTCATCTGATTGCGAATTTATATCGACTTCAGAGCCACATATTTGATCAAGTCCTTCATTGATAAATATGAAATTGAAATAAGTTAAAAATATTTAGATTAAAAAAATGTAGATCACGTGTTCATTATATGTATGTCTATATCTATATATCTATATCTATCTATATCTTCTATCTATACTATTATAAGTATGAAAGTTTGTTTGTCTGTCTGAATCCATTTCGAAAAAAATTATTTTGTGACTTAATACAAATTTTACCTAGGGCTCCAAAAAAAATTTCACCAGACATGGTAAAAAATATTCCTACAGCGACAGACGAC
Organism: Hydropsyche tenuis; assembly: GCA_009617725.1. Classification (NCBI taxonomy): domain Eukaryota; kingdom Metazoa; phylum Arthropoda; class Insecta; order Trichoptera; family Hydropsychidae; genus Hydropsyche; species Hydropsyche tenuis. The sequence continues at coordinate 407,634 of VTON01000113.1, read as the reverse complement.
ATTCTTAACTCTCGAAAATGCCGATTAAAGAAATAAAATAACTCGCAAAATCCGCTATTTCCATTTTTGAATTTGTATGGACGGCCATTTTTTGTGGTCGTTCAATTATTTTCATTTATTACGCTGCATTCGACGGGAGCTCGCGACTTTTTCGAACGATTATCATCGTCGCGAGTGGTCTTATACGTGTTTATCATATCATTATATCGATTTATTGTAATTATTGCAACACGGGAGCAACGTTCCCTCTAAGCTGCGCGCGTGCGCGGCCGCGCAGCAGTTTTGAAAATCCCGCGCAGTGATCACAAGCTGACGCGCACTCCAAAAATCACCAGACCGAACATTTGATTTTAAATATATGATTTTGTTATTTTTCTTTCCAAATTTATGTTCAATTTTTTGTGACGTGCCAAGTCTACTTACTATCTGTTATGGGGTATAGGGAAAGTTGAGAGTGAGTCGTTCGAACCAAACTTTTATTACCCCATTCCATAGAATTTAGGATTTAAAGATTTGATAAAAAGATTTTTAAATTTTTGATATTGATGTTACATCGCTTATTGTTAGACCTCTTAATGATATCAATATATCAAGATATTCTGCACTAAATGCTGTAATAAGAAATTATGATGTGTCAATAAATTACTGCGCAGAACAAGTTAAGGAATTAAATGACTCCATAAATAAATACTATTTAAAATATCTTAAAGATTCAAAATATCGAGTAGCATATATGATACTTCATAATGTATTCGGGAAAATGGCAAAGTTAAATAAAATTTTGCAAAGTAGTAATTTAACATCGATGGAAGCCCATCAATCTGCAAAGGCCAAAATCAATAAAATAAGAACACAATATTTAGGCGAAGTAGTCTCTTGGAGTGTGGAGGTTCAGAACATTTTAAATCATAATAGTATAGATACACCCGCAATTCTTCAATTCATTCGATTACTTTGCGATCACTTGGATGATAGATTTCCCGATGAAAATATAAAAGACTGGAATTTTTCGAACCTTATGGTGATGAAACATAATTTAAATATAGACCACGGGAAAGATAATATAAAACAATTATGCATAAAATATAATAAAAAATTTTAATGAAAATTATTTAGGCCAAACGTTAGAAAAATATATACTCGTAGATTTTTAATTTTTAACAATTGAAAAATGCAACGTTGGCTGTATAGAAATATTCAATGATTTAATTATGTATGCCCTAAAAGATGAAAATTTCAAGCAACTTTCGGTTCTGTAAGATATTTGTGGAACATTTCAAGCTTCAAGTGCGGACTGTGATCGTGGACTTAGTTTAATTAACGCTATCAAATCTAAAACAAATATTGAACATTTAGATAATTTAATGAGAATTAAATCTTATATACTGCAAGAAAAAAAGATTGACTTAAAATTAGATGAAGTATATAAGATATGTATCAATCGCAAAGAATGACGTGAAAAAACATAAAATTATAAAAATAAAATGATAAATTAGATTTATATTTTTTTGAAAAAATAAAATAAAAATTAATGAAACTTGATTTTGTTGTTTTTATTATTTTGAAATACGTATAGAATTTTATTTTTTATCTATGTAAACTGTTTATATATTATTTTACTTCTCAAAAATTATTAATTTTTTTTTCGCACTCGCGCATTTGGTCTGCTCAGCCTTTTAATTTTCCGCTGACGTTGACCGGAACGTCAACGTTGAACGTTGACCGCTAGTATTATTATGTCTGTTTATGTGGTGTCACGCTAGAAATTATGCATTATTTGAAATTAGATCCTTTGCCAATGTGCATTAAGGACTGTTTTGGAATTTTACATTTTCTACTATATTCAATGGGTAAATATATTGGCGTGTAGATAACGGGTAAACATATTGTGTTAAGAAACCTGTGTTCAAAGGAAGGTCTTTGCAATGGAACTCGCCTTATATTATACTTATGGTTTTAAATCAAAATTTTGTAGTAGCGAAAATTCTTTCGGGATCGCACGAGGGAAAAATTGTATTTTTACCGCGAATTGGTTTGGCTCCTAGCGACACGTTATTCCCGTTTGTTTTAAAAAGACGGTAAATTCCGGTTATCCTCGCGTTCATTATGACAATTAATGAATCACAGGGACAAAGTTTCGATCACGTCGGGTTATACTTAGAGAATCCTGTTTTTGGACACGGACAATTATTTGTCGCACTATCGAGAAGCAAAAATCGCGATCAAATAAAAGTTTGTATAAATAAAATAAAAAATGTTCAAGGCAATTTATTAAATAATGCGAAACAATTTACCGCGAACATAATGTACGACAATTTGTTTCGTAGCGATAGTGATTCATAATTATTTTTAAATATTCGATTCAATCAAATTCATATCTAATCGTTTTAATTCTATTGTGATTTATAGTCCTCCTAGTGAACCTCCCACATTAAAAAAAATATAAAGCATCTTGCATAGTATCTGCTGGGTGATGTGGAAATCTATGCTCTATTAGATAAATTAATATTAAAATTAAAAAAAATATTGTAATATCTACAAAATATTCTATAATAATTTATATAATAAATTAAATAAACATTTCACATTTTCAACTATGTATATTCAACGGGTAAATATACTGTCATTATATTATATTTTCAAAATTTTTCCTCAAATCACACGTGTGATGTTATTAACATCGGGCCTACCGCTAGTAATATCACAAAAATCATAAAACGTGAATGAAGATTTTGCCCCAGAGCATAAGAGTGCCACATATATTACTTTTATAAATAAGTGTTTCAGTATAAGATTATGGTACTAGTAATTCAGAAAGAAAAAATCAAGAAGCTATAAGAATATAAAAAACCTATGTATGCATTCCAAGGTTCTATTCAATTTCACGAAAATACTTTTTTCATTTACCTGTGTTACTTAATAGTTTTCTATTTTTAGGAGGGTTACTAACGCATTCGACAGGTGTGTCCCACTGACCATTAAGACATACTAAATCTGGTAACTGAACTCCATTTGGTGGGACAAAACCCGGCAAGCAATTACTCTTAGCAGTTATTTTATTATTCGGTTCGATTGGACCATTTGTTTTGTTATGAATAATATAAGTGAAAGATAAAGTAGATGAATTCAAGGCTGGACATCTTTCTAAAATACAAAAAAATATGTTTTTAAATAAAAATAAAATTATTTTGTGATCGATTTAAAACTCACTAGTATTTGTTAAAAAATCAACACAAGTGACTTTGTTATTCCATCTGTCATTTTCTTGACAGTAAATCCCTCCAGGAGGGTCAGAACTACGATTTATTCCACAGTCGTATGTTAATTTAGTTCCATGAGGAAATCTTTCATTGTGTTTTCTGCTAGTATAACTAGAATTCACAGATGCTCCTTCTGGAATAGGTGGTTCTTTGCAACCAGGAGCATATGCTAAAAAAAATTTTAAATGTAAGTTATTTGTTTAAATATTATTTTCTGTTTGAATTGAGCAAAAATTTTACAATAAATGTCGCAACACATTATCAAAATTGTCTTTCCGTTCACTATTTCGTTTCGACAGTGTGAGTTTTTAATGAATAAGCTGTCATTTCTTCTCATTGAACTTTTAGTAATCGCTAAAATAGGAGGACAGTTATCAAAATCAACACATTTACCTTGTGAACCTAATGGAGTAGTGCATTGCTCTTCTGTAATATGAAAATACGGTGCAAATATTTAAAATTTTAATTGTTTCGACTTACTTTTAGATATATGTACATATTATAGATATGTATGTTTAACTCACGGCAATTCAGTAACCATATTTGAATGGAGCACAAAAAGAGAATTACACTTTTCGCAATCATAATGAAAACTAACAATTCCACGAGTATGTATCACGCGATTTTGAAAGAATTTTAATAATATTATACTTGTATGTGTATTCACATATAAATTATCATGCTGAACATGACCTAGGGTCATTAGTAATCATATTATGATAAAACGTAATTGATAAAACAATTGAAAAATAACACGAAACATCAATTTTCTTTATTTACATACGATTATGTGATATTTTTCATTTGGAATGAAAAAACAAAATTCAGTATGCAAAAATATTTTAGCAACTGAATTCTTAAAACAATTATGTATATACGCAAAGATTCATACAAGAAAATAATTTATGCGTATCATAAATCATGCGTTTTGCGTAACATTTTTCAAAATGAAATAATGAAATATTAAAAAATAAACGTTCATATACGTATCATTTTTTCTGCGACTAAAAATCCGCTCACCGCAGCATATACTGTCAACCTACACATCTAGGAAAAACCCTTTTTTTGCAACAATTTTCTAATTCATAAATCTTCAAAAACACACTGTTTCTGCAAAATCACCATGAAACACCATAACGATAAAGATACAAAAAAAGAGAAACAATATGTATGTTCTCACCGATTTCTGAAGTTAAGCTACATATAGTATGGTTATTCGATGGATCCAACACTACGGATTGTAATCATTTTAGCAAGGAATAATTTTATTTTTCAGTCCCTTAAGAATAACTTTTTTATTTGATATATTTTATAATTTAATTAAAAATGTTTAACGATTGACAACCCTTGGGAAAATAAAGCATTTATTTTTTTCACAAAAATCGGACTCAAATCGATTGCGACTCATCAATTATATAAGTGAAAAATATACCAGTAATAATTATAATAATTATACCAGTAGTAAAAATTTTTTTTTTCAAATTGAAAATACATGACAAGTGAATGCTCGTGGTTACAAAAATGTGCGGAGATGAAGTGTTTAAGACTGAATATTTTTCAATATAGATTTAATTTACAAAACCGGGGGGAAGGGGGCGTGCCACTATACATAGTTTGTGCCTAGGGTGCCATTTACCCTAGCTTTGGCACTATACAAAAACTATTCTCGATTTTTATAAAAAAAATCTTCTTTTCTTAAACAAAAATATCATCCTAAAACAAAAACAATTATATCAAAATAAATTTTAAAGCGTTAGATTCTGAATCAAATCGGTTAGACGAAAACGAATCGTCACTTTTCGTCGGATGTGTGGTAGTTTTTTAGCAAATTACAAACTCAAATCGAATACAGTTGTAATTCTGAAGCATCGAAAAGGTCTGAAGGGTGTCGAAGTTTCGATTCGATCGTGCTTTCAGCTCTGAGTGCGTCGTCAAAAGTCGCTTAGTGAAGCGAGGCACGAACAAGATTTGCAAACGTTACTAAAAAAACGAGTGAAATATTCGCATGCCCGTGCCCGTTCGTATTATGTTTCGAATGCACATTCGCCTGTGGTCTCCGATATTGAATATGTTATATTTTCAAAGATTGTATTCCCGACGCGTTCGATCTTTTGAATTTTCCAAATCTTGAATTTAATCGAATTTGTTTCGATTTTAATATCGAATTCTGTTTATTAAATGGGAAAATGTCTAAGGGGGCTTTTTCGTTCAAAACAGTACCGATTTCGTATTTTGTTCGTCAAAGATACTTACTATCGACATTTTTTTGTTTATATAATAAAACGACGCAGTTATGTATATATTTTTAACATTTTAAGTATACATATGTGTTTGAAAGATGATAAGTCAAATGATTTTATTTTTAATAATTGTGAAGATTTTGAAAATACTTGGTTAACGTTTTTGTTTTTTTTAGTAAAAATAATGACAGATAAATGAGTTTTTCTTCTTCAATAAATGACTTGTTTATTGAAGATGAAAAACGATTTTTTTCTTCTAAATAAAATACACTTATATTTTTGATTAATTTTCCAATTGACAATATTTTTGATCATTTGCATAAAAAACAAGTTTCTATTCGACCAGTTATTTGTGATATAGCTGAAACAAAAAATAACGAAATCTCTGTATGTATTACAATGTGTTTGAAAATCTGTTTTCCAATTATAATAAAAATCACATAAAATTTAAATAGAAATCGAACACGTTTGACGACATGACACCTACTTACCGCTTGAAAAAAATGCATTTCCATCGAATCAAATATTCTATAAAATGTCACCGTCAGCAAAAATCATGTCAAAATAATCATCACCGCCCCCAGAATCGTTCTCGGGATCCAGCTTGTAAAATACGACCGAAATTCGAATTCGAAACCGGTGAGTCAACAAAACGCTTTCGACGTCTCACCAGATAGATAGGATCGTCCTATTTACTTGCAAATCCCGTATTCGTCCTACCCGTTTAAACCGTTTTCGTCCTCCCGCCTTTTTTCACAGCCGTAAACCAATTTCATTCAATATCGGAGACCATAGCGAAAATCCGGCCGATAGAAAGCGCCGGGATGAATTTCGGGCAGGGTCGCGAAAATCAAAGGTTGACGACCCCGCAAATATGTTGATGATGAAGTTGTAATTTTTGTTCGGTCGTTGTCTGCCGACGAAGTTTAACGTTGTCATCCAATTCTGAGACTTCCGGATAGGTCGTTTGATATTATATTTAGCCGCGATTCAAAGCCTTCCCCAAAGGAATTGTTGGTTCGAAGAATATTTAATAATGTTTTTTTTTTAATTAAAATTTTGTTTTTGAAATATTTAATGGAGATCAAATATGTTTTTGTTCTGTTACAGATATAAATTATTATTTTTAAATAAGTTTGTAGGTTCTAATTAGTCATAAAAAGTTATCTCTATCGGTTGGCATTGTTGACAGTGAGATCTGTCAATATGATGACATATTGGCGCCATGATATACATATAATTATCGCATTCAGGTCCGTAGAGAGAAATTCCGGGTCTTGAGGAAAAAAAAATTAAAATATTTCGGGGCCCTGTCCCATTCAATTTTTTTATTCATTCCATAGTTTTAAATTTTCAAAAAAAAATTCATAACCCATTCCAAAATTTTCTAAACTATAAAACTTTTTTCCTTAACACAAAAGTCAACACTGTTTCAAAATTATTCAAAACATAAGATAAAAGCTCGGGGCTCAGAAATTTTCAAAATCGGTCACAGGCCCTCAAAATAACCCGGGCCCTGGGAATTTACCCTGATAATAATAACGGCCCTGATTTAATAACGGTCTTTTATTGATTGTATCTAGAGGAAAATTAAAAATTTGTGTGAGCGGTTTAAAATGGTGCAAGTCGAATAGTTTACCTAATGGCATAAAGGATGGTGAGTTGATTGCGAAGTTTGGAAAGTTTGTACTCGGCGCGATGAGGTTGCAGAAACTACTTGATGTATTATATAATGAGCTTTCTACGTAACAAGCAAGGCTTTAAAAAGTACGTTGTTCATATAAATATAAATTTTTTTTCGACTCCACATTTTTGTATTAAACAAAATTATTGCTTAAAACAAAAATTATATTTACATTCATCCTCATTTTCGCTTCTGTCTTTTAATCAAAAGCGAAACTTGAAATCATCACTAAAAATAATCAATTATTTCACATTTTAAGAACACTATGTTTGGTCATGGATAGTTTTTTTTACGGAATTCCGTGATTGATTATTATGTTTTTTTTTTTACTTAAAAATGATTTTGGTTGGCCGCATTAAAGTGAAACCGCGTAATTTGAAGGATGGGCGTATATCCCATTTTACATCAGAAACCACACCATTTAGATCCCCCATATTTTAAAATTGTGGAGTGAACAAAAAACCTGCAGCAACGCCGAAAACACTGCTGCGGCTCTGTTCATACAGTTTTTATACTTCAAATTCGTCGTTTTACAAATCAAATTCGTCGTTTCATAAATCAAATTCGTCATTTTACAAATCAAAATCGTCACGTTGCTAATCTAATGAAACAATTTGATGTATTTTTTTAATATTCATTTTATTATATGTATATGTTCATATGTAATATGTATAGAGAACAAAAATAGAGAAAAAGAGAATATTTAATACAATATGTGTGTACACATAAAGAATATATTATATTATTTATAATTTATAAAGGCTCATTTTTAGAGTCCGTTCTGGACAGAAGCAATACTCAAATTGACATTTTTACATTCTAAAATTTTCTTAGAAATATTTTTTAAAGTAATTGAAAGATTTTCTTCTACTATTTTTTCAATTTCATCTAATATCCCCGGAGTTATTTTAACATTTCTTTTTCCTCCGCGATTTTTTTGTATATACTCACCACCATTTTCTCTAAACCTTTTAATTATTGCTCTTGCAGTACTTTTTTTTATGCCTGCGATTTCTGCAGATTCACTTATTGTTTTTCCGACCTCGTAGCACTTTATCAAAATGTTTTTTTATCCTGACTGATTGTAAAAAAATGAATATAAAAAAAATACATCAAATTGTTTCATTAGATTAGCAACGTAACGAATTTGAAGTATAAAAACTGTAGTACCAAATTAAATTATTCACAATAAAATCTCACTACAAAAAAAAAGCCCATGAAACAACCAAATCCAAACCATTCAATCGCCAAAACTAAAACCCGCGATAACTGCCCAGCCGCAACTTCCGCGAACCGAAAACCCCCCCCCCACCCCCTTCTGGGCCCCGCGCCCCCAACCCCCGCTCCGGGGGCGTCGGCGCGCCGTCGCCCCCAGCTGGGGGCCCAGTGCAGCGCTGGCGGCGCCCGCGCCGGGACGCCATAAGCGCCTCGCTCCCGCGAAAGCACACTGCACTCTTCCTGGCCGCGGGCACGGTGACTTGTTGGAGTCGGTGCATGTGCAAGTGCAACCTGTTTGCACGCGGGCTCTTCGACATCCCGAGTGCGGTCTTTCGGCGGATCGCCCGAGCGGCCGTTTTTAATTGGTCGCGTTCGGTTTTGGCGGGAAGTTTTCATTCGCGATACGCGCGAGTTAATCGAGTTGCGCAATTCGATTAATTGAATGATCGTTTTGACGTTGGTCGCAAAGTGCGCTGGTAAATTGGAAAAATGAATGCTCTTCGCTCGTGCGACTTCGAACTTCAGGCGAGGGACTTTTTGCACAGCGGGTTGCGCCAGGACGATGATGACGAATCTTCTATAGAGACGGCGTAGACAGGTGGGCGGAGTGGGCGGCCTAACATGTATCCGTCGTCGGCGATGACGTGCGCCGCGCTCGTCGTCGTGCTGTTCGGCGTGGCGTCGTGCAGGGACGAGGGTTTTCCGTGGTCGTCGAATTTCACGTCGTCCAGGGTCGACCAGCAGACGGTCGAGGGTCAAGTGTTCGATGGAGAGCAGCAGGCGATGATAAGACACGGCCGCTCCAGAAGCCGTTTCTCGAGGATCGTGCGCGAGAAGAAGGCGGGCAAGGACAAACAGCTGCCGCTGCCGCCGGCCGAGGATGATCTCAAATATGATGGTATTTTTCGCTTTTTCGTTAATTTGATGTTTTTCGTGATGTTTTTAAAGTTGACGATGAACTGCGGAGGAGTTTTTATTGTTTTTCGTATTAATCTGAATTTGGTGTAGTTAATTTTTTTATAATTCGATGTTGAATATTATGAGTTCGATGTAGATAAACTAAAAATTTAATTTTTTTTGAGAATGTCATTAATTATTGGTACACAATTTTTTGAACAAAGTTGTAAATTCAAATTTACCATTTTAGAGTCATTTTTACACGGAGGATCCGTTCCAGAAACTACTGTGTAAAAAAATGTATTGTTACCATATAAAAATCGGAGATGTTATAGATTCCATTAGTATATTTGGATGGAACTTCTATCCAAATATACTTTATAAAAAAATGTGTGATGTGGGTAAATTTTGTCGTGCGAAATTATCAAAAAACATCGTAAATTTTTTTACAACAACTCTAACTGTGTTCTGGACTGGTACAGATCTTACCATTATGCAATAACAGTACATTTATTTTTACACAATGTTAAAGTGAAAAAAAAAACGGTTTTAAAAAATAATCGGTTCTTTTTTTTGAAACGTTTTATTTCGAAACTGTGTAAAAAGAGTTTTGGGCGTATTTTTATATTGATTCATACGCGAGTCCTTGGATATCTCAAAGAATAGAAAAATGGACTTATATCACTTTAAAAATATCACTCGTTTTAAAATGTTTTATTCTTTTGAAATTAATTTCAAGTTACTTATCAATAAAATAAGGTAGGTTTGATCTTTGAAAATGTAGTACATATAGAACCAGTTATTTTACCTATTATTATTCATATCCAATTAGCTCTATGTAATAGTCAGTTTTGTAATCTCTCTTTACGAAATTCTATAGTTTAATAATGTGAACTGTTGAATAATTTTCTGCAAACGGAAAATTCATGTTGCTCATTATCAGCGAAGAAGTAAACGCAAAAATAAATTTGGGTTTCTGTTACTAGTAATTTAATGTTTTCAGATTTTTTTGATTTGCTATGGAGAATTGACTTATTTCCAATATACACATCATGATCTATATTCAAATTAATGCATGTATATTCTATGAAAGTCAGCGTTGTGAAAATATTTAAATTTGAATTACTTTAACATTATTGGGGTTTCATTTTTTTTTATACTTACAATTGGCGATAAAATGATTATTCAAGATTTAATCAAAAATGTTGCTTAATATTTATAAAATGTACACGCTAAAAAAAACTTGTTGGTTACGTAAAAAAGGATTGAACGTAGGTTAATTTATTTCGAGACTCCCTCACCGCCCATAAAACCGTTGTGCCCAGTTTCGCCTCTTTAATCAACTTTAAAATCTTAATTCGTTTAGTTGAAAAAGTAAAAAAAAGTTTGAATTCGGGTTTCACATTTTTACTAATCGAATGGTGAAAGCTCCGACGTTCGTTAGGCTTAATTCGCCATCTCCGTTCTGTTGATAAGATAGATAAACCTATGAAACTTTTGATAATTAAATTTTTTTTCAATTATTTGATCATATTTTTAGATTATCGTAAACCGTAGTTCAAAATTTATACGCTTAAGTGAAATATCTTCGGACAGTGTTATTTATTATATTATTGTACATCGATATATAATATTTGCAGATAATATTGGAAAAAGTTTACTTCATCGTCAATAACATTTATCATATAAATGTGAACGCTTATATGAGATTTGTAACTATTGAAAAAAAATCCAAGTGAAAAAATCCAGCTTCTTTTACACACCGTGAAAATAACTCATGTATCTTGGTACATGCAGATTCAAAAGAAGTATGAGGTACGTCTGGGAATTTTCCTTCCTTTTCTTTTCTTTTATTTTCCTACGAGACCAAACCTCAGCAATTTATAAGGGTAAATACCCTGACATCCCCGTAGAACCGAAAATACGCTGCTGTGTGCATGATTTTTATTTTCATTATTTTTTTCTAACTATTATTTATTTTTGAATCGCCACAGTTTTTATGACACACAAATCGTTCTCGTGACACATAGATCATAAGTCACATTGACAGCCACTTCGAAAGAGGTTTCATTATTTGGGTCAGCCGAAATACATGTGCTTTTTTGTTTCAGCGATAAATTATTTTGTTGTATTTTTCTTTGTAAATGTTTCGTACAAAAAGCGCGCTTCGTTCTTTCAAAGAAGCGGGAAATTCTCGCTATAAATTACACGCCGTATCCCTTCGCCATCAATACGATTTTTCCGATCGATTTAATTTGGCTTTTTTCCTCGCTCTTTTCAGATGCGGAATTGAAACTGTTGTCTCTAATCGCTCCCGGACAGAAAACAAACGGCAGTTCGGCTGCGCCCGTCCAATCAAGACAACAAGCAGACAAAGAAGATAAATACGACCTGAGATCGTACTTCGGTTTCACAGATGATCCCCAAGCAGCAGAAACGACCAATAATGGAGAAACCACATTACCGCAAATCATGAGAGTCGCTTCGGAATCGGAACGCTTCATCACTAACGCGCCGTTGAAAGAAGCCACTAATAGCACCAAAAAGAAAGAAGATTTCAGATTTGACGATGCAGAACCAACAGACGTGACGGAGGAGGACCTAGACAACACCGTATACCCCGAGGACATTTTAGAAGAGGACGGTGTGAAGGTGCAAGGACATGCAGACGTCGTCACGCGGTTCTTGCGAATAGTCGAGTCCCAGCACTTATTAGGGGACAATTGTACAGCAGGAACAGACATGAACCTCGGTGAGGGTGTGGTGGATAGGTATGCCCAAGAGAGGTTCAGGGTGGAGGCAGACGTGGCAGTTAACAGGGCCAACATGCTGACGAGGCTATGGAAATACGCCGGGCCGGAGATAATGCATTCCGAGTATTTGCTCCACGCTAGTGTGTTTTCGATGGTCGAATTCGACGACGACATTTTCGCTGCGGGCAACTGCTACGACCAATATCAATATAAAGACTATCAGCTATTTTGCCCGTTCGCATATCGGCTGCCCGAAGGGCCTATTCTTGTCAAAGACTTGGCTGTGGAATATAAATATTTGAGTAATACGTCCGAGTGGTTCTACATAGCGAGGAAGAACGCTGAGAATGTCATACACAATTACAATCAATTCAGCAGAGGTGAGTGATCGTTTTTTTTTAATTAATTCGTTAGTATAAATAATTAATTATTAATATGAAATTTGGGTGAAAATGGAGTTTGTTAGTGTTATTGCGTAACGGTCTTGTGTCATTTCAATATTTTTCCATATTGTACATAAACAATTTTATAATATGTTCATTTTCACAATTTTTATTTCAGTTAAATTCACTATGAGTTTTTAACAAATACTTCAGTTAAAATTTGGTTGATTTCCGTGTGAGTTTAATTTGATAAAAACTGGAATCACAACTATAGGAACCAAATTAAATATTTTAATGTCTTTTCAAACTGAATTTAAAAATATGAAATTACTAACTTCACAAATGATGATATTTGGTATTTTTTTCTCATTTTAGGTTTGCTTTAAAAAATTCTCGTATATTCCAAATGAATATTTAACTCACTTTATAAATCTCTCATTTGAATACTATTGCGTGTTGTAATAATTCTGTTTTCGAAAATAGAGTAAAGATTTATTGATTTTATGTATTCAATGTCAGGAAGTTTCAATCCTATCTAACATATATAGACTATTAAATTTTATTAGAGTTTCTGCTCGATGGATTTTATATGTATAATAATACCTAAATAAATTTTAGAACATGTGAAAAGTCTCAGTATAAATAAAGCTGAAATTCGAATATTAACTTTGTACAAAATTCAAAAGTCACGGAAATAAATTAGGTGAAACGGAAAATTTTTGAAATTTTGTATCGAACAAGTAACATATGTATGATTTGTATCTGAATAAGTACATAGTACGCATAATTCGATATTTTTTTCATTGAATGTCGAAGAAAATTGCAATTTACAAGCGTTTCTGAGTTGTGTTTTCTATTTTCCAATTCGTTAAACCACAGGGAGCTACCGTAGTAATTCCATGGGAAATTTCTATGGTTCATAGCACTGAAGCGATATTCTAAGAAATGGTTCCTATCCGCTCGAATGTTTTCGTATTAGTCGTTTAGAAAGAAAAAAATACGGTCATGTTCTACAATATATTATATTTCATTTCAAATAAATCACCTTTATAAATTGACAAGATTTTATTTCAATCATCCAGTACATCGTAATGGTGATTCTTTGAAGTTGAATTAAATGATTGTTCTCTGGCGTTCAATATCAAGGTGATGTTTTTGGAGAATTGTGAAAAACATTATACATTTACATAATTCACATTTTCTAAATTCATCTCATCATTCTCGTATTCTTAACTAAATATTATATAATAGTAACATACCAATGATAATATCAAAATTATATTGAATAATCAGTTGTTAATTATATATTTTGAGTAGAATTTATAACTTCACACGACGTGTTGAAGACATATACTATTTCATTCGATATTTACGAAATTGAACATCTATGAAGTTGGAAATATTGTAAATCTTTCGCGTACCAGTCAATTTTTTATACGTACCACCTCTAGCACGCGTGCTATAGGTTCACCATCTCTGATTTAAATTAATCCTTTTTTAAATTAATGACTCACCATGTCACGCTTAAACAAACAATAGGCACACATAAAATTTTTCATGTATTTTAAAAACTTTTCCAAAATTGGCGACGTACACGTCTAAAACGAAACGATAACACGTTTCGCCACACGCGTGAAAATATTATTTTTCCTACTCATCCGAGCACACAAAACACGAGAAAAGCGCAGAACTTTCCCGACCCGTTCGAGTCCTTGTGTCCCGGGTGTCTACATATATAATATATCCCGGGATACACGGGCGAAATAAAAACAACCCTTCCTCGTCGAATCGATAAGCGAAATAATCCCGTGGCATTTTTCGCGCCAGGAATTCGATTCGAATCGAATTCGACGTGAATACAAACGATGAATTACAGCACCTTTAATTAAATTTAAGTTCCTTCGTCACGGTTTGCTTGGGCAACGATCGGATAGAATCTGCGAAATTTCAGTGGTTATCTGTTGTAGCTTTTAATGTTGGCTTTCTAATTCCGCGGTGGACGCGAGGTGATGCTTTGGCGCCGAAATCCGTAAATTGGAGTAGGTTTTAGTGTATCGAATATCGTAAAAGTGGATCGGTTCAATGTCGTGTGTTATACTCGAGTTACAACTCGAACTTGTTAAATTTGTACTGAAGTCGGAGCAATAAAGCTCAGACTGTATGATCGGATTTAATTTTGTTTCATTTAGGTCAAGGGAGTTGTTTGATTGTTAGGAGTCCGTAATTTTTGTTAATGAAATATCAATTGTGCAGCATTTCAAATAAAAAAAAATTTTTTAATTTAATTTTCTATTTAAAAACGCAATGAATCTAATAAAAAAGTGTCTCTGAAGATTGCAGAAGAAAATATTTTTCAATTCAGCTTCCTTCAATTTGAAGATTGAAAGGCATCTAAGGCTTTGATAAAAATTTCCCGATAAAAATAAAATCCAATTCCAATATTGCTCGTTCTGTAATTTTTTCTAGAATAAATTGTAAATTCTATATGTATTTTATATCAAATATTGTATATACCTATATTTATAAAAGTGATACATAATACTTTCCCACAAAAATTTCTTGATTTAATTTTTAATTTTTTCGAATTTGTAAAATAAGCTCATTACTAACAAACAAACAAACAATAAAAAAAAAATCTTATATGAAAAAATGCCTTCTCAGGCCGTCAGGCCGTGTGAATTTTCAGTAATTGAATTTATGTATGTCCGGATTCATTCATTAGTAAAATTCATAAATACGCGGCCCGAACGTTCGTTCGCACTTCTTCAAATTATCGTTCGCCCGCCAAATTTTCTGTGATGGATTATAATATATATTTATTGCACGCATATAAAAAAAATATATTATGAAACAATTTCATGAGTCGCTTTCGCGTCAAATTATGCGAGAACGCCGACACGAGCCGCAAACAGAGTTCACTTATTTTACTCGCGTGAATTTTCCCATTGGCAGCGCTATCTTTCTTTTCGAAGCCGCGCTTATTGACAATTTTCACTCCATTTTTCTTTTTTTTTTAATGCGAAGAAGCAACCTTGTATCCGAATTCGGTCCCGACGGAATGACGCAATATTTCTTGTTAAAAAATATATCCGCGCTCAATGTAACGCCGGAACGTCTTTAAAAATCTCACTTCTGCTAAAAAAAAAACACGTTTTCATATTATAAACGGTACTAGGACGTGTTTCGGTTTGAATTAATTTTACTAAATATTACATGTTACGTGTCGTGATTTGTAAGTATGTAAATTCAGCGTTGAGTTTTCGCGGTTAAAATGCGGCAAACAAAACGATCGAGTGACTAACTGTCTCTGTGAATATCATGCGTTCATTAATAATGCAAATATGTACGATAATTCCAAGACGATTTTGTAAAATTTGACGTGGGTCGATGGTTAAACGTACATATTAAAGTAAGACGCACATACATACGTTCCTCATAGATTTCAGTAAAAAGCAACACGGAAATTGTGATATTTTATTCATATTCATGTTCGAATTTACAAGGAATTTAATAAGGCTAATGAAACGGATCTCGAGTGAAAATTTATGATGCTATTTTACATCATAAGGAGAACTTCTGATAGAAATAGATATTATATATAGTAAAACTAGAACCATTTTATATTATAAAATGGAATATTTTTAGTATTTATCTTACATAAAAAAAAATAGAAAATGTTTTTTTTATTTCATCTGAAATACATTATACTTTTTGTTACATTTCTTTTTTCAATATTTTTTTTATAAGGCGATAAGAGAAATTTAAATCAAAGTCTTTATTGATGTTGAAAATAAAATAGATTATCAAAGGAAAAAAAAACGTCTTTTTTATCATCGATACTTTTCGATTTTCACAATTTTTTTTACTTTTATAGAAAACGAATAAATCTTTAAAGGAATCGTCATTAAAAAAACAACAAATGTATTACACTTACAAGAAATTCTAAACATTTGATACATATCGACTCGAACAGATGCGTTTTTTAAACTTTTTTTAACTAACAATCTCGTCAATTAATGACAATATACGATGCAGTCATATGCAAAACGGTTCCCCATTCAGTATTGAAATATTGACAGCTATAATTATCCACATAACTCTGAAAAGAGTCGTTATTCTACATTCCGACTTACAGAGTCAATTATACCATTGAATATGACAAACGTTTGCGTGTTCAACTAATATTTATTGTATCGCTTCACTCACTCGATTCAATATTGATTTATTTTTTAATTCTATCGAGTATATTCGCATGTTTTGGACTTGACCGTATATTTTCGATTTAATTTTAGTATGTCCTTGAATTTAATGTATCTGTTAAAACAGGGATTCTCAATCTGGGACCAGGTGGATCTTCGAGGGGTCATAGTATGGGTGAGAGAGGTCGCGATTTAAATATAAATATAATATTCAGAAGATATTAAACTGGGTTAAAGAAGGTTCACCCTTAGAGTTAAATATTTATTTATACTATATTATATAATATATATATATATATGATTATTGCCTTAGTAAATAAATAAATAAAAGTGTAATCTTAATGGAGAGTTTTGAAGTTATACAGGATTTACTGAAAATATTTCGAATATGAATATTCTAAATAGGGTTTTGAATCCGTTTGGAGTAAATTTAATTTACATTATAACCATTTCGAGAATCTTGTAACAAGTTGAAAATTTATATTTCAAATATATTTTTTTTAATAAATATAACATTTTTTAAATTTATATAATTATAATATTCGATAATTATCAAAATGTTGTGTTTATATAATATATAAATCCGGTCCGCAGCGATATTTACTAAAAAAAATAATAAAAAATAAAATAATTATAATTAAATAATTATAATTAAATAATTTTTATTATAATAATTATAATTAAATAATTTTTATTTAATAAAAAATATTTAATCAAAATAAAATTTTAAAATCATACGAAGTCAACGAAAATTTTTTAATAAATAATCTAAATAAAAACAAATTAGTAGAGAATGAGAATCAAAAGAGGATATCATCATATTTTTGGAAATGAAACAGAAAATAAATGATTTTCCTTAACGGAAACAGATTTTTTGGCAAAACGATTTTTGTTTTTCGATCAATATTCTGAATTATTTGAATGAATTAAATTTTAAATTAAAAATAAAAGAAATAATAGTATTTGAAGTGTTCAATTTTATTTGAGCATTTATGGCCAAAATTTTACTTTTTTATGCGTTGTCATGAAACAGTATTTTTTCCTAGCTTTTTCACTAGTATTGGAACTTTTTTGGTTATTTTTTGTATATTATCTTGATTTTCCTGTAGTATGATTCAGCTGTGATGATTTCAGCTGTTTTTAAAAATTTTCGATGACTTTTACAATGTCCCCACCCCGTCACTATAACTTTTTTCAGATGTAAACATGGTTTTGGAGTATGTTTAGGCATATCATTTTTATCCAACCACATCGACTTATTCTCTTTTGATTGTCATAAAGGATATATTTCTCGTCACAAGTAATAAGTCTCCTCAAAAAATGAGATCGGTTTAATTTCTGAAAATCACTTATGAACATTTGTTGTACCGTTTTCTTTTTCGCAAGGCATGGAGTATCCATTCGCACATTTTTTCACCTTCCCTATGTTAGTCAAATGTCTTGAAATGATTATAGGGCGAACTTTGAGGTCTGTTGCTAGTCTTCCAATATTTTTTTGTGGATTATTTTAAACGACCTCCCTCAAATTTTTATCGTTAACAAAAGTTTGACGTATTCTACGGAGCTCATTAATATGACCTATCACCTGTTTAAAATTTTTCCCAACTCTTCGGACCATCCCGTATAATGAATTATTGAACTACGTTGAATTTTCATGTCTGAATTTTGGTTACTCTGGAAATATTCTCATACGTGTCTATAAAAAATAAAAATAATAATAATTTCGACCCAACATTATACACACAAAACGTAACACGTTTAGGCTTAAGATCGTTGTAGAGTGTAGCAATGTACCGCACGTGGGGCCACACGTCGCGATTCGAGTGCCAGCTTCGAGAGCAGGGAAACTCGAGTCCCAAAAGCGAGCAATATTTAAGTAAACCTCCCCTGAAAGGGGGTCGTATGGAACAGAATATTATATTCAAAATATGTAAAGGTGTAGGGGAGCGTTCGCCTTCAGGTACTTTTACAGGGTCACGATGTTTCAGGTTTTTCATGTCTTCGTTTCTTTGAGTTGGGCCGAAAATTTTCACTGGTGCATCGGCGGTGGTATATTTTATTCTGGCGAGGTTGTTAAAAATTTTTGTGAGGTTGAGTTAATTCAGCGATAAAAAAAGTCGATCGATTTTTAAGAGTTTTCGCGAAAATATATGTTAATTATTTTCTTGAAATGTGAAAATTTATTTGCTCGAATGTTAAATTGAAGTTCTTTGTAAGCTAATTATTGATTTAGGGATTTTAAGGGAAATAATTCAAGAGATTCGTCCAAGTTATCGCCTTTAAAAAGTTTCTTTTCCTTTATAAACTTTCTGGTCTGCATTTAATCTATTATTGAACTTGATTGCTAAGTTCGATGAATATTTTAATTTTCAAATTCGGAAGGAAATTCTAAAATTCATTATCGCAAATATGAGGCGAATTTATTAGATTAAATATTCATCAAAAACGTTGATAATTGTCTGAAAAAACTCAAACTCAAAATAACGATTCTCGCACTGATTTCATTAAATATTTTCCATCGCAAACGAAACTCTAACTGTATTTTTTTTTATTTACGAATTTCTTTTATTCGTGCGCATTCATGTTATTTTATATAAATTTTACAGTCAAATTGTATCATCAGTTAAAATATATTTTGACTGACGTTTTAGATGATTTATATACGAATAAAAATTTTGTAGTTTAGGTATATTTCAATAGACGAAAATACAATTTAACTAATGCTCACTAATTAAAGTGCATTTTCAACTTGATACATGAGTTTTGACAGTTCAGATTTTTTAAACCAAACAATATTTGTATATAACAATGGGTATATTTTATTCTATACCTGATTATTAAAACATATACAGAAACCGGAGTAAGCACGTGCGACTGTCATTCTAATCGGTTTTCCAGTGGCATTGACAACACTGGCTTATTGTTAGTTAGCTATAATACACTTTCTCTGATTTTGACCAGTTAAATTATATTTCTATTATGTCAGATGAAATAACTACGTGAGTTAGATAAAATATATTTTAAATGGTAAATATACTTTGTCTGTAATATAAACATGGCATTAAAAATATTCCTTACCTTCGAGATTTGATGCGAAATTTCTCAATAGAATTTTCCCACTTCCCCAACAAAGCAAAACCACCAAATCCTTTCAGAACACTGCCACATCGAAACTTTTGTTGAAGGTCAAGTTTCGGATATATTAACACATCCTTCAACAAACTGAAGTATCTCAACATTCAGTTCAGCCACCTCAGCAACGCTAGTTAATTAATATTTTCGAGTTAATCCCTATATTATGAACTCGAACGTAGTTAGGGAAGTGTAAATAATACTATATGTAACATAGAAAACATTGCCGTTGAAAGGTAAATATAGAATTACCTGACATAACAAAGTTAAATTTTGATATAATGAAAGTAGTTATAATGGAAAATCAAATTATTTTTTAGTAATTTTGTGCTTGAAAGATGTAATCAATCGCGTTTTATGTAACTTGAATTTGGAAATCTATGGAAATTATAACATATTACTTTGCTAAACTTTTATTTAAAATATAATTCTATCGTATCAGTCGAATAATCTTGTTTACCGTCGTTCAAAAGATATCGATTTTTTTTTCAAATTAAAATACTAGAATCAAAAATATATTATCTATATCCTAGTGGCTGTTTCGTATCTTCTTTTCTTGAAAAGTGCCTACGAAAAGCTGAAAAAGAGCAATTCTTATGACACGCTTTTACGAAAATTGCATTCCCATAAAATGCTCCCTGGGAATCGACTGCGAGCACTCAATAAACTTTTTAGCTGAAAAAATAAACCACATAGTATCCATCCATATACATACATATAAACATAGAAAGTCGTTGTTTGGTTTTTCACTATTTTTTTGTATGTGATTCTCTCTGCAGACGGTACTGTTTACAAAATAATAAAGGGAAAAGCCAAACTAATTTTTATTTTTTTTTTTACTTTTAACATTCATGTTTCAAACGTAACTCGCTACTAGGGTAGGGTTTCCATTGTTGAACCATAGACTGGGACACCCCAATAAAAATTATTTATTATATTTTTTGATAGTTTAATTATAAGAAATTGAATCATGTTTAATTATAATATTAACAGATTGTAAAGGAATCATGTTTAATTTAATTTAATTTTACTCATTCTCTCTCATCTTCACTCTTCCTCAACTTCTTGAACTTGATATTCAATGCTTTTCATTGCCCAATCATACTTTTTAAAGGAGTTCCTTTTTCCCTTTTACAAAATTATAGAATTCGATACATGACATTTTATAATGAAAAACGCACTGAATTATGCTTTCTACTCTGTCATTTGAAAGCTTAGTTATTTCGTTCATCTGTCCACTGATTGTGAGTATTAATTAATGAAAATACACGTTCAACGTGTGCATTATGTACTGGGATAGCGTACAGGTATTGTCACAATTTCAGTGGGTTAGTTTTTCTTTCTGTAAAGTTCTAAAAAATGATTTTTAAAGAAATAAATTATCGCTTTTGGAATATTTTCTTCTTTTAAAAAAAAGTCTTTCAACGCCTCCCACATACTTAGTATCCTTGTAATTAATTGCTGGAAAGTGATAACCATCTGCTTCTTGAATGGGATAATACATTGTTATATGTAACATCAATAGACTCACAAAAAGATTTGAGTATTTCAGTTCTTATTGTATAAATCGAAAAATATTCATATATTTTAAAACTATAGATTCAATATCAATTGATAATATCTCATTGTCAGTGACAGTGGGAGCTGTGTTGTGAATAACATAGCCACTTGCCGTGTGTTATCATTGTGTAAACCCACTTAATTACATATATTATCGGGAAGATATTTTTTTTTTAAATAATATCTATGGAAAACTGGGATAAATATTCTTCTGAAGGGGACACTGAGACGCAAGCCTCAAAACGGGGACATGTCCCCGTAAACTGGGACGTATGGCAACACTACAGTCTCCACCTGCAAAAAATTTGAGCTTTAGCTGTGACGCGAACTTCCGTAATTCACTTAAAATATAATACCTATTTTCAGTTAAAATAATGTGAACCTCCCATTTTGAATAAAAAAATTTCAGATTTCGCTAGCAGGATGTTATTTTAAACAGCCTCGCACTCCTATTGTTTTAATATTTCCTTCATAAGGACTAAATCCGTAATATTTTCATTCTTTAAATAATATTTTTATGCTAAATTTAAGTACACCATAAATTTTAATAACTCATTATTAGACGCATCCAATGTAAATTTAATAAATTATATTAACAAGTGTGTATTTTTTACATAAAGATGTCTTAATTCTGTTTTTATTCAATTTATTAAGTAACAAAATTGTACGATAATTTTAATTTTGATAATAATTTCGTATAAAGTATATTATTAATATAACTTATAAGCTAATTACTATGTTCAAACACAACATCCTGTTTGGAACAAGCATCGAAGTTCCTCCAATATGACGGTGGACTTATATAATCCGATTTGAAATTCTTGCTAGATGGTGTTGAACTTTAAAATTACGTTATTCGAGAGTCTTTTGTCATTTATACTTCCCTTCTGGTTTAAAATGAAAATAACCAAAATGTAACCGCTATACCATTTTCTCCTGTGAACAAAGCTGATTTTTTCCGAAAGTATTTTTCGATGTTAGGTATTTATTATATCTCGTTCGATTACATTCTACTTTTAATGGGGTTTTAGTGAAGCGTACGTCTCGGACGTAACGATTTTACTAACAATCCCGTTTATAAGTAACTTGGCATAGTTTCGACTTGAACTTAAGCCGCTTTAAATTCTTGCACTGAAATTTTAAAGGTCATCTTGTTCGTGCAAACTACAGTCTTAAGGAAACAAATAAAGTTTGCCGCACTTGACTTCTTGCGATCTAAAAACAAGTACGAGTGAATTTTTTATTCACTGCACACGATAGGAAGACGATTTATATGAACGACCGTTTATATATTTTCTTATGAAATATAAAAATTTGCAAAAATAGAACGCGGAGCGGTGTTCAAGTGAAATTGCATAAATAAATCTAAAAAAATGGCCCTTTACGAAAATAATTCTGGCCACGCAACGAAAGCAGTTTTAATGAAATATGTTTGCATACAAGCAATTAAGTAAATAAATACGCTTACAGAGCAGAAGAAGTCGCTTTATTTGTCAATGTTTAATAGTAGTATAATATTTCCGTATTTTTCACTATTATATGGCAGAAATAATTGGAAATATTTATATGGGAATGTGCTAAATAAATAAAAAACTCTTTCAAGTTTCATAGGTTATGAAAATTTTTCACTTAAAGAAATGCTTATTTTTTACTTTTAAATTTATTTAGCAACTTTATATACAATATATGCACTTATACTCGTATATCATAGTAGCCTCAATTTTATTTCAATCGTGAGGTCATACACAAGTATGGCCAAAGATCAAAAGCGAAGGTGAACGTTATAACAAGATCGACGTCGGTAAATGTTATTTTCCATAAATATGCAGATGCACTGGACCTGTGAAATACTATGAAAACACAAATATGGTGCATCTGATTTTAAAATATCCCATGTTGATTTTCGTAAGTTGTAATTTCGTGAATTTTCGTAAAATGTAGAAAAATATTATATATTACCTATATAATATATATTTATAAATGTTAATAAAAATGTAAGCCATGTTTTTCCTTGCAAATTGGTCTTCTATTTATTAACAAAGAATAATTCAAAACTTTTTAATAAGCTTTCATTTCGTAGAAATATGAATTCGGTTCTTTTATAATATTGTGATAAGATTTTGCTATGTTTAAATATGCAATGAACTTAATACACTTTGTTATTAAGTATTACAATATATTATATTTTATGATTATAAATTTTATGTTTTCACACATTTGCATATAACCTACATATTACTAGAAAAACACTTTTAGAAGAGCACTTTTTTGAAATGTTCCGCTCCAGCACCCAAGTACTTGCTCCGCTCCTCTCCGTGCTCTAGTTAATTTTTTTATACAAAAATTATATTCATTGATTTTCTTTGATACACCTTTAAATTCATATAAAAAATTAAAATTAAAAATTAACATACAGTAACGGTCAAAGAAATTGCAGCATCTGGAAACCTTCAATTCCATCCATTGTATGTGAAACACGCTATATCTTTTTTCAAATTTATTTATCAAAAACGTTAAATACTAAATAATTTAAGATTGTGTAAAATTTTATAACGATAAGTAGATTTTTGGAAAAGTTTTCAGCGAAAAACAATATTTTTTTTGAATTACGCAATATTAATATTGAAAAAAATGAAGCGTTTTTCAGCTTTAAAAAAATATAGGCTATCTTCACATGACATTTATGAAAATATTATTTATTTCCGTTTAATTTTTGAGCGAATTCTTTAAAAATTAAAAAAAATCTAGCAATTGAGAAACTCAGGTGATCTAGAACGGTAAAAAGTACTATGGAGCGACGAAACAGATTATTACTCCGAAAATACTTGAAAAATAAATTCATGTTTACTTATTAAATAAATAAAAAAGTGAGATAAGTATATTAAAATAACATTAAAATCATTTTACAAAGTCATAAAATAATCTGAAAAAAAAATGGTTTTCATGAGAATTTAATTGTTTCATATTTTAAAGAATATGATATTATATACATTTGTAGGTGTCTCAAAATAGACGACAGAAGTAATTTTGATAGAAAACATACATTTTTAATTAAAAATTGTAATTTTTTTATTGATTCACACAATATACATACAGTATAGGGTTACGTGTGGAATAGCATATCAGGTAAATGGCTTTACTGGCATATACGCATTTTTTCGTTGAAAATTTTCACGACTTTCTCGCGTAAATGTAGCTGAATTTCATTGATATAGCGCTCAATTTCCTCATTCAAAGTGTGGGGGGTCGTGCGCTTGTTGACATAAACCATAGATTTCAAAAACTTCCTAGAGAAATTTAAGAAACCCCTTAAAGAAAATAAAATAAACTCCCTAAGAAGCAATTCAATCATTGCCTGATTCATTTCCTAGTCGTGTAATTTCCCGTTTTGGTGATTAAAATTGGCCGGATCATGCGATTTAACGCCTTTGGTGGTTTTTTAAGTTTAAGGTTTATGCCAACAAGCCCATGATCACCCACACCTTGAAGGAGGAAATTTAGCACTATATCAACAAAATTCAGCAACATGTATGGAAAAAATTGATGGAAAATTTCAATAAAAAAAATGCGTATATGCCAGTAAAGCCATTTACTCGATATGCTATTTCACACATAACCCTATACTGTATACTGTATGAATCAATAAAAAAATTATAATTTTTAATTATAAATATGTATTTTCTATTAAAATTACATCTTGCGTGAATTTTGGGACACCTATATATAGTGAATATTATGAATTCAACACCACGAAAATATTTCCTGTAATATTTCAATAAATTAAATTAATCTAATTAAACCTTGAAACTAAATTTACCTCTTGTTAGAAAATTAAATTTCTGAGAT
Organism: Hydropsyche tenuis; assembly: GCA_009617725.1. NCBI lineage: Eukaryota > Metazoa > Arthropoda > Insecta > Trichoptera > Hydropsychidae > Hydropsyche > Hydropsyche tenuis. The sequence continues at coordinate 382,462 of VTON01000113.1, read as the reverse complement.
TTTTTTTTATGCTCGTATGACTTCCCGCGTGGGTTTCGATTTCAAGTTGAAGTTATAAATACATTTTCTTCAATATAACAATAATATGTCGTTCACTCATAACGAGTAATTAATTAAAAACTTCACCAGTGGTAACAAATGTTGTTACCATTATAGTATAAAATATTTTAATGGAAACCAAGTTTCTATGTTTTGTCTGACAATGCCGCTCCCCGAAATGACATCAAATTTATTCAGAGTCATTCGGGCGTCTAAGTTTAAGCAAAGTCCTTCAATTATTTTACTTTCGAAACATTTTGTTTTCGTATTAATCATATAAATATACACGCTTCTGTCACGCACATTCGCATCAGTTATATACAATCTTGCAATAAATTTTGAAACTTATGGAAAATATTATATAACGGGATCGTTTTTTGTCACTTAATCTATTTTTTTTTTTTAGTACGGTAACAAATCGAGTTATCTCAAATCCGGAAAGTGAAACTGAATCCATGATAAAATCTGAGACTACCCTTTTTTTTGAACATTAGATGGAACGTCGATGCTACAAAAAAATCGGTAATATTTATGTTCACATACATAAAAAATTTATTATACTATTTATTTCGCAGTAACATAAATATTTAAAGTAAACTACTCTTATTACATCAATAGATTAAAAAAAAAAATGCTGATTTGTTTTTGTTTAAATTATAATTTAAATCGTTTACGTTTGTATACCGTAATATATGTTGTTAAAAAAAATTAGTTTGATTGACTATTTCAGATTTCAATAGCAAATATCATTTTATCAAAGAAAATTAATTCCCCTACCATTGTAATAGATTAAAATATTCAAAGCGTTTGATATCAAATCGTATATTTGATCAAAAAAATCTCTAAACTAAATTAGAAAATCGATGCATAAGTTAAAGTATACATTTCAGTAACATCAGAAAGCCCTTGTCCTGCAACGGACATTAAATAACTTGCATACAATGACGATAGTATAAATATATAAAACAATTTTTTTCACATATAAATCACACGATTGTGCGAGAAACATTCGTGTCTCAAGCGGACCAAACTCGCGCGCGAAATTTCCGGCTCGGTCGAAAAGCCAGCCTCACCGGAACTTTCTCTCCCGCTTTTCGACAAGTTTTTTTCATTATTATTTTTCCGTTTCTCGGGTGACGTTCTCCCACACGTTTCTCTGCGCTATATACTTTTCCGTTTTTTTTTTTTTTTTTTCGTTGACGTCTGAAGGCGAGCGTTATTAGCTTTCTTTGCCGTCGCGCCGTTATTAATTCGTATCAAGAATTTCCCGTTCGAATGGTAGGAGGAAGGCCGCGAAATTCGCTCGTGGCTCTTTTTTTAGTATGTTATGTTTTTCTAAAAATTATATATGTTTTTTTATTATTATTTATAGTCGTTGTATCGGATCGAATTTACATGGGCATGTTGGTGTGTTTCGAAAACTCGATTTTTTTTAAATTTAAATATACTTTTGAACATAGCAAATTTGAAATCTATATAAATAAAAATAAATGTATGTATGTATGTATGTATGGATGTCCGGATGTATGCGTCCTATGCACGCCTTTACCGCTTATCCGATCACAATAAAATTTTGTAAATATGTTGGTTACGCAGCCAGAAAGGTTTCTGCATAGGATGACTACATTTTCCAGGACCCAAAACGGAACTTTTTTTCTTTTCATCTTAAAACAACTTCAGATCATCGTATTTAAAACTGAATGCTTACTTAGTTTTTCCAGATTTCAAAGCACATTCTTGCAAAATTTTATGAAGAGTCGTCCATCGGTTTAGGAGTTTATTGTATACATACATACATACATACACCGTTTGAGTTTTATATATACAAGTATATATCAAAACAATTTATGCGCGAAATATTCAGCACTTCCCCGATTTTTTCCGCGCATTTCAAAAAAAAAAATTCAAATTCACACAGCATACCTCATCCATTTATTTGCACACTTTCACATCAATTTCTCTTGTTGTTTCTGAGCATAAACAAACGAAAGAAGACGTAGATTATCCTCCATAAAGCGCCGTTTTGATTGGGACACTGCACAAAGGGATGTTTACACTTTTCCGAACGGCGTTCGTCAAACGAAATTTCGCACGGTAGGCCCCATGGTTTTATTTTTATTTTTTTATTGTTACTTTTTTGATATTATTTTATTTCGTCTGTCGCTCGTTCCGTCATAAAACTCAATTATGGCTTAATATTGCTCTTTATTCTATTTTTCGTCCGTCCGTGTTGTGTACGCGTGACTTAAAGGTGTGGGGGCGATGGATGATGTGAGGGAGTGTACTCGTCCTTCAGATCCTTACCGGTGCACCCACTTAAAGGATGTGTGTCCTTGCGGTCTGTCGTCCTTGATGATATTAAATAACGCGTACGAACTTTCCACAAGAACTTTATTTAGATATTTGGAGTATAATCAACGTGAAGCCGCGACGAAGCGAACTCCGCGGAGCTTCTGAAGAAGTGAAGTTCGCTAGGCAGTGAAGCCAGCGAACCCCCCAAAGGAGTGAAGTCTGCTAGGCAACAAGGCTTGCGACCTCCTCGATGGAGTGAAGTGAAGTTTGATATAATTCATGTGCTTATATACTAAGTAAATTACAAAATAAAGGTTTCTCTTATTGAGTTTCTAACAATGGTTTCCTAACTATGATGACATACGACACATTATAATAGTTAATTAGAAAGTATAGTTTCATACGACATATTGTAATAGTCAATTATTAAATATAGTTTCATTTACAAATGTTTCTAATATTGATTTCTCAAACATGGTGACATGTGATATTCATAATAACAGATAATTAGAAATTGTTGGTTTACAAATCAGCTTTCCAAAGGTAAACACTTAACTATTACGATAACTACATTAATTACATTTCTTACTCATATCGAAATATAGAAATTATCGTGTAGAAAGTGTAGGTAACGTAACTCCTCCCCCCATAGAGTCTTCCCACGGAAGGGTAGTAGAGCTAGTGGTTGATAGTTATTCTTGATCTGCTGGTATCCTCTGGTCCTGTTCTACAGCTCTTTATCTTCCTTGTAATACATTTATATAACGCTTGCTAACATTTTTAGTAATACATTTGTCATCAGTAGTTAAATTTGAATAAGAATTTTACAATTAATATAAATAGAAAAATTAGTTTTACAAATAATAAATTCTTAATAGTACGCAATACATTCAAAAATTAAAATACTTCAGTATATAAGAGTTTTAAAATAAGGATAATTTTATAGGGATGGATCTAATGTGATCTTGGAATTGGTATTTTTTTGTTTCGTTTTGATTTTTGTTTTATGAAAATTATTTTTATCAGTTCTATTTATTATATCAAAATTTTCTTTATCTTTGATTTTAACGCGTTTTGTTTTATAATTATCTTGTTTTTTATTATTATGAATCGTTTTATTTTTATTCATTTTATTAGTATTATTTTTATTCTTTATATTTAATTTAGTTACTCCATATTTAGTATTTTTATATTTATATTTTAGATTTTCATTAATCGAGATATTATTATTATTATTATCCTGTTTAATTTCATTTCGTTCGGTTTTGTTAACTTTACATATTTCACGGTTATTTATATTTTTAGTTATTTTCGATTTCAAATTATCAAAGAATACAGATCTATTTAATTTTGATAAGGTTTCGTTAATGCTTATGTGATTACGTTTTTCGTGACAATCAGTGATTATTTTGTTTTGTTGATCGATATTTTGTATATCTTTTATTATTTTTTCAGTACCCGAATCAACATTATTACTATCGATATCGTTATTTACGTGAACGATTAATGATTCGTCTGATTTAATACAATTTATGTTATCAATTACAATATTATTTAATTCAATACATGTATCAACGTTTTGATTTTGTTCAACTTTCAATGGTTGTTCTATATAAGATTTCTGTTCTACGTCTGGTTTTTCAATTATTTCAAATGGAAAAATTTCAATGTTTTTAGATTTTGGTTTATCTCGTGATTTAATATAGGATTTCTGTTCTACATCTGATTTTTTAACGATTTTAGTTTGAGAATATTCCTTACTTTTAGGTTTTGGTATAACTTGTGATTTTATATGAGATTTTTGTTCTACATCTGGTTTTTTATTGATTTCAAATTGTAAAAGTTCAATGTTTTCCATGTCCATAGCTTCGGACCTATTTTGATTATTAAATGAAGATCTTTGAATAGAATGATTAGAAAAATTATTCGTATTTCTATTGAAATTATGAGGATTTCTATTGAAATTATTGTTAAATTGAGAATAATTATTGGAATTTCTATTGAAATTATTATTGAATTGCGAATTTGGTTTTCCGTTAAAATTATTATATGAGTTTCTGTTATTAAACATAGGATTTCTATTATAGTTGTTATTAGACGTTGGATATCTATTATAGTTATTATTATATGAATTGAAATTTTGATTGTAATTATTAGAATTATAATGTCTGTTAGTTTTATAATTATTATCGTAAGAATCATCATTATAAGAATTGTTATTATAGAAATTATTATTATTAAAATTATTATTATTAAAATGAGGACCGTTTCCTCTCATATAATTTATATTCTGTTCAACAATACATTTTGCTAAAGCATCAGGTAAATCTACTGGTTCTCGTGCCCGAATCAATGCACCTAAAGGATCGTTCAAGCCAGCAAGAAATGCTGCGAGACAATTTTGTTGATATAATTTTTTTTTCGCTCTGATCGCTGATGGATCCGTATCATGTAATTTTACATAATTAATTAAATTTGAACAAACACCCATTATTTTAGAATAAAATACTTCCACCGTATCATTCCTTTGTTTTGTGTTAAATAAGTCTTTTAATAGACACGTTTCATTTCTCCGATCTGAGAAATGATTTACAAGAATGGCTTTAATCTCTGACCAATTGTTATCCGTTCCATAAACCGTGATAACATCATTCGCCTCTCCGACAATCTTATGCCTGATGGCTGAATTAATTAATGAACTATAACCGTTATTTCCGACGAGCCCCGGAATAATAGTGAAAACTCTATCTACTTCTACTATAAAATTTGATAATTGTAAAGTATTACCATTAAATTCAGGAATGATTTTGATACATTCCGGTATACGGAGGTTGTCATAAACGACCGCTGGCGAGTGTTCAACCGCCATTGTAGGAATTAAATCTGAACCCTTACTAACCGATAAACCGTCGATTGGTTGGGAAGAGGTTTTTTTCCTCAGGAAATAGGGAGAATTTTTAAGCATGGAATACGAAGTACTTTAAAATTTAAATGTACTTACATAAAATAACCGTTCATTCTCTCCTCGTCGATATTCGCTCGGCGTATCCTGGACTTCTGCTTCTTCTTCGTTGATAAGGTAGGCTCCTTGAATCTCTGTTGTTGAGATCCTATCCGCTCGAATCTCCAGCTGTTGAGATCCTTCTTCCGTTCGAATCCTTGGCTGTTTGAGATCCTTAAACCCGACTGCGCCACTTAAATGTCGTGGCGGTCCAGTACCGAATGCGCCACTTAAAGGTGGTGTTGTATCCGTTACCGAATGCGCCACTTAAAGGTGTGGGGGCGATGGATGATGTGAGGGAGTGTACTCGTCCTTCAGATCCTTACCGGTGCACCCACTTAAAGGATGTGTGTCCTTGCGGTCTGTCGTCCTTGATGATATTAAATAACGCGTACGAACTTTCCACAAGAACTTTATTTAGATATTTGGAGTATAATCAACGTGAAGCCGCGACGAAGCGAACTCCGCGGAGCTTCTGAAGAAGTGAAGTTCGCTAGGCAGTGAAGCCAGCGAACCCCCCAAAGGAGTGAAGTCTGCTAGGCAACAAGGCTTGCGACCTCCTCGATGGAGTGAAGTGAAGTTTGATATAATTCATGTGCTTATATACTAAGTAAATTACAAAATAAAGGTTTCTCTTATTGAGTTTCTAACAATGGTTTCCTAACTATGATGACATACGACACATTATAATAGTTAATTAGAAAGTATAGTTTCATACGACATATTGTAATAGTCAATTATTAAATATAGTTTCATTTACAAATGTTTCTAATATTGATTTCTCAAACATGGTGACATGTGATATTCATAATAACAGATAATTAGAAATTGTTGGTTTACAAATCAGCTTTCCAAAGGTAAACACTTAACTATTACGATAACTACATTAATTACATTTCTTACTCATATCGAAATATAGAAATTATCGTGTAGAAAGTGTAGGTAACGTAACTCGTGCAAGAGCGCGATATACGCATGTCAATACTACGTGTTCATATTAAAAAATAGAGTATATACTCGTATATACATACATGTAATATGTAAATGCATGTTAGTATACGATAATTGACGGTAGAATTTTTAGTGTTTAATTAGGTAATTATTCTTGAATAAATTAAGTTATATTATAGTAGTTAATGTCGAAAAATAGAAAAATTCAAAATAAAAAATATACTTAATACTTATAAAATGTGTTTGGGCGTCGGGGAATAAATTCAAATTATTATTTTTTTTATCAGACGTAGATTATTAGATATTTAATAAGTTTATTATACTTGGAAAGATATATTTTGAAAGTATTTTTCAGATAATTTGCAGTAAAATTTGTTAGAAACAGTATATCTCAAATATTCGTGCATGAAAGATTTATGTTATAAAAAAAATTTGTTGATTTCAAATGAAAAAAATATCATTAATTACTATTTTTCTCAGATGTAACCATTTTAAAGCGTTCTTTCGTTATCTTTGATACACATATTTTCGTCAAATTAAATAGGTTTATTTTCAATATTAAAATTTTATTGATAATATTTTATATTATTGCTAAGTAATAAATAATAAAAAAAAAATTATCGCATTTTACAATAATTCAGCTTCATTTTAGTGTATAATCAATTTACAGTCTTAGAGTTCTAAATGTTTGCAAATCAGGAATTAACAAGAAACATAAAATCAATATTGACAATTATGTACAATGAAAGTATACAAATTTCAGAAAGTAAAATTTCTCCAGTTATTTTTATCGCCTTTATAAATAGGCGTTAACCGGTTGAATATTAAAATTTTATTTTCCATTCGAAAAGCTCCGCTCGTTTTTTTTCGCCGAAAGTTAAACAACGGCATTTAATTTTTTATCTCTGAAATTGTTTTTTTTTCCCTCTGCAAAAGAGCACTACACTAAATGATAATGTTGCCGACAATCTTGAGAGTCGCCTGGAGCGAAACATTATCCGTCTTTAATTTTCCAACAAAGTTTCACGACAAGCCTCGCTCGAAACACGATGAAACCGAGATTTTACTTTGGAAGATTTCGATCATGGTTCGAGAGTGCTTTTAAGTTTTGTAAAATTCAAAAAATCTTGTACGCTTGCCTTTGCATAATTATAAACGTCAGATTTCATTTACCACCCCAAAAAAAAAATCAGTTTTATATTTCTTTATGTAGTATCTTTATTTTAATATGTAAGAACTGCAAAATAAAAGGGTTGTAATCTCGTGGCTGAAATTCGTTTTAAAATCATATTTTTTACTTGATTCATTATAATAAATAAATTACTCATCAATTTTTTTTCATACCTAAACAGAAAAAATTAATAAGCCCTCTAGACAGGCCTGAATTGCTGAATCTTTTTTTTTTTTTTTTTTTTTTTTTTACTTTGTAACCCTAAAAAAATAGTTTTAAAAGTCCCAAATATTAGAAAATATATATAAATATTTGATCAAATTCTTCTTCTACTCGCACATAGGTACTTAACTATCGAAACTTATGTCTTATTTAGAAATTTATTAAAATTTAACGTTTTTTTAACATTTTTATATCGTATCTACATAACTTATCATTTTTTTTTTATCAGATTAACATGAAGAATGTATGTCATTCATTCTTAAACTTTATATTACATACACCATATAGTTTTATTCATATTCAAGCTATTGTAATCACAAAAAAAATATTTCTCCTCATTTATATGATAATGATATGACTTTGCTGAAAAAAATGAAATAATAAAAATGTGAAAGATATTTAATTAGGAAAATTTAATAATTACAAGCAATTCACATTTTCCTCCCACTTTAAACAATTTTCCAATATCTTGCCTAACTATATATGTATAATATGTACTTTTACTAAAAAAAAAGCTTTTGAGATATTAATCACGAGCAGTCAAATGCACAACTTCCGTCCAGGGGATATTTTATCGTCAACAACTATTTTCATTATATAATATTATAGTACTAACATGCAATTATCGTGTACCTCTAGAAATTAAATTCCTAAAAAAGAAAATGGATCAAATTCGAATATATTTATAATACTAATAATGAATCTAAAACACAACTTTTCCATACAAAAGAAAATAACTACATATGTAGTATATAAAAAAAAAAACACATATAAATTCACCAGCGTCGACAGCCACTTTATCGCGCCGAAACGAAAACCGAACAAATAAAACGGCCAAAATGGCCACCGAGCGGATCGGACGGAGGCATTAATTATCCGGGGACACTCTGCAAATTAAACCCTGCAGGACCTGGTATCTAGAGCAGTGTACTCCAGGACGAAAGATTAGGGAATCACGATGACGAAGGGCGACGGCGCGCTCGCGTCCATAATCAATCCAATTTCTTAGCCGCTTTCGGCGCGGAAAGGATCCGTAGCCTCTATAGGACAAGCCCGTGTATAAATATATCGGTACAAAGGGTCAGGGTAAGCCTGCCACTGATCTCCTTGTGACGAGACGAGTGTACATGTCTGAAGGGCGTCTCCTGAGAAATCCCATTGAACCGCGTCCGCCTTTAATGCCGCCAATCTCGCCGCAAAGTACGCGGGATCGCTCGGCACACATGAGAAATGTTTTATTTTTTATTTGTTCGTGTGTTGTTTCGGGATATTCCGGGACGCCGTTGGGTTTTCGATCGAAAGTGGGGGTTTGGGGAAGAGATGGTTCGTTCCATTCTGACGCTTTAAAATTTTGTGGATGCAAATTTAGTATCGTTGAATGAAACGAAATGTAATTTCGCCAGAGCGTGGCGCGATGGTGGAGGTTCGGTTTGAAATTGCATGGGTGGTCGTTGGGAGTGGAAATAACTTGGATAAATATTTTCGTTTTCAACTAGATGGTTCTTTTAGTTAGTTTAGCTAGAATTTAATTGTTAAAGTTGGCCTGTATGGTAAAAAAAAAAATTTTCTATTGTTTTTTTTTTTATAATGTCCTGAAAGCATGGAGCTAGTCATCCCATTTTACTTTTATCTGGTCTATGAAAGTCCACGAACCGTACGAATCTTCTATATGAGATTTTAAATTAAAAATAATACTACGTTGTAACGTCCAAACAAGCTGCTAATATGCACGTATTTATGATGACATAATTTATTGATAACCGTTTACGCGTGCGGAGTACACGCTTGATTCAGTTGAGTAAAACAAAGCTTTCAATCTACCTTTTTTTATTATTTTACTATCATTACATATGTACATGTAAAATTGTATAACATTTTTTTTTAAAATACTTACAGAGATGAGTATAATAGCATTAAGGATCTGAGCATTATTTTAAGCATTTTATATTAAGTTAACAACTCCTTTAAGTTTTAAGATAAATTACAATTAATTGTTTCACAGACATCAAATAGACAGTATTGATGAAAATATTTATTATTAAAATCATTTTTATTAAGAAAAATACTTTATTTTCAATTACTTAAATTAAATCGCCAATTATTTTGAAAAAAATGTTGTTAATGGTAAATCTTCTATAAAATTACAATGCTAATCTTTTTTTTATCAAATAAATAATATTACGAAGCTTTTCTCGAAATTTAGTATACTATCATGGAATTAGCCAATGTATCACGGAATTAGACTTCTCAGATTCAATCTTTTGAGATGTCACACAAAATTGGTAATGAATTACAACATCTAAATAATGGTTCAATGAAAAAAAAGGTGGATGCTTTATGATTGTAAGCTTTGTTTTAATTATTTTATTATAGAATACAAGATAATGACAAACAAGCGCTTAGTATCATGAAATTAGACCAAGTCTCCCATATTTTTTTTTTTTTTATATTTTGTGATTTATTTTTTAATGTTTTTTTTTTTTTTTTTCTTTATATTTTTATTGATTGTATTTTAAATCTGCTTGTATTTTATTTTCAATATTGTGTTGGCTATCATTGCGATGTGAGGACATTTTTTATTATATATAAATTTAATTTTGTTAACACTGAAAAAAGGGTTTTCCAAAAAATTGTAAAATTTCGTTCTCGAAAACTTTAAATAATAATTAGTGATAAATTACCTTACATTACTCCTCAAAGTCTGGACTGTTTTGAATCAAAACCGTTCCAAAAAAAAAATACGAGTATATACGATTACGGGAAACGGAAAGTATCCAAAATCAGAACCCTTATGACACACTTCCCCTTCCTCACATATTTTGACGTACATATCGTCAATGTATAAACACACGTACTCTCGACATTTTCTCGACGGTGAAAATGAAGGGACAGCACGACGTACAGAAGAAAATTATTCACTTCTCACATTTTTTCCAATATCGGCGTTCGTTACTCGCTCTGTGTAGTTTTTTTTCACTTTTTTTTGCTATTTCATTTTTTTTTATGCGGATTTAAAAGAAAATTTGAAGTATTATTATTGTATGTATTATACATATATGTATGTATGTATATACGGAACAATGAAGTAGATATACGACGTCATTGACGTAATATTTTTCTCCAAATCTTTTGCGAGATCTGAAAATAATTTTGAATAGAACAAAAGGGTTTATGTGACATTTTGTGAATTCATGATTTTTTAAATTGATATTGAGTCAAAAAATAATAATTTTCACTAATTTTTTTCATGATATATTAATACGTAAATTTTATAATTCATCGAATTACGAAAATATTTTTTACATTAACTCAACCTTTTTCTTAACCTTTTTTAAATCGTTCAAAAACAGACGTCTACGTTTTTTTTACCTTGATTCTGACTCTAATGGTCCTGTTTTTAATATCTCTATCCGTTTATTTTTGTCTTATACAGCTTATTCAGCACATGCATTAATCTTCTTAGCATTATATGACTGAACCACCCTTTCATTAACATTCTACAATGACCTAGGCCAGACTTCATTAAACCTTTTTTTTAATAAACATAATCAACTATCCCAAATATTGTAAAAGAAAATGTCAATATAAAATAGCTACGTATATCTATTCGTTATTTGCAACGCACGTATTTTATTAAATAAGAGATATAAATTGAAATCAAATAATCATTTAAGTAATGGATACGAAATTTATTTTTGCAAAAGCAATATTCAGTTGCAAAATAATTTATATCATCGTATAGATGTAGCATATTTCAATGAAATACAACCATTAAGATATAAATTTTCGCTGAAAGCCAACTCGTACCATTATGTGAATCGGAAAATAGAAAAAACTATTTTCCTTTGGCACCATGTGTGAAATCGGTTTTTTCTCCATAAAAAGAATGATCACTAATTTTGACGCAGAGTTTGTATAAACGAGCTTTTCAAATATGAATTATATCTTTATATTCACCGAATAAAACTTTTTTTTGGCAATAAAAAAAGAAAATTTTGCATTGAATGTTTAATTATAATTGAAATATTTTCCTATATATAGAGTAATACAAAAGTCAGGGAAAATTTTCGAAAATTCTGTTTCGACGATCATTCTATTTACAGAATTGTTACTATTTTGCATGCAGCCTCAACGATGTGTACGTATAGGGCTCAAAAATTTTATCTTTCGGTTTCGTTTTTGTACCCTAGTTTTAAGAATCGGATAGATATCTACATTTTGTACATCAATTGAAAGGGCTTTAAACAGAGATGTTTTTTAAAATATTTGAAAACTTTGGGCTTCGTTTATTACCATTATTTTCGATGACCTTTCGTTATCCATTGTGTAAATCTAAAATGCCTTTCACATAACATTTTGCGGGCTTAAAATAAAAAAAAATTTAAAAAAGACCGATTTTTTTTCATCTTTCGTTTTGAAATTTTCATCTCGTAAACAATGTTTCGATGAGCGAAAAATGTAATAATCAGATGGAGCGGTCTAATTGGTCACAGTATACTTGCGATGTTACCGTTTTGCCTTGTTTCAATATTTCGTAATAAATAATCCCTTTTACGTTTCACCATACACAAAAAAAAAAAAACACTTTTTCGGATGTAATCCAGCTTTTGGTACCAAGCTTGCCTTTTATCCTCGCTCTAACCATTGCTTTCTTTTTTTATGTTTGATACAATATCCATTTATCGTCCCAAGTGATTAAATTTTGCAGAGATGAGTGCAACTCTTTTTTTTCTCCTTCAGTAACTCACATAACCCCGCCTTATGCTTTTATTGCGCTCGGTCAACGCACCGGGGACCCAAAACGTCTTATTTTTTAAATCATCCCCGTTTTTCAGGTATAATATCTTTGAATTGTCGACCATGAAGTACGGATTTGGCCCAACAATTCCTCGATACTGAGAGTCTGATTTTTTCAGTCTCTTTTTTCAGGGTCGCTCCATCCACTTCATGGAGATGTCCACTTTTAAGTTATTTTAAAATCCATATTGCCAGATTTATTTTTTTTTTTAATCATTTATGAAATTTCCTGATGGTTTATGCATCTCCATAAACATCGCAAATATTTTTTTGTTGCCTGCGTTGCGTTTTTTTTTTTTAGCTTGAAACTGAAATAGCATTGTTGCGCAAATATTCTTCTAAAGGATATGTTGCTGCCATTATTAAAGGAATACGTAAAAAAAAAAAAATTTTCTACGCAAAACGAAATTAGAGACTTCTTACGACATACAAAATATTCAAACACGTCTTTCTTCGTCAAAGGACTGAATAAAATTAATCTGAAACCATGCTTTCCGATAATACATTACATATGGGTACCCCTAATACATAGTAAACAAACAAAAAAATAAGATTCGTCTACTATATTATCTTTCATTTGGGAATTATTAATATGCAAGTGTAAGATTTTAGATTTTTTTTTTAAATCAAAAAAAAAACTCGAATACTATGATACTTTTAGAGTTTAGACCAGGGCTTTGGAGCGGAGCGCGAGCTGGAGCGCGGAGCAGTCGGAGCAGCGTTTTTTTGCCCGGAGCAAGAGCGGAGCAGGAGCAAAAAATTTTTAGAAAATTTTTAGTACTCCGTGCTCCGATATATATTTTTTTAATTTTAATATTTGACATTTTGCATCGTAATGTTTATACATTTAATAAGTATTTACAGATTTTTTTTAAATATTTTGTAATACGAGATCTAAATCAAACTTTGGGACATAACATGTTATCTATGTCTTTTGATTTTCTAGGGTTAAACTCGGTTTGCAATTTCTCAGTACTTATTATAGATAAAATAATAATAATTAACGTTGTTTTCGGAAATTTTACGCTGTTTTTAGAATAAGTCTCATGACATATCAACGAAAAAAATTTCGCCTGCGGCGCTTGTCTGTATTATAAATTAATTTAAAACTTTCATAAGTTATTGTTGAAATTCATAAAAAATATATTATTTATATTTGTTTAATTTTATAATGAGAATTAGTCTTACAATAAGAAAATTTAGTAATTACAATAATACGGTGGGCTGGAGTAAATCTCGTAGTAGGTCCTGAGCTATACACAAACTGGTTTAGATCTTAAGAGATCTATGAAAAAATGAAAAAAATTTCGCCTGCGGCGCAATTTATTGTCTTTTTATATTATATTTCTTATATCCTTATATTATTTCAATTAACGCTTTTATTAGATTTTTCTCTATTCGTAAAAATGGGGGGGAGGGGCTCAAAAGTTAAATAGCCTATGGCCTCTTATGGTCTATTATAAATCCGGCCCTGACTATACCACTTTATAAATTTATTATTTTTTCCCTGTTTTCTCATTCTTACAGTGATATAATTCTATTTTTACTTTGTGAGATTATATTCTATAAAAATTTTATAAACGTATATATCTAATATGCTATATGCTGTTTTTCTCTTAATTTTTATATGTAGGTATACATGTATTTGGGAAAATGGCATACCAATTTTGAATATTTTTTATCTTTTTTCCCCTATTATACTCGTATATTATTAGTGTTTAATATGGATTTTTAAATTATAAGTTAATTTTTTTAATAAATTAGTTGTAAATAAACACGTTATTTTTATTTTTTACATGAATTTATAGGTATATCAAAGAAAATCAATGAATATAATTTTTATTTAAAAATTTTAACCGGAGCACGGAGTGGAGCGGAGCAAGTACTCGGGTGCCGGAGCGGAGCTGGAGCGGAGCAACTCCAAAAAGTGCCCGCTCCAAAGCCCTGGTTTAGACTAAAGTATATATGGCTTAAAATATTTCAAATAACATGACCTATCACCTATTTAAAAAAATTTCCCGACCTTTGCACCACCTGTATAATTCGTTTATTGAATCTATTATATTGACAGTTCTCAGATCTTACTTAAAATGAATTATGCCTTAATTCGAAAATCATTTAAAAGCACAAAACCTGATAAGAATAATGTAAGATGTAAAATCTTCACGATCCATTAACAATTTGAAAACGTGACCATCCAAGTAGAATAATGAAGTTTTCAACGAAAATTTTATGATTCGATTCGAATCTGATTATAATCAATTCCTCGAACGAAATTTGCTGAAACGAGCCGATAATTGGCTGCGTATTTGAATCGAATATTTCTTTTTTCTTTAATTTTTTTCTTACAATTAGATAGGAAAAAATAGTCACGATGACGTTAAGTTGCCATTTTTCCTTTCGGTCTGCGTGTATCCCTTTGGGTCATACTTTTGTCAGGCGTAATCCCTTATAACAATGTATTATATCCCCTTGTGGATGAAGGTTGACAAGATATGGGGTAACAGAATCTATAATACGAATTTCTCCAGAATTTCACCAACTGAAGGTTTTCACTGAAAAGCTCTATTTTTTTCTTCCTGCTTCTAAGCAGAAGTCTTTTCCATGGTATCTTTTCCTTTTTGGAAACGACTCCATGACAGACATATCATTAACATGTACATCATTAACATAAGCATTTCTCAACTAAATATAATAGCTTGTGAAAAATTGCATAATTTTTCCACTTTACAATAATTTTTTCCGAATTTTCATTTTAAATTTAGTATACAGATGTATTTGTATATTATTTTATATCGATAAAATCCTGAATGACCTACGCACAAAACACTTTTCACCCAACAGTTCGGCTTTTAGTTCGATGTGTTTTAAAGCGATTGCTTCCTTCGCGCTTAATGAGAGCACTTTGTATTCGCCGTTGGCGAGTATTTCACACGTACGACCTGCGCAGATATACAATATTTTATCGGTAAAATATTCGTTATTCAACGGAGAATATAACGTTTCATAATGCGAGCATAAACCGGCCGTAATAACGAGGTTTATTTGACTCGTAGATCGATATTCACAACCTCGATGCCTACCTGAGATCGAATGACTAACAATTAGTTCATGATCCATTCGAAATGAGCCATCGAATCACTTTTCATGTTACAAATACTCACCTTGTTCAATTTAGCGTGACCTTTGTGTTACAGAGTAATCGGAGTCGGTTTGCTGTAATTTATTTCGCCGCTCGGACATCATAATTGCTCCGAGGACGAAATTTATTCAGTGCTGATGTATCAAGTGTGGTCATCGGAAAATTATGTCGGTTGTGTTACATTATGTCTGTGCTTGTTGTTGGCATATTATTTGGGTATAGTATCTTGGCATAAAACAGTAATAAATCAGGTTTGTAACAAAAGGAACGATGTGGCGTATAACAAAAGCGAGTCGGCGTCTATGGCTTAAATTCACCTGCATGATCTCATTAACTCTTAGATTGTTATAAATGGATCGCTTGTGCTTTATGAGAAAATTTATGGGTGTATATTTGTATTAGGCGAAATAATTAAACTTTGAGATTCTGATTATTCTTACGATGAATAATATCTAGCTATTTAGAAGTTAATTCAAAGTCTTTCATAAAAATATATACTTAACATTAATATTTTATGCTCGAAAAAAAATTAAATGTTTGTTAAGATTATAGTATATAGTGAATAATTTTATCCATAAAATTTCATTTATAATAATATTCAATTAAGTAAATGTACAGCGCTCTAAGCAATATAGTAAAAATCTCTTGGGAAAGTCAACGAGAAACCATTTGAATGTAATTTATCTCTAGCACAATCGACTCAACAATTAATTATGTACATCTAGTAATAGAAATGATCTCATATACATATTTTTTTAATCTATCAGGTCGCCGCTGATTGTGAGTAAATTTTAAATATGAGAAAATAGAATATTTTGAAAGAATAGTTTTCATTTAAAATTTGCACACTCTTGCAGAACAAAACTATTATTTGTATAACCGATTTTTTAAAAAGAATCCTCTCACAACAAACATAATTCCCATTTTACCTAAATAAACATTTTAAAGAACGTTCGAAACCCGAACTCTTTTTATATTCAGAATATCCAAAAATGGCAGAAATATTATATTTAATATAATATTTACAGAATATCCAAATATACAGAAATATTATATTTATACATTTCAAGACTCAAAAATACCCTTGCATAAAATATTATTTATAGTATAATAATATTTAAAGTGAATATTAAAAAAAGTTATATAAAACGTTTATATTCGGTATACATATATTTATAGAGTTACTTATTAAAAATTGAAAATAATATTCCGAAAATACACACACCACTCACTCTCAGAATATATAATATTATATAAGTTAACGCAAACTTATATAAAATCACAATTCAGGTTATAAAAAGAACCTCATATTTTAAATCGAATTTTATACTCAATAGAAAAAAATTGAAATATAATATTAAATCTTTCCAGATTCAGAATATACAAGAATGACCCAATTTTACACGAAAACATACGTAATTTGGGCCTAGAAAGTAATCTTATTACATTACATAAAGTAGCGCAGGGATAACAAATGCACCAATATAAATTATAATAATATAATATAAATGATTTTTTTTTTGCTTCTACATAAAATACCTCATATGGATTTTAGTATATAAAATAACATTTCATTCATATCGTGGATTTTTTTTTAGATTGCCACATGATACTTTAATAATATTAAAGATATGAAATAAAATAGTAATATAATATTTATACCGATATTAAAATTAATGTAATATTGATACAAATATCACTAATCATACTGAAAAAATATAACTTAAAATTAAACTCTTTTTTAGAAATATTTATATAAAATATTACAATCCAATCGATATTTTTAGAATGTTCAAATCAGAATTGAAACGAAGTTCTAAATTTCCCAAACAAATCCACAAGCCAACTTGAAAAACACATCATACATTCCTATAAATCGATTTGAGAAAATTAAAACACCGATACCTACCCCTATCGTAATATGATATAATCAAGACTTCACTGGAAAAGACAATCCGGGAGCTTTTCGCGATCCTGTCTAATTGCAATACAATTTTTGTCGTCGTGGCAATTAAAGGCCCCCGTCCCCGGTAATGGGTCCCCCGGCGTCGATTTCGCGAAACGCGCTCGAATTAAAACCCACCCACCGAAACCGCCCACCCGCCCACCATAAAACAATGCCAGAAGTGGCCAGTCCGCCCACTGTCGAGTTCGTGGTCGAATCTTCGGAAATCCGCCCATCGCGCGATCATCGACTGGGCGGATTTCGGCGGCGATTCGTTCGCGGTTTTGGGGATGTATATTATAGTTTTGCTTTAGTGGATTATCGGGTTTTATTTGTGAGATGGTTTATGATGTATCTTTTTATTCTAGACTGTGGATAAAATATAATATGGCCGAATGTTTATATTGAGAAGATCTTTGTATGATTATGATTAAAGGGCAGGCCTCGTGGTGATTATGAAAGTACGAATATGTATGATTGTGGATATGAACGTATTTTTGAAAGCTGTAACTATAGTATACTCTCGATTTATCCGGGCTAATGCCAGAAAGGGTGGGAACGGATAATCCAAACTAAATTTTTTTTTATTTTTCTCGAAATTTTAAATAGAGGTTTTAGAATCCCTAACTCAAACGCTTAAGGAGAAATAAAATTTTAGCAGAAAACATAAAGACTTGCTGTCAAAATCGGCTCGTGGTGCATGTTTCTCGGAAGTTCGACTTTTTTGTAAATTCGAATTTTTTAAATATCCTAATGAAAAGTACAACGCATTATTACATGGACCATTTATTTTGAAAGTGGTGCAAGTCCATTTTTGAAAAAAATGAGATATCCCGTAATTCATGCTTAATTTAATGTAATTTTTTTATGTACATATAACTAGTCCATGTTTAATTTCTTAAAAAATTCCCATGTTTTGTACTACTTAAAATCGGTCTGTAAATGAAATTGCATAATCATC
This sequence comes from Hydropsyche tenuis, assembly GCA_009617725.1. Lineage (NCBI taxonomy): Eukaryota > Metazoa > Arthropoda > Insecta > Trichoptera > Hydropsychidae > Hydropsyche > Hydropsyche tenuis. The sequence goes on along the minus strand of VTON01000113.1, from coordinate 363,941 downwards.
GATTTTGAAAGTGGTGTAAGTCCAGTCGTTGGAAAATAACATTGACATAATTGATCACAAATTTTTACTCTCGGGGCATTCATACCTTCCGAACGATGCAGATTTTGGCGTCATAGAAATGGCATTGCGAAAAAAGAATATTCTATACACATCACAAGATTATTATGATGTATTAACACAATGTAGAAAACATAACAAATTTATTTTACATTAAATGAAACGAGAGAATTTCGTTTCAACAAAAAATCTTCAAAATGCGATTAAAAACAGATAAAAAAAACATTAATGGCGAACAGGTCTATTGGTTGCAAATATGTTGATTGAGATTTCTCAAAAGCGCACCATATACTATTTTATATAAAACATCGATGAAGGACGCCGAATTTAAAACTATAAATTTATTACCCACACGTCCTGGAAGACCGCTAAAATTTGAAAAAATCGCCCTGGCGCCTTTGTACCAAAATGCCAGGCCTATTACTTACGAAAAATATAAAGACATCAAGCAGTTATCACCTTATATGTTATACCACCGGTACATCATGCATATTTCGAAACACTGCCACATGCGGAGCATAAGTAAACGCTATCAGTATCTTGTAATTTTGACAATGTTATTAGCGTCTAAAATTAAATTTTATGTCATGTCATGCGTAAACAAAATTGGATTAAAATAAAGTATATTTTAAGTAATATTTGATTTTTCAAAATTGAAATTAAACGAACATTACAAATGTCTAATTTTGAAAGTGGTGTAAGTCCATTTACAGCCCATAAATATGTATTATTGTAGTCTAATTTGTCTAAAACAAATCTATATAATCAAATTAAATATTGATAAAACAATAAAAACATTGCCAGACTTTATATAATTTGCCTAAATTTTTTAATTAACAGATATGCTAACCTCTAATTATCTCGAAACAAGAGAAAATGGACTTACACCACTATCAAAATAAACGGTCCATATCATGCCATGTGTTTCCTATGTAACATTTAATTAAAATTAAAAAATGTATTGAATATATTACATTTTAGGCGCGGATAATACACAAACCAGATGATCTGCAACTGGATAATCTAAAGTAAACTATACATATATATCAATGGTATTCTCATTAATATATACATTTTAATATAAATTTCCTTGAAATAAAAAGCGATTTTAAATTTTTAACATCGATGCTTTCGGCGTTTAATTGATTACTTTTTATTTGCTTCAAATCGATTACAATATATTTTTGGTTTCACGTAATTCGAAAAATACTCGCTAAAAAATCAAGTCACGAATCATTTTCCTTTGGAGCCAATTTTAAACATTTTTATTTACATTTAATTTTCATTTCTTTGCACGTGTTTATACACGCGTTGAGTGAATACTTAGAAACGTAATGGGGAAATATTCGGTTAATAAATCGATTCGAATTTTATATGCCATGCCAATATTATTAAAAAATATATATTGAAACCAATTGTGTTATTTCAATTGAGTAAAATTGTTTAGAGATAAATTGCGAACATTTAATATTTAACCAAGCTTAATTACTGTGGAAATAGTTCGATTGCTTTATATTATGTTAAATTATATAATCTTCACTGTTAGTTGTGTTTTTGGAATTGAGATTTAACAATGAACTGAAAATTGATTGGATTTCAACATGAAATTATTTCATTTGAATTTTCATTTATGAAATTGTTTTTGTTTTCATAATTCATAATTAATTAATTCTAAAACTTGTTATTCACTTTATTGAAATGATCAAAAGTTTTGATTAAATTTATAACATAATATAATATTTTCTATGGAAACCAAAATTAATTTTGGTATTCCATTTGGTATTGGTATTGGTATTGGTTTTGAATCAAAATCAATTTTGATTCCTTTAATTTTATTATTTCATTATAAAATTATCGAGGGTATTCAAAATTAACATAACAAATCAGACTTGCATCTTTCAAAATAATTGTATAATTAGTCTACGCACTTATCTGTCTTCCGTAAAATCTTTTCCCCCCCATCTTTCCATGGAATACCCTTCTAATAATAATAAATTCTTCGAACGTTCGAGAAACCATCCAAAAAGCCAAGTCCACCACCCTTAGATTCCTTCCCTTAGCCCAAAAAGGTTACTAATGTAAAGGAAAAGCGTCCTGCGACAAAATTAAGCCGATTATGCGAAAGCTCACAGAAGAATCAAACGGGGAAGCGAAAAAATTGGAAAAATCGCTCATTTTCATTGCGAATTTCTGAATTGAGACATTTTTATTGTGCGAAAAACAAATTTCCATTCTCGAAAACGCACGAGGTGTTCATAACGAAACGATACTTTTCTAATTCGCGGATATATTATATTATACGAGTAAAATAATATGAAGTGTGTAATTTGGATTCCGTATGTGCGTGTGAGAAATTGACTCGGGCCGAGTACGAGCCCGTTAATTTGTTAGAATTAATTAAATTTTGAATGCCTATGAAAAGTTTTCAGAACAATTTCAATACACAAACATAATATGTATACGAGTAAATAAAATTTATTATGCTCATGTTAAAATTAGTGATTTTTTTGAAATATTTCAATTAAAGTTTATATTTCAATGGAATCTCATGTATTAACTTGAACGTTAATTATCCGCAATCGCAAAAAAAATGTACATATATAACGAAAAAAACTTTTGAAGTTTCTTGAAATTTTTATTATTGAATAATTGTTTATTTTCCCTTTTTTATTATCTGGATTTCTTGCTATCTGGACCACTTTGATCTCCAATTAGTCTAGTTAATTAAAATCCTAACAAAACATCACGAGAAACACTCCAGTATTCTTCATTCCTATCTTGATTAAATTTTATCCAGTTTACTTTACACATTGTTTTAGTTCTATGACAGATTCCTTTTTATATTTACAATACCTCATATCCTACTTCAAATATTCAATTCATATCGCTAAACACTGCAAAGCCATTTCAATCTCGTTTCACTCGAGTTATATTTTTCAACCATACGTTATTTATTTATATCTTATCCAACTGCATTATATAATAACATAATTAATGACTTCTTTTAAAGAAAACGATACAAAAAAAATGTATTTTCAGAAACACATTTGTCATATCATCCCTATTCATGCATCCATTATTTCGTTCAATCGCCGAATTTTTCAAAACGGCTAAAATTTATTCAGCTTCCGTTCGCTTTCCATTCATATTGTTTATTTTTTAAATCCACCGACATTAAAGAACGGCGTTTATTTATTTTGAGCCACCGTTTCGCACTATCGCCGTCTAAGAAATGTATTGTTATAACACTCAATTTAGCGCGCCTTTTCGCGATATAAAACGATATTTATATCATTTTTCGCACTGTTCACGAAACGCAATATCTAACTGCTCTCGTAGAAAGAAAAAGAAACAGACGTCGGCAATAAAGCATTTTTTTCTTTTTCTCTTGCCTGACGGTCTTTTTTTCGAAGGCGTTTTCGATTCGATGCCTCCGCCAATGTTATGGATGACCAATTTCAAATAAACCGTTTTTTATTTTTTCGACAGACGCCTATCGAATTCGTGTGCAATTAACCTGTGAATTTTTGTACTACATGCCTTAAAGTTTTTATTTTATTTATTTCCGGTTAGAATTTGATTAATTTAGATCGAGTCTGTTTTAATAAAAAATAAAGCAAATTGTATTGTCCATTATCGTTAAAGGATATTTTTGTATATAATGCTAAATAATGTTTTTAAAAATTCTTATTAATTGAGCTTATTAATTTAACCATATAACGGCTTTTTCGGGTAGTTCGCCAATTGTAACCCGCTTATCGGTTACACGGTGATACCATTGCGAATCTCACTTGTAGATGGCCAGGTGTGAGGACAGGTAGATGATCTCAGGGGTTCCAGAAATGAAACCATGGATTACTCGAGCCGATGACGTAGCTTTTATTAGGCAACTTTTACATTTACAGGTGGATACAAAATAATGTTAAGCTAGGTTATGGTTACGTGGAATTTAATCTTCAGACGATGGTTAAATGCGCGGGAGACTACGGGGTGCGAAAATCTAGAGTAAGCTTAAAAAAGCAATTCTGAATGGATGAGCTAGGCGGGAGCTTTGCCCCAATAGCACAGTTCTCATCTACAGAAAATTCTATTGGTCCAGGTCGGTCGAGGCTTAGCCTCAGCACAGTTTTAACCAGAGAATTTACTTCTATTGGTCCAGGTCGGTCGAGGCTTAGCCTCAGCTTAGTTTTAACCAGAGAGTTACTCTTGAGACAGTCACACGATGTCTTGTTGATTTTCGGAAATGGTCCCATTTATATGGCCGAGCGGTGTGCCCCTTCCTTTCGGGATTTCTTGCACGTGTCGATAATTGCTCTTTGTCTTCGACGGAACAAAGTGGACCTTCAGGACGGTTGATGAACTTTTGGCATCCTTTTCTATGATCTGGTCCCGAATATTTGGTGTCCCTATTCGGGATCGACGTCCGGACGGCGTGGATTGTTGTACTTCAATCTAAACAGGAGATGTAGATGACATCTCTTTTGTACACGATAATACATGGTGTTTTCAAATATTATGTCTCTATTCCACTTCAAATGGTTGGATGTGTGCTGATTTCGTCTGGGACCCGGAACTAATGGTGTTGATGACTTTCTTCGGCTTTTGAGTGATAAAACTGTGTTTTTATATGCGACGTCAGGGAGCCGTCGTTGGGTCGGGCGCGCTCGCATTTTAATAGCTTTGTCGTAAAAACGTATGCGCGTTGGGTTTTGGATCGAACTTTCGATCGATGATTTTGATTTTGCGATTGCGAAAAATTTGCGACGTTACAACCGTTATTTATATTTAATATAATAAAATCGCCTCATTAATTACTCAAGCTCAATAAGAGAATTATCGCCTAATACCTTGATACGACTAATACCATAATAACTATTTATATTTTCTAATAAAATATTCTTATTGTTCACAGGTTTCAACACGTATACGTACAACGAAAGCGCTCACACTGACCGCGTAGCCGACGAAATACTATCAGTCACCTACGAAGACGGAAAATGGTCTAAGCCTTATTACGATTGCGGAGGAGGCAATATTTGGATGCTGACTTATACCGTGCCCTTCTTTGGATTCGCCAATGACACCTACTTCTTCAAGTAAGTCCAACGGGGAAGTAGAGGAGTGGAAAGTTAGGGAGTCCGGCGCCGAAGGGTAGTTCGGTTTTATGATGATTAACAGACGTGTGGGACATGTGAAGAATCAATTATGTTTTAGGACGATTGGACTCTGATTTTTGGTATTATTTTATTTATTCGAAATTATTTTTATAAAATTGAATGTTTTTAATATCAAGATGCTAAAAGCGTGTCAAATAATTCGTCGATGAAGATGATTAAATATTTTTATTAAAATTAGAATATACCATTCGGTAATTTATGTTATATTCGACTATTTATGATGATAAATCTAAAATTTCTGAGTCAAAAGTGTCATGCAATACTGATTTTTTAAATCGACATTTTTATAATATAAAAGCAGTCTGAAAAGAGACAACGTTCAAACTGTTCGTCGTCTACTAGTCGCAAAAAGTGTGACTAACGAGCTCATACTCCCACTCTTGAATGTATTGAAAGTTTCAAACTCGACAATTCGTGAATATATACAAGGGAAATGTACGATATAGATAATGTGCACCTCCCAGCGTTGTTAAGTAGTTTCGAATCTTCTCATAAATATGCTAATGGTATTCCGTTACGAATGAAAAACAATTGAGAATATTTAAATTCTCTATTACATTCAGTATGTTAGCGAGGATAGTTAATGAATGTTTTATATTTATTACATTTATTTTTTTTAATATTATATTTTTCTTTATACTATATAAGTTTTTATCATTCCTGATGATGAGATTTTTCATATGAAATTGATTAATTGTGTCCTTTTTAAATTTCGACATTTTTGCTAAGCTAGATTGATCATTTTAATATAATTTTATCGTTCACGATATTCTCATTTTGTTTTTTTAATTAATCTACATATATTATTTGTATTAATATTCAGTATTTGTATAAAATATTATTCAAAGAATCTAACAAAGTATGATTATGACTATCCACAAATCATAACAAGTTTTATAATACAATAAGTATTTGATTATTATCGTTTGAAGTTTTTTGATTTATGACAAATTTGATCCTTGGATTTTTTCTAATTTTACAATTTGGTCGTGATTCGAATGTTTTTGGTACAAAGCATATATATTTTTTTAATATCTGCAACTTCGCATAGATTTGAAAAAACTCATTTTCCAGTCGACTTATACTAATCGCATATGAAGATAATGCCGAAATATATACATACATACTCGTATGTATATAAAATTGAACTATCGTAAAGAAGGAGAAGTAAATATAATAAGCATCAAAAGTTAGGAAAAAATATTCAAATGAAACAATTTTTCGTACACACCACTTAAGAAGAGAAGCCCAAAGTGTAAGCAATAACTCTTTTTGTGCCCGGGTCCTCGAGTCCATCTCGGCAAATTTCCACACTCGAGGACCTTGAAAATGTTAATGCCACTCCTAGACGCACCGAAACGTATAGAATCATAAAAGTATTATATTATAATATATGTACATATATCCTTTCTCAACGAGAAGATCGACTCGGCCGTCAGCAGCACGGTGCAGACACTTCAAAGGACTTCGCCTCCTCGAAGGATGGCGATTTTTTCTGATATATGGTGTGGTGTGGTAAAAAGAATGGAATATTTTAACGAGTGTATAAATTGAGGACGTCTAGTGTCGTCGGTTTGAGACGGGTGCTTTTGGGATGTGTGGTAATGTGCTTTTTTCCAAATAATGTTGAGTGATGGAATTATTCTGGTATTTGAGATTTAAAAAAATAAGAGTGTTTTTGTTACTTGTATGAATTATATGAAATTCAGATTATGTCATAAGAAATGGTTCAATTATTGGATATTATATGTGGCAAATGAATAGTTTATGTTAAAAAATTTTAATTGATTCGCGATTCGTTTGACTATATTAAAATAAAATAAAAAACGTTATTTTAATAAAATTTCAATCGTAAATTAAGTTTTAAAAGATTAGAAATAACTGTAAAATTTTTTAAGAACTTATAAGTGACCGAAAACATAAATATTTATAATATCTGAATAAAAAATTGGTGTCTTTTTTCAAACAAATATAATAACTATAAAATTTATTGTGTACCCGAAGAAATTAATGGAGAACATATTTAAATTTTTAATTAATTCTCGATTCTCGATAATGCGATTTACTAATTAAAATCCCTATTTTCGTACAATAAACATATCCACCCAAAAGTTTTTTCATAACAATTGATTGACAGGCCGGGCTCGCGCATTATCGAAAGCTCGCACAAAAGCTTTGTCTTATATTTTGTATACAATACAACACTGTGACGCGTATATTCAAAGCGTTATTATTATAGGCACGATATTGTGCTCGTGTATTATTTCTTATATCATACATAAAAAAAACTTTAAATTGATCCCCGGTGACATCGTTTTATTGCGCGCTCGACGTGTATATGTGTGCACCAACTTTTCATAACTTTCGTCGTTCAGCTCAAAGAAAAAGTTTTAATAAACCGACGAATGTTTTTCAACAAAAACCTGTACTACGTACGGGCACATAAAAGAAATTAAGGATCCGCTTAAATGTTTTTGAGCCGCTCGCAATCCGTATATTTCAAAAGTATTAAATGGATTTATTTCTATGTTTTATGTAAAATAATTTTTCTCCATCTTTGAAGAATTTCTTCCGTTTTGCTTTGTGGCGATATTGATCATTCTTTTATTTTAGTTTTAAAATATTACATTAAATGTATTAAATTTGAAGTACTTTGAGCTTTTCTATACGTACGTACGCAAATGGAAGATTTCTGAAACGTACGCGATTCGAAAAGAGTTCCGACATGGCCTCTCAATACTACCTTCTGAATAAAATGGCAATATTTTTCGTAAGTTTTCTATATAGTAAACGTATATTTTCAATCGTTTGGTATTTCTGTTATGTCCAAATATAGTAGTGCAAAGTTTAAGTGTGTTTACACTAGTTTCGAAAATGGTAAAGCAAATTTGAAAATACGATTATATTTTCACATATGAAGTTTTCAAATAAGCGCGACAATTTTTTTATGATTTTTTTTTCTATTAATTTGTGCGTTTTTATGTGTTACAGTTTATAAAATATTTTTCATGGACTTTTATTATTATATTTGTGTAACATGCATAAAAGAAACTTAAACTCGACCAGTTTAGTAAAGAACAACTAGAAAACTAAATTCTTTGCATAGTTGAAAACTGTCTGTATGTCGAATAAATTCAAATTAATATTTCCAAGAGTTAAAAAACAACAGTAGATACAGTTTCATAAAATACATATTGATTGAAAATTTTACACAACTTTTGAAGAGAAGTAGAAATTTTCATTCATCAAAAAGTTCATTCATCGCAAACGAATCAAATTCAAAAATGTTTGCAGATAATTCGCTTCCACAACTCAATTTCCTCTAAGATGACGATATATTCGATTTCCGACTAGACGGCCAGGTAAAAATCTTGGACGGGCAATAAGCAAACGCCGGAGGAGCCGGCGTGTTAACCCTTCGAAAGCCCTGACAGCTGTCACGGGCAAACGCGCCCGATAAATAATATTTTCATAGAAGGGTAAAGTGTGGGCAACGGGCACAACCTTTGAGGGCAGGCCACTCGCCCACACCCACCCACTCACCGACGTTAATCGAAAGATTTTGAGCCGAGAGTTGGCTGAGCTGAAAAAGTTGCCCCCCCCCCCCCTAGTAAGAAATGTGTTCGTGTGGCTCAAAAACGGGTTTGGTAAATTTAGATTTATTAATGTAGGATTTTCGTGGTTTGTTTTTAGAATGGCTTGGGTGAAGGTTGTAAAAAATGCTGAAATTTTTCAGACATATCTGAAAGTAATTGATAATTGCGATTGAAATATCATATAATATAAGTTAAATGTAGTTTGATTGTCGTCAATTAAATAGAATGATAAATTGTTTATTTTTATATTCAGAATCAATATTTAATGTTATGACCTGAATAAGAATGGTGAAAAAAATAATTTCATTAATTTTTTTTGGCTTCAGAGGCCTCAAATACATATGTTAGTATGAATATGTTCTTATTTCAAATCAATAATTTTGATTATCTTAAATTTTCTAAGGATTTTTTCAAAATATCAGTTTTTCATTGAAAATATGATATTATATATAATATAATATCTTTTAAATTTCAGAGAATAAGGTAGAATAAAATAAAAACCTTTGTTTATTAGTCTGAGTTCAGTATTCGATGTTTCGTAATTATATGATAATGAAAACGGGTGAACAATAAATAAACAAAACAGATACATAATTCCAAAATGTATTTTACTCATAATGTATTTTTCTTTATATTACATGGATATGATTTTATAGAAATTTTTTTTTTGCGTCATTATAAATCAATTTAAAAAAAAATTTATGTTATTTAAATTTGTAAAATGTAATAAGAAGAATTTTATTTACATTAAAAATATATTTTTTACATTTATTTTATTGTTTATTTTACAAAAAAACTAGAATAATGCGGAAAAACATATAATACTTATAAATACGCATATATTATATATTATATATTAATAGATAACATGTATTTGTAGTTCATATTATATTTTTATGAATAAACATTTTTACTAGCATTTTCGTTTTATGAAATTCAGTTGAGTTTCTCTCGAATACTTTTGTTTCGAACAAATTTTCCCGATTATTTTCGAGCATTTTCCATTCAATATTTTTGCGAAATGAAAATAATTCACAACGATTTACACCTCTCAACAAAAATCAATAATCGGACACAACTTTCTACTTATAGCTACGAAAATTCACAAACATCATTGAAAAGCATGAGAAATCTCAGACTTAATGATCATTCTCCGGCTCAATTGATAGTCATCCGATTTCTACATCGAATATATTTTTCATCCATAATACACTCGGAATCCTATATCATACCGTCGAATATCAAAATCGAGACGATACCCGACAAAGACCGTCAAGTTTTCGCACGAAGCCACGAAAATGTAACTCTTTATCATATTTCATATTCTTTTTCGCAGGCCACTTTGATGTTGGAGCTTCCTCGTGAAGCGATGTAGAGGGTAGCCGATCAATTGAATGACAGCTACAGGCACTTGTCAGTCAGACGTACCTTGTTGAATCTTACATGTGTGTAAATATATTGGGTATACTCACATAAATTATCGAGCGCTTAGTTCTAAAATCTGCAAACTGAAAAATTAATTAAAATAATCAATACATCATGGTGTGCAGTCCGTTTAAGGATTTCAAGCTTTTTAATATTGTTGAAAACCCTTTTATAAGTCAAAATTAATTGTTTATATAAATAACAATATCAAATGAATATATTGTTTTTATAAAAAAATGAGAATTATTTATATTATAAGGATGCTGTTAGTGAATTTTGATTCTGCGTACTTTTCATATATCGAGAAATTCGGCGTGCGAATTGAGTATTTCATCTCATTATTATTGTATATTTATATCGAGGAAAAGGGCAGAGTTTCGTCCCAAAACAATACGAGGGAAAAGCGTATTTTCCACAAAACTAGGGCCTCAAAGCATTTTCACAGAACCGCGTCAAAATTTCAATTTGTTTGTTGCGCTCATACTGAGTTCGATCGTTAATAATTCAGTACTATGCAAACTTCTTGTTTCAGAGTCCCATACAATTTAAAAATATACTATATACGTATATATTATAATATAATATATAAAAACAATATCGAAGCAAATATTTATTTTGCACCAAAAATTTATCTCTAATAAAAAGTATTTTCACTCAAAAGTTCCATTATTTTCAAACTATTTTAACGCTTTCTAAAATTTCATTTTCACTATGAAAACACTAAAGTTTTTCATAAAACAAAATATGCTTTATGGTCTCTGGGAAATTTTGAACTCACTACTTTGAAAAGCTTGTGTTTATATGGCTTAATTTACTGACGACATTTGTAAAACTGTCGTTCTAGGGGCGAGTAGTGTGTGAAGTCACATTATTTGCGTTTTGAAGTATGTAAAGTTTGCCAATCTGCTAAAAGCTACGCACTGATAGTTTCAAAGTTCATTCATCCACTCGCATATGATTGATGTTTGCAAAATATCATAGAAAATTTTTAAATATGTCAATTTGAAAAAAAATTATGATGAATGAGTGCCACATTTGATGTCATAAGACAATCCATATCAAATGATATGGATCATTTTTAATATACTTATAAAGTATTATGTATTTTCTAAATATAGATGATTCCAAGTTATTTTCTAACGATACGAGGGATAATTTCAATATTTCAAAATCAATATCCTTCATAATTATGCTTTAACTTCTGACGATATCAAAAACACGCCATTTTTAACGCATTTGCAGACAATACTTGATTTATAAAAATAAAAATTAATCAATTGAAATCCATCAAATCAAAAAAATAATTTGAATCCCGAACACGGTCTGAATATAAAACACAATACAAAATCATAAAGGCATGTCAATATCCAACAATAACACGAACCTATCGAACCATCCCGTTCCATTGACCAAATAATGAAAAGCGCACGGAACATGAAAAGCCAACGTTATTAAAGCGCGAATCTATGTGCCGATTTCGAACAATCACAGCCATAATTACATCGCTTGATTGTTTTTAATTAAGATTTATCGCTGGGCATTTGTCGCGCGTCGTTTGCCGCGAAAATAACGCTCGCGTTCCACGCAGATACACTCAAAAAGCACTCATTTTTCCGGACAATTTCGAATGCTAAACAAGGCGAAAGGCCAAGCGCATGAAAATATGAAAAAGTATATTATATGATATATAGGGGTTGCGAGGGAATATCAAAATTTCATAGCGATTTCGCTTTGTTTTTCAATGATGTTATCGGTTTGTTATTTTAGTTGTCGTGTACATATTTGTCTTACTGCACGCGTACTCGGTTCTTTATGATTTGTACGATTTCGTATTGTGTAAAACATGCAAAATTTCGGTCACGTGATGTCATTTTTTATATTCCAATTTAATACTATAATGTTAATTTAATTTGAAAAAAATATTAGAATCGTTTAAATTAATTTTTCAATTAATTTCAATACAAGGTTTTTTAATATTAATCAAAAGTTCTGGGTTTTATTATTATTTTACGATAATTGAAAAAAAAAATGCTTTCAAATATATGAATATTGAAACCGTTTCTTGGTAGATGGTCTTAGGTCAAAGTGCAATCATATCTATTTATTATAATAACCACGCCAAAAGCCGCTTAACTTAAATAAGAAATAAAAAAATCGAACAAACGATTTGATAAATTCCAATTAATTTCTTAATCAGATTTAAATTTTAAATGAACTTAAATGCTTTATAAAATTATATAATTTATTCTAGATATTTTAAATATAATTTCATTCAACGTGACAATACAGAAACCATTTAGTGACTTACAATACAAGCACATCAACCCATGACACGAATTAACGTTGTCCTTTTGTACTGAAACTTTAAATCTGACATAAATACAACGAGAATAAACTCGAATTGTGGAACAACAAAAGTCCTGAAAATCCCTAAACCCACTGTATTTATTCACACATAACCCCCCCCCCCCCATATTACACAAAAAGCAAGGAAAACGTTGTCAGGTAACCCTGGGCTACCAGTTACGTCGGTGAAGTATCACTCCAGGTTATTCAGCGCAGGTTTTATATTTATGGGTGCAATAAATGCCATAGCCTCCAACCTCCGCGTTCCCATATATTAGTTTTCCGGGGGACAATCGCCCAGGAACCACCCACTTTCCTGGCAGCTCGTAATCCTTCGTCGAGACTAGACGAGATCACAATCTCGTCGGCTTTCAGGATTTCTCGGCTTTAATCTAAATAAAGCCTACGTTGTCTCGAAAGTAACTAGAAAAATAAATATTCGTCGTTCTCGAGAAGTTTCTATATAGTGTTGAGTGTCGAACTTGCTTTCCAATGTGTTGTTAAGCTTGAAGAGTTTCGGAAATTTAAATGAACGTTGTTGACTATTATATTCGTAAAATGAGTTAATCGTTTAAGTTTTATCTACTGAAAAGAATATATATTTTTTTATATGAAGATCATAAATGCTTTTCGGTTGTAAAAAAATTATAAAATTGGTTCCAACAAACGGTTAAATGTTGTTTTTGCTCTTATATTATGTATGTACATCTTAAATTCAACTTTACGACATATAATGAATCGTCATCTATAATTGTTTGTTTAAAAGTAAAAAAAAAAATTATGAGCATGAAAAATATATTTGCATAACAATGAAATCTTCTTTTAAAATTAAATTAAGATATCAAACAAGCTTACGTATTTTAAGCAATTAGCAAATATTATATGTATAATATAATAGGTTTATTTTGGGATCATTTTGAGTTAATTTCAGAAAGATCTATTTGAAAATTCTCAATGGTTACACATTTTTTATGGATCGTTACATTTCGCATAAAAAAAAAAAAACGACGACAATAAAGCTGCTTATAAAATAAGCCATTTCAAATACATAACGCAAACAGTGTTTATACGTACTCCCGCGGTATGAAAGCTTTTATGTGTCGTTTAAAAAAAATAATATATCCACATTTATTATTATCGACTGTTACAGAAATATACTCAGCATGCGATTTTTCAGTTCCACCAGAAAATAATTTCAATGTCGAACAAAATCTGTATTAACATTCAAAAACCGATATTTCTATATAAACGTTCGATCAAATATTATATATCGAAGCATTTTCCTTATACTTTTTCGGCTTCTGCCAATTTCGAAATTGTATAAATCCACCTTAATAAAGCGATGTATTGTATTGCTGAAATAAATTGCTCTCGTGGCATATTTGATTGCTTTTCTTTTCAATCTGGCAATGTAACGAAATCTCCGGCTGTCTGCGTTCATTTCTACGCCTATTAGCGATGGCAACACATGCTCACATTTACTTCCCGATCCATCGATAATACATCTTTAAATACAAAAAGAAAAATACATTGTACGATTTTGTATTGCATTATAAATTTTATGTTGAAATTTACATCGCAGAAAGCAAAATCAATAGCGCGACACATGGCGCAATTTTTAACAATTGGGAACGTTTCAATTTGTCCCTTAAATTGACAATAAACGATCTTTTATTAAATTATAACGCATAACGATTGTGATGTTGTATACAATTTCAAATGTTTTGAGAGTTCGTATATTTCGAAAAATTCAATAAATGATCAAAGCCGATAAGCCGACGCAAAAACACAATCGAACTCGAATTTATTGAGTTTTAGCCAATCAAAAACCAACATGCACATCGATCGATCGATCAAATCTATGCGAATGTAAAATAATAATTTTAGGCTCCATTTGGCGTCGCAAATATGTTCCGGCAGTTTATAAGGTCGGTGAAAACTTCGCGAAACTTTCCCCCAAATCTGAGATCCGAAAACCTTCATGTTAAATTAAAACCGGCGAAAAGCCGGAGTTGACATCGACGTCCGTGAAAATTGAATGACATCCGACGAAACTTGCTTTTTAAATAATTCATTCTCGTGAGCTTTGTTGGCCGGCGATTGACGAGAAAAGTTCACCCGTTTAATATTATGGTAGCGCGTTCAGAAATAAATTATTGCTATTATTGCTTTTCATGCGTGTGATGTGCCGACTAAAGATTCCACATATTTTATATATTAATCTAATTGATATGTATGTATGTATATCATAAACTAAGGTACCTTTGTTCGAAATGCATATCCTGTTGTACTTCCGTGTTCGTAAACATCGTACATCATGTATATTATTGTAATCTGTATGTGTGCATTCATGAAATTTATGACGCATATGGTTCTATTTGAGTAACCTGCATAGTTTCAGTATTACTGAATATGAATCGCCTCATGCGGTCCGTAAATATCAAAGTCGATTCCGTTTCCTAAAATGGTCCCATTATGTGCAAATTTCCTATAAAGAACGCAAAGAGAAAACCGTTCTCGGGCTGTTGATTTATAATAGAAGTTAAGTAGATTTTATTACGGCGGAAACGAAATTAAAAGGAGGTAAGTAGATAAAGGCAGGAAAAGCTCTTAATCACGTTAAGCACTCGAAATAGAGAGCTATGCCCTCGGAAACTAATTCTGAACGCTTTAGATAAAACCAACTATTAAATATCTATGATGTACAATTTTATTGTTTTATTTTCAAATGGTATATTTGTTTGTTGAAATATTATATAAATAAACTAATATGTGAGCAGAGCTTTTTTAAATGATATTTTAAATTATCGTTTACGGACAGGTTTACAAAAAAACCTAAAAGGTAATAACCCCAGTTCTCATTTTCTAAGCGACATGTTAAGCAACCAGTAGTTGCTTGTAATTATATATGTACATAATATATGTGATGTTATTATGAAAAAAAATTGCAAAAAAAATAGTTTTAATATTGTAATTCTCAAAAATGACTTTTTTTCTCATCATAGAATAAGCATAATTTAATTATGTCGGAGACTTTTATGTATAATGAACATTATGAAGACTGAATACGCCTATAATGATGTTAATGTATTTCATATTCATCGAGATATAATAGAATTTAAATTATAAAATAACAGCTGATGCGTTTAATCTAAAAACTCATTACTGACATAGTAAATTATTACAACCCTCGAACAATGTCCGGATATGAAATTAATTAGTTGTTCGAAAGTTTCAGCCGCTGACAGCAAATCCATATTTTATACAAGCGCTACAATAAAATTTCAACAATGTGAACTTTGATTGATTAAGTAATTAAACGAAGTCAAGTCTTGCTCGCTGCCCGAATAAGTTTTTGTTTGAGTTGTGTGATAAATTCTATATTGCCTATGAGCGAATCAATATCGGAATATAATCGTTTTGTTAAACAAAGTGTTTGAACGTAGATAAATTACGAACATTTAATCATATCGTGTATATTTCATTGATGTTTCGGCTTACTTTAAAGATTTATATTTATTTACGACTTTTTCTCGAATTTTATCGTATCGGAAAAATATATTCATATATTATGTATTTTTTTATTGTAAATAGATCTACATACTTCAGAAAATAGTGGATCAAGGGATCATATTCAGATATAAAAATTTTATGTGACGTTGAAGCACTTTGAAATTTTCAAAAATATTGTATTCATTTCTGTTTATACGAGTATTAAGATAAAAATATTGCAAGTTCAAATTTTATTCAGACGCAATAAACGCAAGAACGATTTATAGCCTTAGTAATAAATTTTGATTTTATACGATATGAAACCTAATTTTTTGCCGTTAAAATGAGATTTTTAAATAGGTTTAGAATTTTTCTAAAATAATTTGTATTTATTTCATAGTTGAAAGCTGGAAATTTTTCTATTTATTTTGAATTACATGTAAACTACTTTTGATTTCAAACCTTTAATAATTGTGTCCTATTTATATGACTATCTTTCTTGCTTAAGCAAGTTAGTGTTATTATATTTTACAAGTTTAAAATTTTTTTTAATTAATCTATTATACAAATCATTTTTAATTACATACTGCGTTAAAAATATACGATAGAAAACATTAGGAAAAAAAGGATTTTTATTTTATTTTCATATCTTATCAAACAAATACATAAATTTCTTTTTATTATAAATATTACAACTGCAAAAAGCAATAGTTCCAAATCACGATATTTCTACGTATTTTTGCGAAACCTTCAATAAATATAATATATCACTCAAAATTTTTACTAATCAAATTTACTTTCCAAGTTCAAAACAATTAAAAAACATATACCTACACATATCTTAAACTCGTGAGCAAAGTAATTACCGCGAATTTAAAGCCAACGACCCGAATTAGTGCGAAAGAAACATTCGGCTTAACAACGTCTTCGAACACCAAAAGCCGGCTGTAAAGACAACACTTAAACTTCAGCTGAAAAAAATACATACGACTCTAGTGCGAACATATTTCCTAGCCTTTGCCCATTAACGAGCGAGGGGAGAATATTTTTTTTTAGCTCCGAAGAAGGGAAGACGCTATCTTGTCGCCACACGTTTTACTCGAAGCATCATGTTTTATTCAAAAGCCACTTTTCACATAAATAATGACTTAATCATTAAAGGCGGCCGTCGCGGAAAATCCGACTTACCGCCTTAAATGCCTTTTGATTCCGTCGGTGTTTAAAGTGCGCGTATAATAAAGGGTGGCCCATAAATTAGCCATAAATTCTCAAAATGAAATAGTTTTCGTGTTGATTTATTTGATTATTTGATTTATAAGCAATTACGTCCATTCGATGGATTCTGTTAAAGGTGATAATAGTTTTTTTTTCACGATCAGATAAGGACGTTTTGAATGATTTATTTACTTAAAATTATCACTTAAACTAAATATATTAAAGGATTTTTTTTCTATTTCTAATTTTAAAATAGAACGGAGCTTATACGTTCCCCAAGATATAGTCCCCAAGATAAGGCTATATTTTTAGGTGAAGCTATCCTTATTTTGGCAGAGGTATCCCAA
This sequence comes from Hydropsyche tenuis, assembly GCA_009617725.1. Classification (NCBI taxonomy): domain Eukaryota; kingdom Metazoa; phylum Arthropoda; class Insecta; order Trichoptera; family Hydropsychidae; genus Hydropsyche; species Hydropsyche tenuis. The sequence goes on along the minus strand of VTON01000113.1, from coordinate 346,286 downwards.
AGTTGAATTAGGTCAAACCATCCGTCTTTCCAGTTTATTATTGGGGTCAGAAAAGATATATATTTTGTCCCTCCGTTGGAAAATCTGCCCTGAAAATGATTCCATGACAGTTTTGGTGAAAATCAGTCGTACACACATCCAGGCGTTATTGATGGCGTATATAAATAGAATTCTCAGTAAAACGTTTTTTGTTATAAATATGTGAGTTATTTTGTTGTTAAATGTTTAATCTTAAAAATATTTAAGTAATTAATATTAAGCGAAAGTTTATTTGTAAAGAAGTTCAAAGATAATATAATATAATATAAACATGTTTTGATCGTAAATATGTCATAGACTGTGACTCATAGTTTAATTAAAGTTGTGTACATGGGTTCTTACAGTTTTTTTATAAGTTGAAAAATCGAAAAAATCCAACAAACGTTTCAATATATATTTTTTACTACGCATATGTATATCCAGAATTGTAAAGAAATGGGGAGGGGAGAGCGGAATAAATATCCACGGCCTGTGACCGGTTCCGATTTTTTTCCTATAAAAAAATGTCTACAATGCAGATCTTCGACTTTAGTTGTGTTTTCGGGCTGCAGTTGTTGAATAAAATATTATAAAGATTTAAATTTATATGTAACCGATTTATATTTTATACATCCTCGATATAATAATCAGGGCTTTGGAGCGGGTACTTTTTGGAGTTGCTCCGCTCCAGCTCCGCTCCGGCACCCGAGTACTTGCTCCGCTCCGCTCCGCGCTCCGGTTAAAATTTTTAAATAAAAATTATATTCATTGATTTTCTTTGATATACCTATAAATTCATGTAAAAAATAAAAATAACGTGTTTATTTACAACTAATTTATTAAAAAAATTAACTTATAATTTAAAAATCCATATTAAACACTAATAATATACGAGTATAATAACTCACCGAAGAGTAAGAGAAAATAGGGGAAAAAAGATAAAAAATATTCAAAATTGGTATGCCATTTTCCCAAATACATGTATACCTACATATAAAAATTAAGAGAAAAACAGCATATAGCATATTAGATATATACGTTTATAAAATTTTTATAGAATATAATCTCACAAAGTAAAAATAGAATTATATCACTGTAAGAATGAGAAAACAGGGAAAAAATAATAAATTTATAAAGTGGTATAGTCAGGGCCGGATTTATAATAGACCATAAGAGGCCATAGGCTATTTAACTTTTGAGCCCCCCCCCCCATTTTTACGAATAGAGAAAAATCTAATAGAAGCGTTAATTGAAATAATATAAGGATATAAGAAATATAATATAAAAAGACAATAAATTGCGCCGCAGGCGAAATTTTTTTCATTTTTTTTATAGATCTCTTAAGATCCAAACCAGTTTGTATATAGTTCAGGATCTACTACGAGATTTACTCCAGCCCACCGTATTATTGTAATTACTAAATTTTCTTATTGTAAGACTAATTCTCATTATAAAATTAAACAAATATAAATTATATATTTTTTATGAATTTCAACAATAACTTATGAAAGTTTTAAATTAATTTATAATACAGACAAGCGCCGCAGGCGAAATTTTTTTCGTTGATATGTCATGAGACTTATTCTAAAAACAGCGTAAAATTTCCGAAAACAACGTTAATTATTATTATTTTATCTATAATAAGTACTGAGAAATTGCAAACCGAGTTTAACCCTAGAAAATCAAAAGACATAGATAACATGTTATGTCCCAAAGATTGATTTAGATCTCGTATTACAAAATATTTTAAAAAAATCTGTAAATACTTATTAAATGTATAAACATTACGATGCAAAATGTCAAATATTAAAATTAAAAAAATATATATATCGGAGCACGGAGCACTAAAAATTTTCTAAAAATTTTTTGCTCCGGCTCCGCTCTTGCTCCGGGCAAAAAAACGCTGCTCCGACTGCTCCGCGCTCCAGCTCGCGCTCCGCTCCAAAGCCCTGCTAATAATATACGAGTATAATAACTCACCGAAGAGTAAGAGAAAATAGGGGAAAAAAGATAAAAAAATATTAAAAATTGGTATACCATTTTTCTAAATACATGTATACCTACATATAAAAATTAAGATAAAAACAGCATATAGCATATTAGATATATACGTTTATAAAATTTTTATAGAATATAATCTCACAAACTAAAAATAGAATTATATCACTGTGAGAATGAGAAAACAGGGAAAAAATATTAAATTTATAAAGTGGTATAGTCAGTCAGGGCCGGATTTAGACCATAAGAAGCCATAGGCTATTCAACTTTTGAGCCCCCCCCATTTTTACGAATAGTGAAAAATCCAATAGAAGCGTTAATTTAAATAAAATAAGGATATAAAAAATATAATATAAAAAGACAATAAATTGCGCCGGAGCACGGAGCACTAAAAATTTTCTAAAAAAAATTTGCTCCGGCTCCGCTCTTGCTCCGGGCAAAAAAACGCTGCTCCGACTGCTCCGCGCTCCAGCTCGCGCTCCGCTCCAAAGCCCTGATAATAATAGCGCTATTCTGTCTGTCTGTCTGTGTGTGTGTGTGTGTGTGTGGGGTCACGCTAGAAATTATGCACTGAATTAGATCCTTTGTCAATGTGCGTTAAGGACTATTTCAGCGTTCACATTTTCACGCTAAAAATTATGCACTATTCGAAATTGGAAATTTTTGTTTTTTATTTGAATTTGAATTATAATATTTGAATTTGAATTATAAATATTTTTTTTACATTTGAATTTAAGTAATTTTTATTTTGATTATTATATTAGGTGTACCGGAAAAAAATTCCATTTTTTTTAAACATAATAAAAATTTATTCATACATATTTACGGGCATATAGTAATTATACAATATAATCGCCATCATTATTTAGGACTGTCTGCCATCTATTAGGCAGCTTTTCGATCCCTATTTTGTAAAATATGGAAGGCTTTGATGCAAAATATGAATTTAAATGGTTTTCTAAATTTTTCACCCTGTTGACTTTTTTTCCCTTAGTGAATGCTCCAAGAACATAAACAAATAAAAATCTGATGGCGCGAGATCTGGTGAACAAGGAAGATGATTTTGAACTTCGAAATTTAATTCGGCAATTTTCCCACATTAAAAAAAATGTAAAGCATCTAGCATAGTACCTCCTGGGTGATGTGGAAATCTATGCTTAATTAGATAAATTAATATTAAATTAAAATAAATATTGTAATATCTACAAAATATTCTATAATATTTTATATAATAAATTAAATAAACATTTCACATTTTCAACTATATTCAACGGGTAAATATACTGTCATTATATTGTATTTTCAAAATTATTCCTCAAATCACGCGTGCGATGTTATAACATCGGGCCTACCGCTCGTATATAATACTAGCGGTAGTACCCAGCCTTCGCCCGGGTTTTTTGGGGTTTTCCAGTTGTTTTTTTTTTCTGAAAAGTCACGACAAAAAATAAATGTAAACTGAAAAAGCGAAACCAATCGATTGTTTTATGAAAAATAATTTGGTAGGCCCTTCGGGCCTACCGACTCAGCCCTACGGCCTCGCGTTGTGGGCCCTTCGGGCCCACCCCTCTTGCCCCATCGCTCCACCTTACGTACAGGCTCACTAATATTGAGATCTAGAAATAAACATTGTAATCTATTTAAAAAAAAAATGTATCGAAAATACGCATTTTGAAAATATTTATTATTTTAATATCATTTATTGAAACAAAATCTAAAAAGAAATCAATATTAGACTTCGTATTACGAAAATATAGAAATAAAAAAAAAAAATAAAACTTTAACAAAATGTTTGAGAACCGCACGCTTAAATATAGAAATTAAAAAAAATCATTAAAACTTTATAAAAAAAAAGTTCGAGAACCGCACGCTTTTTAATAATCGTACCATAATATTTTTATTGTATGGAATGTAGGACTTATTAGATATGTAAATAGATACCTATTTCCTTCAAATCGGCCATATCGGTTATATATTTGCCCGATCGAATGTAGTACTTATTGATATGTCAATAGATACCATTTTGGCAGATTGAAACATTTTTTTCCCACAGAATTTATCGACAAACATACTGTATAATATTTAAATACAAAGAAGCGCTTCAAATAAATGAATGACCACGAAAAATGGCCGTCCATACTAATTCAAAAATGAAAATAGCGGATTTTGCGGGTTATTTTATTTCTTTAATCAGCATTTTCGAGAGTTAAGAATGTTTTCTGTCGTTGTAGGAATATTTCTTACCATGTCTGGTGAAGTATGGGATTTTTTGGAGCCCTTCGTCACATAATCGAAATGGATTCAGATAGACAGACAAACAAACTTTCATACTTATATAATACATTAGCCGGACTGAGAAGCCTCCGCGTAGTGGGTTGGCCTTCAGGTCAACCGACTCGGCCACCCTCCGTTGTAATCTTGGGCCCACCCCCCTGGCTACACATCCAAATCCAATAATATTGAGTTGTAGAAATAAATATTTATTTAAAGTAAAAATAAGAATATTTATCGAAAAAAACGTATTTTGAAAACATTTATTGTTTCAATATCATTTATTGAAACTAAATCTCAAAGAAATCGATATTAGACCTTGTTATTGCAAAAATATCGAAATAAAAAAAAATATTATAACTTTATTAAAAAGTTATAGAACCGCACGCTTGAATATAGAAATTTAAAAAAATCATTAAAACCTTATAAAAATGTTTGAGAATCGCACACTTTTATATTATATACCGACTCGGCCCTACGGGCCTCGCATTGTGAGCCCTTCGGTGCCCCCCCCTGCCCCTGGCTACACAACCAAATCCACTAATATTGAGTTGTAGAAATAAATATGTATTTAAAATAAAAATAAAAATATTTTTCGATAAAATATTTATCGACAAACTTTCATACTTATAATAGTATAGATAGATAGATACATAGATAGATAGATTTTTTTTGAATATAAGCCTGATAATCATTTTTATATTTGATTATTTTTTTACTATTAATATTTCATATTGTTCTACACAAAAATACATACATTTATTTAATGCAAAATTTCTATTATTTTTCGATCTACGTATTCTTTTAAATAAGTCCATGTGAAATCATATTTGTAATTTATATGATATCATATTGTATTTTGAATTTTTTAACGAAAAAATAAGAATGAAAAATACCATCATCGTTCTCAAATTTTCCTCCACGACGCTTCATATAGGTACTTATTCGAAATATAAAATAATTCAACGAATAAAATTTTTAAAATAAGTTAATACTTCAAATTTAATTTTTTTCATAACAAAATTCAATTACACATATCCCTCAAAATGGAACATTGATATGAAAATTTCACATGTGAAGTAGAGTGACTTATCACGTTCCATTTCAGTTTGCAGCGATTGTGATTCAATCACATGTCACAGAGATCTCTGCAAAAAATATAAACCCATCGTCTGTCACTAGATGATAAGGATCATCTAGTAACATAATAAATCCGTTACGAATGTTTCAGTTTGAGCGACGGTTACCACTCAATATCGTATCTCAAAGGCAAATATTGTCGAACGTCGTACGCACGCCTAGCCTTTTGTTCATCAACCGGCAACCCTAGGTGACAAAGCGAGAAACTAACCCCATCCTAAAAACACACACATCCTTAGATATATAATATATATGTACATATTATACGTATGAAAGGGACAGAATCTAAACTCACAATCTGCATCGATGATTGAAAATTAGATAATTATACGATCGTTTCAGTAATCAACGTAAATTATATTTTGAACTAACAATAAGATGTGTTTAAACAGGGTTATTTGATTTGTTGAAAATATATTTTTTTATTATTTTCAGAAAAGAGCATATTGGGTCATTTCAGAATTAAAAAATAGGATATATTATATATTTTCTATTTTGGAAAAACGTATTTTTTATTATTACAAAAAAATTTCAATTCCTCCATCGGTATTATCAGTGTTTTAATTATTATCGTTAATCAAATCGGTAAAAATTGAACATTAATATTACGAGTAATATGAAATAAATTATCGGTAATAAAAAATTATCAATTTCCTTTTCCAAAATAAAAAAAAAAACTAGCAAAAGTATCGAAATTATGACTTTGATAAGTTAAAGATTACCAATAAATACTATCGAATATATTTCGCTACCGTTTATTTTTCTGTAGGTTTATTATTTTTTTTTCAATTACTATTCCATTTTTTTTTAATTTAGCGTTTACTTTTTAATTTCAGCATTATCGATAAGGGTAGATTACGATTTTAAAAGCCCTGCAACTAAACATATTCAATATAATACAATTCATAGAAAAATTTCCACGTGATCTGAATTTTAATTACAATGAAACGATTTGTAAATTGTCCAACATTCAGAAAACTCACATAAAAAAGACAAAAATACGACCCTGACCCGTCCAAAGCTTGCGAATTTCCAACCAACACTCCCCGCAAAGCACACACACCTATTTCGTCACACACTGCGAGCCCTTCGCAAAACAAACAATCCTCCGACGATTTCGAATCACCTATCCCTTAGCGCGACACCTTCCTTTCTCGCCTAATGGCCCGTCCCTTTGTCCGAGGCTTTGTCCGATCGGACCCTGGCCTGTCCAGCCCTTAACTTTATTATTGTTTAATCCGGTGGGCGGTGGGCGGTGGGCGGTTCGACGTGACCACATGTTAATGCGCCCTTAGGAAATCGCACGCTAATGGCGTCCGTCTAATTGCGGAACCCTTACAAAGAAATTCTCGTGAGTGAAGGGTTTTTTATCCGGCGTGTGGGTGTAGGTTTTATTGGAGTTGTGAGTGTTTGGTCGAAAGGGTTTATTATTGTTGAATCTTTTTGTACTAGTCGCATAGATTTATTTTATAAGATTTTTTTTTCATTATAAAGGTGTCTCAAAATAGACGACAGAAGTAATTTTGATAGAAAACATAGATTTTTAATTAAAACTTGTAATTTTTTTATTGATTCACAAAGTATACAGTATAGGGTTACGCGTGGAATAGCATATCAGGTAAATGGCTTTACTGGCATATACGCATTTTTTCGTTGAAATTTTCCACGACTTTCTCGCGTAAATGTAGCTGAATTTCATTGATATAGCGCTCAATTTTCTCATTGAAGGTGTGGGGAGTCGTGAGCTTGTTGGCATAACCCTTAGACTTCAAAAACCTCCTAAAGACATTTAAGAAACTCCCTAAAGAAAAGAAAATAAACTCGCTAAGAAGCAATTCAATCATTGCCTGATTCATTTCCTAGTCGTGTAATTTCCCGTTTTGGTGATTAGAATTGGCCGGATCGTGCGATTTAACGCCTTTGGTGGTTTTCAAAGTTTAAGGTTTATGCCAACAAGCCCATGATCACCCACACCTTGAAGGAGGAAATTTAGCACTATATCAACAAAATTCAGCAACATGTATGGAAAAAATTCATGAAAAATTTCAACAAAAAAATGTGTATGTGCCAATTAAGTCATTTACCTGATATGCTATTCCACACATAACCCTATACTGTATACTGTGCGAATCAATAAAAAAATTACAATTTTTAATTAAAAATCTATGTTTTCTATCAAAATTACTTCTGTCGTCTATTTTGAGACACCCTATATATTGCATTTATTTTTAAAGTACCTCCCAATTTTTTTTATTCTATAGAAGACGAAGCTTAAAACATCGTGAGGATTTCGTTGCGATTCTTATAAAAACATGTTTGAAATCTTCTGAATACATAAATAAAATCAATTATTTTTAGAAGTGAACTGAGTAACTAGTATTATTTATATGGAGAAAAAACACCAATACATTTTCGTTTAAATGTGTGATTGACGGCTACCAGAAAAGGCACTTTTTTGTTTCTACGAAAATCGGTCAAACGTGAAGATTATGCGCTTGAATATAAAAGTGTTTCACGCTGGCCACTTTGACCATTAAATGAGCATGAATTAATAATTTTATCGTAGCTACAAAATTTTCCCAGAAAATCCATATACATATATGTATGTATATTACATATAAAACACAAAAAATTAAAGTGTGAAAAGCAGTGTAAAAAGTATTATAATCGGTTTTTTTCTTGAATCATGTTATTACAAATTCATTAATAAAAGTTTTGGATGCATATATAATATTATATAATAGATAAAAAACCCGCAAACAAAGTGCGAAAGTCTCCAATTCTGCCAAACTCACCTTCCGACTTTGGGTCAGACGTAAATATTCAGCAGGAAAAAAATAAAAGTGTTATTACCTAATACAGGTTGAGTTTCGTTACTTGTTGAAGTGCAAATTTCATTTCGACCGAAGAAGATTTTTCAATATATATATCAAAAAATCGTGCCGAAATATTGCCTGAGGGTCTTTGCTGGCATGGCAGAGCTAGCTCCTTCGGGGACAGTTTTTCTCTTGAGTTTGGACAGTTTTGTGCTCCTTTCCCATTGTATATTGTGTGAAGAGACACAAATATATAGCGAGTATATTTTTTCTGTTCTCGTATACATTCGGTAGGCTTTGATCTCGTTTTTATTGCTGTGCCGTTGCTTACCGACGTCTCTCGGCGGCGTTAAAATAAGAACGAAATTATTAAAGGACCAAAATGAAATTCGTCCTGGTTAGAAGTGCCGAAAATAAAAATGAAAAGGAGTTTCACATTATAATGAGGAAAACAAGACGAAAAATATAATGAAAGAGTACGAAATTAAACGTCAGTTCTTCTCCTTTTTTATATCGAAGATGCCTCTTAATAAAGCCGAACAAAAAAATATTGGAAATAACGATACTAAGCGTTACATAATATGAAACATACTTATTTATATATAAGAGAGGATTATCACTAAGGGTCTCGCGCTTCGTACGATACGTAAAAAATTCTTTCAATTTGTGAGCAATAATCGTAGGGACTCGTCTCAACAACCTAATTATTTATATTAATCTCTTAAAAGTAATGATATCTACAAGATTTGGATATACATTTCGTATTTATCAAATACTTGTTATCGGCTTATTCCCGCAATAATAAAGTATAATAAATATATATGAACTAAATGCCGCAGTAATTGATATAATTCGTCTTATAAACCTATATTTGAAAAGACTTCATCGCTGGAGACAACAAAGCAAATTATTATACATATATCCAAATGTTGCATTTGGTGTGTGGGTTTTGAATAGAAATACGCTTGTATAAATTTACGTAATTGGAAGTTATTCGCACGCTATCGGCGTAGTTACTACTGAGAACCCGATAAAAGCTTCGCGACGATTACAAACTAGGTTAAATTAATGCAAATGAATATGAAACAGGACTTGATAAAGGTCCTAGTAGAAATTACTTTTTCTCTGTAGACGCTGTTCAATACATATTCGTAACTATTTGCATGGCTAGGTTCGGATCGCAACGAACACTTAATTAGGCGAACTATTCTGTTAAATGTAATATTATATGTGAAAATTTGTTTGCAACTATTATACATAAGTATGCACATAATAGAACTATTCTGACTGTGTATAAGGCTTATAATAAGCATTGTATTACCTGTATCTCTTTATTTATGTATACCTGCATTTATTTATGAAGATCTTTGTTTGATTTCTGTCTAAATATGATATCCTTTTCCAGTTGTTTTGTAAAAAAAAAATTGAATGCATCAAGAACTCTCAATTTTGTCCAAACAATTATTAACAGGTAAATATAGGTATTTATATAAGTTATAATTTTTTAAAACACAATTAAATTAACTGAAAAATTGATTCAATTATTTGTATAATTTATTATTTTTAAATGTTCTTATCGTTAATTATTTACTTTTTTATGTTATATTTATCATGTAACGGTGAAACCGTTATTTGTGACCTTTTCAACAAATTATCATCACTGTAAGTAAGACTACATAAATATGATTTTATATTCAACCTTTTCATCACGGGAAGAATGTTTTGTGTACTGGATAAGTTCATAGTTCAACATCAGAAAATTTTCCCTAAAATCCGAAATATTTTTTGCAATGAAATAACAATTACACGTTATTTTTCATACTATTATAATCAGTGCCGTAGCAACCCATTGGCAATTGGGCAAGTGCCGAGGGCGCGTGATTTTTGGGGCGCCAAAACGTTGAGCTTTTTTTAGGGAAGAAATTTTCGGGGTTCGAAACTAAAAAGTCTCTAATATATATATTTTTTTTAATTTAAAATTATGGAATAAAAATATAATTTTTGGCCTACCCCTCCCTTGGAAAAATCTGAAATAACGTCCCTAATAGAGGGATACCAAAATTTCATATTTGCCAAGGGCGCCAAAAATATTGCTACGGCTCTGATTATAATAGCACAGAATTGATATAAATCATAAAAACTAAATCTATCCCACCTTGCAAAAATCCTAACCATTACCTAACACCGTTTCAAATACCAACAAACCCGTTCAACTGTACTCAACACGAAAAAACTCCACTCCGCAAAGACGACACTCATCCGAAACTATGAACACATACATCAACCCGCACGCTCCAAGATTAAGTCCGAGTGCGTCCTCATCTTCTTACCGGGGCATTAATAAAGTTGAATAATGTGCATTTACAGCGAGTCACAGCTTAGGCACCAGCTACCTCCAGCACCTACAACGACAGTCGTTTCCTCTGGTGCCTCGCTTGAATACTATTCCAACACTTCCTACTACATATTTCATCCGAGACGTCTCGGTCTCGGGTCTCGTATATTTCATAACCGCGTCTCGAGTCTTCAGCGGTCCATTTAAATATTTATATTGTTCGGCGGAGACGTCTGGAGGAGTGGTGCATCGGGTTTTTGTGGGTGTTGTGTGCTTGTGCGAACCGCAACGGATGTGTGTTCGTTGCGTTTAATTTAAGTTGTGGCAATCAGTACAAGGTTTTGTGTTGTGTTTGAAAACTTATTTACATAAGCGTGTCTGGGAAAGAATCGTTTCGTGCACGCGAATTGCCGAGTGCCGAGTCGGACGATGATATTTTGCAAAGTTTTTTTTTGTATTGTAAATGTAATTGTTTTAAATATTTGTCAAACATAATTCGTTAATATTATATATTTATATATTTATATTATATTATATTATATATATATGTACATATATATGTAATATTAATATTATATATTTTCGCCCAAAAGGTTGTTGCCCAACCTGTTTTCATCCAATTGGATTCGCCTATTCGGTTTTCGCCTAACTGCCTATCTCAAAAAAACAGACTGATTTTCAGAAATATTTTATTCTATATTTTAAGTTTATTTGAGATATTCTAAAGTTTTCTTTTTTAATTTCCATATTTATTCTTTACTTCTAAACGCCTCTGAAAACGCTTTACTTTTAGACTTTTCAACGGATCGTTAATTAATTAATGATTTTCAATTGGAACCTTTGATGAATCAAAAGAGTTTATTCAAAAAATATAAGTGGAGTATTTTTTTTATAAACTGGTCTATTATTACATATATCGCATAGGCTTGCCCAAAGGGCCACCACGGTACCAGACTGACTCACAATCAGTGCTCTCGCGAGTGGTCCCCACTTTTCACACAGCGTTTTGAGCTATATCTCGAATTTTGCTGTAATTCGAAGAAAATTAGTATTCTTTTTTTGAATTATTGATGAATCAATGTTTTTCAAGTATATTCTAATCAAAATATATGTATTTTATCGTTAAATAAAAAAAATGCAAATCGACGATGCTCGTGAATGACCATGTTTCGGCCAAAATGGCCCTTGCATACCGAAATTTTGGACAAGCCTGGTATAGATGATCGAAAAACATCAGTCAAATGTGTTAAAAACGATTTAAAAATAATCTAGAAATGTTTTATTCCGATTGAGTGCTTTGGAAATCATTGGATATCAAATTATCTCGAAAATAAATGAAAAAATGTTCATAAGTATAATACGAGTATGTTCGTTTCGTTCGGAAAATAACATATCGACGTTTCATTCTATTGGTCCGAAATATTTATGTTAAGTATCGGTCGTAGCAGTTAGCCAGAATCGTAGAAAAGTGGTTGTTTTCCACATGTTGGTGAATTTCTTTCGGCCATTTACCCTTCCTCTATATTACGTTTCCCCGATATCACGCATTTTCCGATCGAGATATGTTTTTAAATATTTTTTTCCGATTATTACATTCTGTATTAGGGCACAAGGTTGAAGTCAGGGTCAATATCGTGTGTTATTTTTTGTTTAGTACACTCTAATAATTACGCAGAACACGTCGCGTGCTCAAATACGAATTAATCTCGTGTGAGCATCTAAAAACTTATTATACACATAAAAAGCTTATTAACGATTCATACGATAAACGTGCGAGAAATCACCAAAATCGCAATCGAAACCTCGAGATATCGCCGCATTGTCAAAAGTGAAAAAAATAAATAAACGCTCCAAAAACCACATAAACATCCGCGAAAATTCACGTCGGCAATATTTACCGTATCGCGCCATAAAACGCGCCATTAAAATTTGCTAGATGTGTCGGGATAAGAAAATTTGTTTTCATTATGGGGATTTTATACGCGGGCGTTTTGTTCTTTATATCTCTGAAGAATTTGCGGCTCGCCACACGGTTAAGACTCTACTTAGGCGGTGGGCTTTAGTTTCCTGAACGAATGTTTATGTTGTAAATAATTTGCGCTCTTAGAGGCACTGGCCTTAAAACTTAACCGCTCATTAATAGTTAGTCGACGAAAAACGATATTGCGATACGTACACGCGCGGCGAGGCTTTCATCCCTTAGGGATTTATCCTTCGTGACAGTTTCGCACAAATGGTGTGCTTAAAATTTAATTTTACGTATATGCATATTTAATTTTATGTTAATAATGTGATAATTATTTTATTTTATTTCAGGGGTACAAGCGGGATCGATATCGATCTTAGAAGGGTAGATATCGATCAGTGTCCTCTTCTGCCTGGTAGTACTCAGCTAAATATATTTGCAGCTACTGATAAGTGCAAGAAAAGGACGACTGACGTAAGTATTGTTTATTTTTATAACATTTTAAATTATATATAATTTGTAATGGTATTATTGTGCGAAATTAGAGCGTTGTTCCGCGCAAAAGAATATCGGTAGCACGATTACGCCTTATTTCGTTATTGTTCGTTAATTAAATTATTAGTATCATCAGAGCCGAAATCTGGAGAGTTAATGAACAAAATCTGAAAAGCTTAGACTCAAATGAAACAAACACTTCTCCCTTACTTTGATTGTAGCGAATTTTACTGATCCTTTTGATTAATTTCATAGCTCCGAGCGACGAAACGAACATCGCATGGCGAGCTTCCTATTTTTTTTATTTTAGAAAGTGCCCTAATTCCTCTCGAATATAAACATAATAAAATTTATGATAAGCAATAAAATTCTTTTTTTCATTCGGGAAATTATTTAAATTTTTGGGGTCACGTTTTTTCCCCGAAAAAATATACTTTCTCCGAGAGCGTTGTAGGCTATAAAAATTTATATATTTCCCCACCTGAACGCGGCTTCGTCGGAAAAAGTTACTTGTCAAATCATCGAAAAAAGTCTTGAAAGGTATTGCGTGGGAAAAATACGGGCGCGTTCCAAAGAAATTTTCGAAATGCGTTAAATTTGCAAAGTTCCTTTCGCGAACACGGCAAACAAATTTGCGGAGATTTATTCGCCCTCTCGTCGCATTTTCGATACCTCCGAAATATATTCCGCTTGGCGAGCAATTTCTGATAATTTCTGATTCTTTGCGGCATTTGTTCTGCTTTAATTCGCCTATATTTAAATTAACGTCTGAAAGATACTGCTGTATAGGCGAATTTCGTGGAAGCGAAAACGATGAAAAGTGTTGAATTTCAACACTCGAACCCCACGCCTCCTGCACCGTTTTAATTTAATGCCGCCAAGAATCTTTTCATTTCGGGCTGCAGGAGTCGTCAATTATTTTTCGTCAATTTTCAACGAGATTATTATTCTTTATATTTCGCATAATTACATCGCGGAACTCTGATGCCTTTCACGCTATTTATTTTATGGTTAATTAATTTACGTTCGTGCTTTTAATCTTTCTTAACTCGATCGTCCGCCGGGGTGCGATAAATTTTATAAATTACTCGCATCAATTTTTTCAGAATCTGAATTATTGATATGGCTTCATTACTTTTTTCGAGCTTAAAAATTACAAGAAGACGCTTTTTTGTTTTTCGATAATTAATCAAGGTATTTATTTCGTTTAATAAAATTAAATGATGATCAACCCATCAAATATATTAAATATTATATAACAGAAGCTCGAAGAACTCTTTATAAATTGCATCATTATATTATATTCAAAGATAATATTTGTTTACATTAATCAAAACAAATTGTTTTACCAAGATAAAAATATGAGTAAGTATTTCTATATTTTTCAACTATGTACATGATTCTGATTAAAATTTATAAAATTATATTTATTTATAAACAGAGGTAAAAAATCAGACCTTATAAAACCTTTACATGATCCAATTTAATTTATAATATTAAACTTTTTCAACAAAAATTAAATACATTTTACTATTAAATACCTATTATATTTATATATAAAACAAACACAATTTCCACAAACACATCATGACAGGTTTCCCCAATGCACCATAGTGGCCGGCAAATAAGAAAAGTACACAAAACAAAAGGATAAAATAGACAAACTTATACAGCACATTATTAAACCAAAGCGCTTATATTATATAACATATTTTTTTCCTTTCATCCTTTTACATTTTCACTCTCAGAAACTCTTCAAAATCAAATAACTCACCTTTCACAAAATCAAATTAAAACTTTACTTAATTTTTTAAGTAGTCAGTAGCGCCGAAAATTATTCCGAAAATGAACCGGGCCTAATAAGATAAATTTACCATTATTTTCCAGTGTGAATCCCTGCCCGGCCTCGGCTTCAGACGAGGCTCGTACAAATGCGTGTGCAAAAGAGGCTTCTACTTCCCAGATATCTTGGCTGAGCATCGCTTCTACAACGGCACGGTCATCGAGGAGGAGTACGAGAAATTGATGATGGTGAGTCGCCGTTTCCAGCTTATTTCGTTAATCTTCCCTAAAGGGCCGAGGGCTTGGGGTGCGCTTAATTAAATATCGCGCGCTCGGTTCGACCGAAAAACGTTACTCCCTTGAATAATTCGACGTTTTCACTATTGGAAAATCATTAGGACACTAGGCCGTAATGTGCTCGGCAATCAAAGTTGCTGCTTTTTCGTTTTCGTCGCGAAGTTTTCGTTCCCGAAGAGGAATCGCCTCTTTCGTGTCGTTCCAAATTGATACTGTTGGCGCGTGGCTGTCGTACGTTAATGTATGTACATATATCTGATTGTGAGTGGATCGGTGAATGGTTTTGTTTATAGTTCAAAGGGGGAAATGTGGTTTATTTCTGTCGTTTTGACAATGCTTAGCGGATATGGAGTTTCTAATAAATGCGGATGCCACGTTTGAAATTTTATAGTGCTGTTTTTGTCCAAGTAGGTCGACCCAGTAGCGTTGGCGAGAGATGGAGTTTCCTTTTCGGAATGTCTATAAAAATCCGGAATTCCGTTTGAACTCTTGAAAGTTGTCAGTTGCAATAGATTAAAAAAATATTCATTAAATTAGGAAATAGGAATTTTAAATTTTGTCTATCTGACAGTATCAACTTACTTACAATTAGTCACATAACAATATTATATAATCTTAATTTAAAAATGTAAAAATTATACATTAATTTTATATAATTTTTCACGATAATAAAATATTCTTGAAGGATCAAAATTGTTGGAAACATTTTCGACAATTATTCATTCGCATTTTCGAGAAAAGCGTAATAGAGTCATCAAATTTTCGTTAATAAAAGTGCGTCTCTTACTTTGTTTTACAAACGATGAATGTAATAATTAAGGTCGTAAAATGTCGAAATATTATACGAGTATTTTGTATTATTATAGCCTCTTGCGCTGTATTATTCGCATACCGGTTTCAATGGTGATGTTTTCGAATACGTTGTTTACGATTATTTAATTATGAAGAACGTTTAATCTCGTTAATGGAACGTAGTTAAAATTTTATATCTATCTAAAAATGAACGAAAGAGGTCTTTTTGAAATATTTATCGAAAGCCTCGAGTATTCCAACAAAGTGTTTTGAGCCCTTTTAATATTATATTTCGATGCTTGAATATTTAGAAACTTTGGTGATTTATGTTTCCTCAGTCGACTTATTATATTTTTTATAGTTTATATTATTCGTTTTATAATGAATAATAAACTATACTGATAAAATATTAACAGAAAAAAATCAAAACACGTATATATCCAATTTGAATCTATTTTCCACGCGACTAAGTGGGCACCTTTTTTTTAAACTGTTTTTAATAGTCTAATTGTAGGCTAAATATTGTTGCAGTGCACGTAAGCCGTCAAAGTTCTATTAGAAAATGTCGGTTTTCCTACTTTTTTTTATTCATTCAGCAAATACATACAAATCAGAAGTAGTCATTTTGTCACAGCGTACCTCAGCACGTTGTCTAAAACGGAACCGTAATAAAACGTGCTCTTAATACAGACGCGTTTTGTGAAAACTAAAACACTACAATCTACATATGCATCGTGCAAATTTTAGTTTTTTTTTTCATTAATATTTTTTTACAAATAAATACAAACGTGATAATTAAATTTAACTGAATTGCATTATAAATATCAACTTATAACAATGTAGCTCTTTTCATATACACTTGGGTCTGTTTTTATGCGATAGATACGTTCCACGGGGAGTCGCATATAAAAAATTCGCATAAAAAAAGACTTGAACCACATAGAGAACTGAAGGTTAAGTTCCATTATTTTTAAAATCCGCATAACTTCAAATCAATGTGATAGAATGTAATGTATAAAAAATGGAATGATCGAAATCAAACAACGAAATTTAGAAGTTTTATTAGCGCATGTTCGAGCCCATATACATATATTCTTCAAATCGTCCCACGTATTTGTAGTTGGTATATAATATTATATTTGGCCCAAAGTTCGGAGCCAATCGGTTGGACTATCACGTCGTCGGTCGTTAGTTTGGATTCCGACCCTATTCATTCCATTCTTTCACGTGTGCCCTGGTATACCTGGATCGTCGATTTTTCAGCGCGATTTTCAGCACGATTTTCAGCACGCTTGGCTTTGTGCCGGTGCCGGTACAATTTGCAGTTACACGTTGGCGTGCCGAACAAAAAGGTGACGTTCGAAAATTTGTCGAACGCGCCTCCATTGTCGGAAGTTTTGCATGCTATATATGATATGGTGCTTTTTTAATATTGGTTATTTAATAAAAATATATTTATGCATGTGTTTGGCTTGTGAGTGATGTGTTACTTATAATTGGATTGTTTGAAACTCAATTCGATATATAATATGTATTGTACTTGAATGAATTGATCAAAGTTTTGTACTAGTTGCAAAACTGGCGCAGATGCAAACAATATGGTTGTGTTTCATTCCGTTATCCAATATAAGACTTTTGTAACCAGTCTATCGCCTAAATGTACGTATTATATAATATATAATATCTAGAACTAGCTTAATACAATTTCCAATTATTATTAATATATTTTATAATATACTCATACAATCGTACATGTTATACATACAGGGACTTTTTTTAAGAAAAAGATGCCGGAACTCACTTCAATATTTTGTTATATTTAATATACATATCTTAATTTAAATGAAATTTATAAGCAGCTTTCCATATACCCCAAAATGCATAAAAAACAAAATTTATTATTATCATTTTTATTTTAGACATGTCAAATTTAAAATTTAATTTTTTTTCAAGCTTTTTATTTTATTTTAACATTTCAAATTTTAAATTAAATAAAAAAATTATCATGGCATTTTAATTAAATTCATTTATGTGGAATATTTATATTATATATATATTTTTTTATGTATTCCTTTGAATAAAATAAAATAGTAACTAATATACTATAGTACTAGTGATTAAATTTAAAAAATATTCAAAAAAATTATAGAAAATATTCGTTCTGTTAAACTCGTCGTTACATAGTATTATATCGTATTTACATACATCGTACAGACAGCCGATAGTTGTCAAAGACAAAATAAAAAGTTTTTAAAACAAAATTTTATTATTTAGTATACTATCACAGAATTTTACGATCAAGGAATTGGATGTCTCAGATTCGATCATTTGATGAGATGTCACACAAAATTGGAAATGATTTACAACACCCAAATAATGGTTCGATAAAAAAGAAGGTTGAGGTTTAATGATTGTAAGCTTTTTTTTAATTATTTTACTATAGAATACAAGATAATGACCAACGAGAGCTTAGTATCACGAAATTAGACAAATTTACCTGCTTGTTTATTTTGCAAACAGTTGCTAATTTCATGTGTTCAATTAAATTTTTTTACTAATTGTAAGTTAAAATTTTATATTAAATGCATGCAGCCGACTGTTTAGTGCTAATATTAAAATTTGCCACTCGAAGGCGAATGGGCTTTCTGCTTCTCCTTTCAAAAAGTACTATCAACTTCCTACGTAGATAGCACTTCATTACGAACTTCGACGGCTTTCTTCGAAATCGAATATTGTAGAGCAATTGTGCCACACAGGACCTCGCGCTCAAAATAAAATGAAACGTTTTCCACTTTTGCTCTGGAAAATTTTCAAACAAAAGAGCCGAGCGCGAGTCCCTAATTTTCGCGCATTGTCCCATCTGCCACAATTGATCTTGTTGAATAATTCCTCTGGCACATTGACCATGGCCCCGGGATGCATTCAGGTTTGGGCGTGAAAAGCCGACCCTAATAAGTAAGTTTTGCTTTAGGTTTCCATTATCATCTGGGAAAATTCAGCGTCATAATCCACGATGTACAAAATTGTGAAAATTTATTGGCGGTTTTTTTTCGCATAAACGCATGTCATCCATCTATTTTTTTTCCTTTAAAAGGTAATCAATTTCATCGCGAAAACGTTTCGTTTATAAAAAATCTAGAGTGAAGCGAGTTCTCAGTGATTGATTGTTCTTACTTCATAAAACATGTTTCATACTAGAAAAGCACGTCGTTTCGTATTTTTTGCTCGACGAGATACATTCGTGAACTTTCACGAGACAGAACCATACCTTTTATATCATCTCGTTTTTTAGACATTTAAAATCCTTTCATATGAACGATGATAAATAATATTTGCGCTATAAAAGCTTTCAATATCGATAAAACTAAAATAAAGATGTACGGCGATTAGCCATGTGCACAAATTGTGATTGTATTTATGATTCACGTTCGGAATAGAATCCATCAATTCACGTCATTATTTTGAATATTTTATTATTTCTAAACAAATTCGAATAACAATCTGTATCATTAGAGGACGGTTTCGCCAAAGTTCAACTGCAAAATTCACTTATCGCATGTCCCCGAAGACTTGTGCGAAACGAATGTTGAGATCTTGCCGTCAACCGAAAGCTCAACTCGGTCACAATTCCGTTAACTTCGTTTGGAAAATACTAAAATGTAGACGGTTTAAACTTTTGTTGGTTATATTGAGATGAATAATTTCGCCAAACAGGAAAGTGCACTTTTGTCAAATTGACGCCGTTGCAGAATTGTGATCGTCGTAATTGCATTTCGCCGGGACGTATGCTTTTGCGTGTGTTGCGTAATGGGAATTGTTCGGTAAACTCATGTTGAAGTGGAATCATTGGTGAGATAGTAATAATGATTTCGATTATATATATTGATTTTGTCGGAATGTGAAGGTAGATTGCTGTTTAATGTTCGGTTCATGGCTATTGACTGGATATATAATATTATACAAGCGTTTCAGAGTAATGAATACATGTTATGGATGATGGTTGGTTTAGTATCGTATTTGAATTTAAGGTTGTTTATTTTCATTTATTATTTTTTTTATGTTTGCGAAAAAATTTGTTAGAATTTATATTTCTTTGTAATCTTTTTAGGTTTAAAAATTATACCGATAAATTATTTCATTGAAAAATTATCTTAATAATATTTGGTTCAATTTAATTCTAAAACTTGGTTGATTTATATGCATCATATGAGTATGACTAATACTTGTCAAGATTTTTTTTTTCAAAAAATTACCTTAATATATTCTTCTTATACAACAATTGAAGAAACTCGAGCGATCACGTTTTATTATAACATCTTCTTCTTGAGGATTCTTTGTCGATTCTTTATTCGTTTTATTTTATCTACAGTTTCTCAGAAAATTATTCAGTTCTAAGAAAACCTTTTTCTCTTACCGGTCGTATAAAAGTTTGGGGCCAACATGCAAATTAGTGGAAGGCCGTCAAGCACGACTGGATTGATGCGCAGGTGGTCAACTAAAGGCAACTTTGCCGTTCGAATAATGTACTCGGCCCTTAGCCCTTCAGGGTAGAGTATGAAAAAGTTTGGACGTGAAAAATCCAAGAAGTGAGAAGATTTTTCCGCACAATGAGTTTCACACGAAACGCCATTTTATATTATTTAACGTCACGAATGCGTTCAATATCCCCGTCGACGCAGAGTTCGCCTTTTATTCCCCGACAACGTAGGAACATCCGAAGTTTTCTTCCGTTCTGCATAAAATATTTAAGCGATACACTTCTAAAGTCAGAACTGAGTTTCTTAAAAAAGTACATGTGCATAAAACGCGATTCAATAGAAATTTTATATCGACACATAATATAGAGGGTTATGTGTTGGAAACGACCTTTTCGCTGGAATGGACGGTTTTAATGGTTCAAACTTTATATGTTTGTTATTTTACGATTTAAAATATTTATTGTACAGTATATGTCTCCTTTCGTCATCATAAATCTTTTCCGACGGGTCTAACATAAGACCACTCCGCAAATGAAAAATCTCCGCTCGACCCTTTCCGTGCGCTATACAGCCTATGTTTGTTACGTTGTTTTATTAATTTAATGTTTATGAAATATCATAAATGAATTTTTGCAAAGCTGCCTTTACAAAACCGAGATTTATATCAGCGACCAAATTGAAATATGATCCTTCTAATCTGTAATTACTGATTTTGTGTACTGCGGTGCTCGGCTACATAACATATAATAAATACTGAGCGTCCTGTGACGAACATTCACTTGAATATTTGATTTTTTTTCTTTTCATATCTTTATGAACATATTCAGGAAATGTTGTACGAAAATAGATGCCGACCGAGTACACAATTTTTCGTATGTAAAACGTTCATGTCGCGTAAAAAATAAACGCTCGCATCGAAGACGTTCTTTGAAAAACACGAGTACGAAGGATATCGTAATAATGATAAAAAAAAAACGTGTACGGCACATTTGTCAACATCACGGGATCTTTTTATAGTCATTTTTCGTCTCACTTCGGAAATATATGTAAGTCTTGATAAATTACGCATAGTATAGTTTTTTCAATCATCAATCCTTCCATTTACGCGATACTTCCTTTTCTTTCTTAATGTTGTAATGTTGAAATTAATAATATGTCCTTGCTTTAATATTTTACGTAATAGTAATTTGCGTAATAATTTTATGTGTTTGAATTTATTCCCCTTAATTAAGCTCGTTAACCTTTAATTCGAAACGAAACATGAAAAATTCGAATCTTTATAATATTCGTTTTTCTATTATACTTATTTGACTTTATGCAGGATGGAAATTTAATGAATCTATTAAGGTTTTTTTTGCATACAGTGTTTTATGTTTTTCTTTTTACGAAAATGTTTAAACTTTCAATGTAAATACATAATTAGTTTTGCGACGTGCAGTCTTCTCAAGTTTGCCAAATTTATTTTATAGTGAAGAAACTTATTAATTTATAATTTATATGCAAACTTAAGCAAAATAAATCGTAAAATGTATAAAAATCGTTTACATATACTTAATCATATGTGTGGATGAAACTCAATTTAACTTTTCGTTAAAAACCTCTCATTTTAAAACTCGATAATTTTTTTTGATACGCTGCGTCACGTTTCGAATAGTTAATTTTGATACTCGACGCTGGAAATGGAACGAAATTAATTTCCCCGGGGAACTTGAACATATTTTGATTGAAATATGAAAAACAAAAAAAATGGTTTTAAGGTGTGTAGAATACGATAGTATTATGTATAAGTTATAATAGTGTTTGAATCACTGTCATATAAAGTTATGATAACAGAGAATATATCTTTTCTTTTCTAAAATAATAGATTTTGTTAACTCAACCGCATCATGTATAATTGAAAATCGATATGAAATCTTTTTGTGAAACTTTTGAAACGTGCATCGTTTCTTTGTATCCGTAAAACGTGACTTGACAAAGCACCACGGCAACGATTGATCCCTGTCAACGCTTACTGATCGCAGTGACATTTCATTTATCGCTCTTTCTATTCATATCGAAAAAAAACATGTTTTTTTTATCCGCTAATACATACATTCGTTAAATATATAGCAAGGCAATGGAACAAGAAACATTTTCGACGCACAAAAAAGGACGAAGACGCAAAAAGCCTCACGCCTGAGGGATATAAAGACTTTCAGAGCAGAGTGCCTGATTTTATCCTTATTATAAATCCTAGCAGCTTATATTCGAATCTTTCAGTTTTGCTCTCAGATGACAAACCGACCGAAATAAAAAAGCGTTATTTTTTTTTCCACCAAAGCACATAATCGACGGCGCATTCAAAAAATCCAAATTTCGCCAGACGTACACCTTTAATGTTCGATCACCCTTCATTTTCGCTTAGCCGGAATATTTTTTCGAAGGGTTTGCATGAGTAATCGTCAAGTGCTTAAACCTTAAGGAGAGCATTAGTCGTCTTATCCGAGCCGTTTGAAATAGTATCAGTCAAGAGCAGCTGCTTGCAGATCAATCAGATCTTACGAGTCGTAGCCCGGGGGGTCACTTAATCTCATTATCTAACAGATTGGCCCTGCGGCCCTAGTCGGGTCAGTTTTCTAGAGCTTCGTCTTTGACGTCGGCACATTAATCCCTCACCTGCCATCTTCTGAGGACCGACTCGTGGCCCTTGCGTAAAGTACTTCTTAAAGTCCAAAATTAGAGACCCATCCTACGAATTCTTTTTGCCGTAGTGAGACCTGAAATTGGCGCGTTTTAATTCGTTGGGTGCGGGGGCGTAGTTGGTAGTCTGCACTTGAACAAGTTTGGGGAGATTTCTAAAAAGTTGCTTTAATGAGACTGTTTACTTTTATTATTTGTATTATTAACTACCTCAATTACATATTTTATGAGAAAAGTTAATTTTTCATATATTTTTTATCAGACTTTGACGCACCTTTAAATGTAATTTCACTATTCTCAAAGGAAATACTAGATTAACTTGTCAATGGATAATAACCTCCTTATCATTATATAGACACGAGCGGTAGGCCCGATGTTATAACATCGCACGCGTGATTTGAGGAAAAATTTTGAAAATACAATATAATGACAGTATATTTACCCGTTGAATATATTTGAAAATGTGAAATGTTTATTTAATTTATTATATAAATTATTATAGAATATTTTGTAGATATTTTAATATTTATTTTAATTTAATATTAATTTATCTAATAAAGCATAGATTTCCACATCACCCAGGAGGTACTATGCAAGACCGTTATCCGACCGTTGACAGTTCGATCTGCGCGCATGCGCAATAAACGAATAATTTCAGTTTGATCTGTGCGCATGCGCAACGAATAATTTCTTTTTGAATGAGGTTACGTAAAAGAATGCAATTGTTGTAATATCAAAAGAAAAAAATCGTGCAATCAATAAATTGGAAGTGTTCGTAATAATGAAACCATGCAAATCAAATCAGATGCTCAAATATTCCGCTCTATGAAATAGAATGCTTCTTAAGTGCGTATTTGAACACTGAATCCGACCGTTGACAGTTCGATCTGCGCACATGCGCAATAAACGAATAATTTCAGTTTGATCTGTGCGCATGCGCAACGAATAATTTCTTAATAATAAATTAATAATATAATATATATATTTTTTTTATTTATACTTACTTTTATTTGATCGCGATGTTTGCTTCTCGATAGTGCGACATATAATTTTCCGTGTCCAAAAACAGGATTCTCTAAGTAATAACCCGACGTGATCGAAAATTTGTCCCTGTTATTTATTAAATTGTCATAGCGACCGCGCAACGTGTTGCTAAGAGCAAAATCAATTCGCGGTAAAAATACTATTTTAGTCCTTATTGCACATTGGCAAAGGATGTAATTCAGTGCATAATTTCTAGCGTGACCCCACACACACGGACAGACAGACAGACAGACAGACAGACAGACAGAATAGCGCTATTATTATATGGAGGATATTGTACAGTTTTCAACACAGTTGTTTTTTTTTTAACATGTAATTATAAAAGTATCTTTATATAATATAACAGTTTCGAGAAAATGCCACATGGTTCGAGTATTTATCGTGTCGCATATCGCTTAACTTCAATGATCATTGGAAACCGGCGTGTTCAGTACAGCTAGATCTTTAACTGGATTTAATATAGCAGATAAAAAATCTTATTTTATCCGAACAATGTACTAAAAAAAAATTTATACTTCTCATTTGTTTGATCTTGATCACAAAAATGCGCCGGAATAAAACATGAAAATCAACGTTCAATTTTGTGCGGAATGAACCTGAACATACGTTAGTGCCAATATTGTAGATAAGCTTTTTCCATTCCGTTCACATGTTTATTGAAAAAGTTTTCACTTTCACTCTTTTTTCCGCTCTTTTATTCTATTTTTTCCGACGTTTTTATCAAAGCATCGCGTGAATGTCGCAACCCATTCAGTAGACCAGGGGGGACGCTTTTCATGACTCAGAGGAGAATATGATTATTTTTCCGGCGGATGTATAAATAAAAAGGTCGTTCTCTAATTTTAACAGGTTTGGAGCCTATTTTCTTGCTCGCTTTTTCACGAAAAATATATTTTTTTTAGTACAAAATTATGAGTTTGTACGCATTTTTTTCATTTTCCCCACAAACGCGCACGTAACGTTATTTTATAAAAGTTTTTATTATTTAATGAAAATAATGATACAAAAATGTTTAAGTATGCCTCTATGGTATTTTAACATCAATACTAATGGTTTATATTTTAACGAAAGTTTCTTTTGAACATAGGCTATTCCTTTTTACAGTCTGCAAATTCCATTACAATATACGAGTAGTCTTATTCTCGAAGATTATACGCAGCTTATATAGGATTTTGAAGTGATCATATTAATTGAGTTAATCTGAGATTTGACCAAAATCTGTTCAATCGTTTCTATAATGGTACTCCTTGGTCTTTTGGACAATGGGAAAATACTACAGAGGTTCATAATTGATAGGGCAACATTTGAATTGATACAATTTCTTTTTTGTCCTTTGAATGGAAGCCAATGAGCTTATTTATTATATTAAAAATACATGATATTCAAATCCCGGAAAATCATATCAAAATGGGTAAATGTAGTTGAATGGAATCGTATTTATATAACCCATACATTGCATGTTTACAAAAGGTCGCCGGATTCCTGCAAATACATACATATTACGCAAAATATTGAGACGAATTTTATTCTATGGCAGATTCACTTTTGGTGGACTCATACCACATTATCTGATAACCATAAAACGCAGATCACGAGATTATTGTTATTATTATTTTGATGGTGAAGCTTGAATGCCTTTCATCCTTTATATTTCCATTTATTTTGCGAAAAAAAAACTCCCCTTTTAATAATATATCGGATATTGAATGAATACCGCCATGTACGCGCTCACAGCCTATAGGCATACGTAATAAATAATTCTCAATGCTATAAAGATAGCATAATACGTAAACAAAAAAATGTTCAAACAAGACAATTTTCAGCACTTTCACCTCAAATATTTGAAGGTTATTTTTTCAGTTTACATATCAAA
Source organism: Hydropsyche tenuis (assembly GCA_009617725.1). Taxonomy (NCBI): domain Eukaryota; kingdom Metazoa; phylum Arthropoda; class Insecta; order Trichoptera; family Hydropsychidae; genus Hydropsyche; species Hydropsyche tenuis. Next base: position 320,302 of record VTON01000113.1, on the reverse strand, counting down.
TATGAATTTCAGTACATAAAATACTATTAATTCCACGTTTTCATTTCAAATATTATTTCTAAAACCTCTCATACGACTCAGGAATTATACGTTTATGAAACTTTTTAGCTCCATTAGAAGGATTATATTAGTCATTCATATTTTCTGCAAAGCATTCAATTCCTATTGATATTCAGCACCGATATCGAATTCGCACATAATAATTTATTTATTTATTATCATTAAATTGAAATCCTTCGTGCAATAAATTCATATGTAATTTGTACTGTGGAAAAATTTCTTGAAAAAAAAAAAGAAATCGTCCATTATGCAATAATAAAAGCTCATGTGTGAAGAACGAAGACGAATACTGAGATAATACCGGCAAATAATTCAACGTCGAGTTGCTTTCACGCCCGTACATTTTCTTCATTTCCGAAAGAATCCTTGTTCTTTCGTGTCTTTGTCTCCATTTTTAATCTAATCATGAAGCTTTTATAGCAATATCGTATAAAATATTCAACGGTAACATTATGAAATATTCAACACGTCCATATTCCTCTGTAAAAACATTCACGATAAACAAACACACTAATGTCCAGATATTTTTTTAAATATATTCATGAATCTCGCTGAAAAATGAATAAAACATACTAGACTTTTGAAATAATCACAAATCATTGCAAACAAAATAACTTTGTGTAATTTCATATTAATTTTCGACCTATTATTGAACATAACATAATTGAATATATGAAAACAATTATTTTAACCATAATGACATATGAATATTATTCAATTTTTATATTTAAAAATAAGATATTTTTTAGAATATATTAAAATTTCAGTTGTAAAACATTCGTAAAATTATTATAAGGGTGAGATCCAAGATGAACGTTAACACTGCACATACTCACGGTAGAGCTTTACCCTAATTCTAAAATATTTTTTATACCATTTATATTGGTATATCATTGACATATCATTTCTAAAAGTATTGACATTCTCGAAAATTCTCATACAATACGATTTTCATTGGCAATAGTCGAATTACATTTACCGCGATATGCGCACTTTTGACTCTTCCGATAGGCGATTCAATCACCAAAACAATGTATCCGAATATGAACAGCTGTTCAAATAGTTTAGTATGCGACTAAATCGATTCACCTCGCGGCTTATTATCCGAATATTCAATTTACCTACACGAAAGAAAGCTTTCGCTCAGTAGGAAGCGCAAAATCCGCCAGGTCGTTGTTTGCCCTACACTCAGGCACACACGCTCCTCCACAAAGCCCTATTCAGGACATTTTGATAGGGACCCTGTTAGGATCCGAACCGGGATCCTTAAAGGATCGAGTTAATGCAATTAAATTTTCACGCTAGTCGCTCCGCGCGTTAATTTGCAACCGAACGAGTGCGCGAATGTCTCCTGCCGATTCGCTCATAAATGATTCAGACGTTCGTTTAGAGGAGCAAAAGTGCTTGTCGAGGAAACCCATAGGGATATTTTTGGGGCTTTTAGACGGTACGAGAGAGTGCTCGTTTCGCTTAAGAACTTCTCTGTGAGTTTTGTTGACCTCACGATTTTCAATGAGCAAATACGCCCTTCAAATTACTCTCGATTTCGATTTGTTCGAATATTATTATTTATATGATAGGATTGTTTGCCTGTTTTTTATAAATCAAATGATGTTCGTTTAAATAAAAATGCGTATTTTTCAGGGATATTCTTTCATTTGACGTACCGTATGAAAAGGGGATCGATCAAATTGCTAGAATGTCGGCGTTCCAATATTTTATGTCGTAGAAAACGTTTGGTTAGTCGTACGGAAAAATAGGACATTTACTTTACTTTCATGAGTGCATTTCAGAGAAAAATTATTTTATTCACTTGAAACACAAGGTATTTCATTCTAAACGTTATTTTCATGCACGCATTTTTACTATTGTTTTCCTCGTTTGAAATTCAATTGCACTCTAAAGAATTGAAATATTTCATATATTTACAATGAAAAATATAATACAATGATCTTCATCAAAAATTTATATAATTAAAAAAAATTAAAACCTGCTATATATAATAATAAGAATATCACTAAAATAATATTTCGAATTTCACCTTTCATCAAACTCTTTCGAACATTCAAATTTATATAAACTTTAATTACATGTATCCATTTTTTTAAGTACTCGTTTTTTCGAAGAAGAATTAATTAAGACTTTTAATTTATCGAAACGTATATAAACTTTGTGTTTTATATGATATAAGTAATAAGGAATGAATATACAATGAAATTTTAATAAAGATCCTAAAAATATAATGCAATTATTTGTAATCACAGTACACCACTAATAAATATCAAAACTTTAATCTCTGAAACCCGATCATAAGACGTCCAAACATTGTTAAATTGGCCACATTCGATTTCGCGTTCATATATGTATGTACCTTCCGTTGGCCTTCTTCCAGCACACTGTCTAGAAACGAACTTTTGCAAAATTGCATTCTAACCCTACAAAAATATATATGTATATATATATGTATATGTATACATGTATATATATATATCCGCAGCGATAATACGGCAAAAAAACGAAGTTTTGAATTTGGCCATCCGCAAAATTCGAACGCAATTTGTCTGCGCAGGCGGAGCATGCGGCTTTCATCGCACGGGCGTGGATAACGCATTTTTACGCATCGACGCCCGTCATTTTTCAGCCTGAAAATTTCACCGTGCACGCACCCCCCGGGAAAAATACAGATATAAAGCATAATAGGGATAGGGGGTATAAATCTCGGAGAGCGTCGACGAATTGACAAATGCGCGGGGCGATCCGATATCCTAAGCTGTGGCCGTATCTTACCCGCGGTGCAATGGAACCCGGATTTCTGTGGGTGAGCGGGCCTGTCCGATGTGTCGCAACTGGCCGCAAATGTTCTATGTTGCTTTTAGCCTCAAATAGTAGTCGAGGGTCGTATCGGTTTATAGAATCTCCAATTTCGCGTTTTCGTCTTTTCGAATGATTGCCGGAGTGCTGTTCGGAAATCGGTTCTATATATTGAATTGTTAATTTTAGTACGTGGTTGAGTATTGTGTTCATTTTGAATACAGTAGTTTTTATGTATCAGTGAGCGTGAGTATACGTAAATATGGACTTGTTTACGAATACATATGAGACCTCATCCTAATGCGATAAATATATTAATATAAATGTACTGTCTCATTTTAAACCATTCGATAATGAATGAAATACATTTATCAAACATAGTACAAATTTCAAATAATAGATGTGTTACATAAAATTGAAATTTATAAAACAACATTATAGTATATTATATTTTCAAATATACGTATATTTGAGGTTGACAATTTAACTAGACGATATTCATAATAAAAAAATCTACAACGTAGCTGTATTATAAAATTTCATTCTGTGCAAATTTTTTTTCTTTGAGAATTTAAATTTATTTTCACGTTTCAATCATAGGCAGACTTTTATAATAACTGAATTTTAAAGTAAGAATTAGAAAAAATACGCCGAATCATGGTATAATACATGCCATTCTTAACAAGGTAATGTCTTGCATCGAGTATCGCAAAAAAATTTATAGATGATGAAAGAATGCATAAAATTGGTATTGTCACTAAAATTGATGAAATATCACATATAAAAATTAAAGCATAAAAGCTTTATGTTACGACATATTTCAAATTGGATGTTCGCATAATGCACGAAAAACTTGCTATACTAGTTTTGGTATTCAATATTATTATATTTTATGGTGGGTGACAAAGTTTCTTTTTATGTTTTGTTATTTTCATACTAGACGTACGAAAATTAATTTAAAAATTCAGATAATTTATATAAAAATAAATCCATATTCAAAAAAACATTTTATAATATCTGAAATGGATCAAAATTATATATTTTTATGTGCTCACTTGTTTTGAATACAAATATAAATGTCAATTTGGATCTACTGACTAATTATAAACATTTTAATATTCAAATGATATGTGTACGAAGCATAAAAATACAAAAAAGAAATCTCCATTGTAATCCATACGTCAGTATCATAAATAACTTATAAGAGTATAATATAACCATTATTTATTTTATTTCGTTGTTTTTTCGACACACACTCCACAAAGGATTTCGTAAAAAAAATCGAATTCGATCCCTTTAACGGGATCCTCACTTTTTTACGACTTTCTCCCAATAGGACCTTTTTACTATTTTCGGAATGTCCTTTCAGAACCATTATAATATATTGGAACGCGAAAATAAAAACGCATTTCGCATAATGTTGCATTATTAAAAGTTTCATTCGTTTGGGACTAAATGCAAAATCCGTTGCGTTGACCGATCGGAACAAGCGAAAGTTTTCGATTGTTTTCGACGTTTTATTATTTCGTAAAAGGCCGTAATTGCCGGCTCATTCGATGACCCAAACGATTTTACGAGTAGTCATTATGAGTCGTTACTCGACTTCCGTTTCCAAGTCGTTAGTAAAAAAATACACAAAGAAAAGCGTCCAGCTTAAATTGAAATTTTTTTCAGTAGAAAACTTGCTTAAAAACTGAATTTTTAAATAAGCTTCAAATTCGAATCAAATTCGTATCGAATTCTTATTTTTTATTAATTATAATTATTTTTATTTTAGTACTCTAATTCTGTAAAGGGTTCAGATTAATCGAATAAATCAGTTTCCATTGATCACCGAGGTTAAATGACATGCCGAACGGTCTGTAAATAAACATGATCTTATACTATTGACCTGAGACTATTTGGTAAGAAATGGTTTCTGTGTTTAGCAACCTTTTCGCTATCATAATGTAGTGGGTACACAAGATAAGGAAAAATGCTCAACTTCCGTTGGTATCAGAAAGGCCATGTCTTGCAGTGGACGTTATATTCGCTGCATATTTTTAAAATGTTTTTAAAATCCTTTTAACTTAGTATTACATCTTTTATTCGCGAATTTGTATGGAATCATAACCACCAGATAGAAATCATATAGAAACACAAAATTTCATAGTAACATTTACAACCGTTTTCGAACGGCAATAAATTTTCAATGAGTTTATCATTTCATAGAAACCGATTTGTAACATTCCATCAATTGTACGTAACGGCATTTTCACCGCATACAATAAAACCATCACAATGTAATGTTCGCGATCGACCCGTCTCTCGTAAAAACTGTGCAAACTCCAAATCCGAAATAAAGAAACAAACGTGCAACTCCCACACCGTAAACACTCCTCGAAAGAGAGATTGCATCCTCTTTTAAAAGTACACGCAGATTTATCAGTCGAAATTGCTTTTCGCCGGTACAAATCGTCGCGAAGTGCGCGCCCGAAAGCGCACGCCATTTACGTTCGCCATCAGATAAGTGCTAGGCCCGGAAAAAACTGGGCCGAAAAAATAGTGGGGAAAAGTTGGCTCGGTAGGGAAAAAAATACACTTTCCCATTTGATACGAACACGACGACGCGGCGAAGGCAGTGCGGGATCCTTTGATCGAATGTCCCGATAGCGAATCGTTTCGGTCCCGTTTTCGCGATATAATCACGCTTGTACTGGAATCCTCGGCGTACATTCCTCGTCGGTTTTTCCCTGGAAATTCAACGAATTTTCTAATAATGATATGTCACGATTTTTGCTTATGTGATATTCGATTATTTATCTCCTTATCATCGTACGTGGTTGTTCTTTATTTAATGTTGAATAAATGTCTCCGTATTTTTTTTTATTTGTCTTGATTGTGAGCGACTTTGGATTCTCTGATTGATTTGATTAATCTGTTTATTATAATTTTAAATGTTTTTTTATAGTTTCCTAGACTGATTTTATTCTGGTACTTCATACAGCTATATATCATTGATTTATTTCACAATGTGATCAACTCATCACTATTTTACCAATTTTTCCGTTTTATACTTCTTACAGTTTATTTCTAACATAGATTTCCTCTACTTATTTGTGAGTTTTTATTACAAAAATATATCAAATTAGTCCAAAGCTTTTTTTTTTTTTAAATCATACAAGATTTTTTTGTGTTAAAATCTCACGTTCATTTAAAAAAAACTTCAATCTACTTCCATTAATTTCTCAATTTTTCCCCATTTTCCAAAATTATACACATATATTTCCTGGCCCGAATATAAAGATCAAAGCACAATATTTGCTTTATTGATCAGTTGTAAGCGAAAATTTAAACTGTAGCAAAAAAATTAGTACCAATATGCTCGCTTAATACGAGCTTCTGTTAACAGCGATGACTTTAATTTCCGCTCACTGAAACCATACAATAATTAACGATCATACATATGTAGGAAATCGATTATTGCCATATTGTGCGAGATTTTCTCGTTAAATTTGAACTCGTATAATTACGAATCTGCGACAGTCGGATATGTCTACGGGTCGGTCGGCCTTTCAATAGGATGACACATTGCTCTGTAATTACAAAACGCAACCTACATTAATGGTTTGAATTGTCATTGAATCATTTTTATTAATTTTGAACAATTATATCCGGTGCGAGTGCTTAAAACGGCAAATATCGGGAAATTGAGAACTTTTTGTTTTCTAAGTTTTTCATTTAAATATCGATTTAATGTTTATAATAAAAATATTATACATTACAAGTATGTGCTACGTTTTTTATAGATAAATATGATCTGAAAAGTACTCAAACGAAACAAATACATAACATTAACTTTATATTAGAGAATATTGTAGGTTTGTAACAAATAATTTCACTCTGAAATATAAACTTCCTTTCAGCTACTTGTAACGTTCAAATATTATTACTTTAATCGGCTTTATTTAAACTACCATGAAAATTGTTAAACGCGAGATTAAATTTTTATCGATACTGTATGTTCGATATAGTCATTTCTTTTTATAATAAATATAATAAGTTTATTTCCTCTATGAAAAAAACAGTACAAAAAATAATATTATATACGAAACAAGACAATCCCGAGATGAAACTTCTCCAAGTGCATTTTCCTCAATGTTATGTGTTATGTAAAAAATATCCAGTACTTTTTTCTTAGCTAAGAATGTCGCATTACACACACAAAAATGTCGTGTTCGGAAATTCTGCTTGCATCTTTGAAAATGAAAATTGGAATCGAGGATTCCGTGCGTTCTCGCCCATTTTCCTTTTGAAGTTGCGAATGAAAAAAGTTAAGTTGCTCCTTCGCGCGGAAAAAATTCCGGAACGGTTTATTTCACCGCATAAAAGAAAAACAGAACGCGAGATGATTTATGAGCTTAATGTCTACTACTCGAACCGATGACAAAAGAGGCGGCCCTAACGATTAGTCCCTCTGTATTAAACGTATATTTTCTTTCGCTTATAAATTACGCACACAATGTACGAGACGTTAGCGCTATCTATCCAACATAATTAATGTCGTGAAGCACATTTGTTATTGTCTTCGTACCATGTACATGTAAAAAACATCGTTACTTATTACAACAATTCGTGATATTTTCATCTCAAAAATCATCTCAGAATATTGTTGATGTAATATATCAACAAAATTATGAAAATATTTTTATTGATCGTGTCATGGCCCCCATATTCTGAAACTGGGCCTAGAGCCAGAAACTTTATCGGGCCCTCTCTTTTCACCGGTTGCCGATTTTACGTTTTAAAATGCATAATTATTTTTAATGAAATTAAAAATAAAGAAAACAGCTGCGTCTGTTTTAAAAATAAGTCATTTGGCGTCAACTATAATATTTTGCTTTGAATATTTGTGTATAAGCAAGCCGACAACAATATCCTTTCCCTTAAATATTACTATTCATAACACGATTAGGATGTTACAGTTTGCATTGAGTAAATATTGTAACGATCCTAAGCCACGGTAACTTTGAACTATGCAAGTTGAGTATCACACTTACATTGTAGATGTCGCATGGACTTTGGTGGAATATCGAATTATTTGTATTATATTTGCATGTATTCTTTGATGCCCACCCAATAACATCGAGAAAATTTTATCATGTGGTGATAAGTAAATGTTATAAATTGTATATTCGGGAAATTGAAACATTCTTGATTTTGTTTTTAAATTAAAAATTGCTTTGAAATCTCGTGCACTGGAATTTTCCAGTACAATTTTTATTGTATGAATTATGTTTTACGTTGAACGTAGATAACATGTTTTCTGCATAGAAATATCGGTGAACCTATGGAATTATGAAAATTTATGGAAAGCTTTCACATTGTATGAGTTATAATGGACAATAAAATCACGCGGACTAATCCTGATCAATTTATGTCCAGCCATATTATTTATCGATTTTCGATCATTTTTTAAATATACCTACTTTTGGAAATCAACAAAATGCGATTGATCGTTGATTAAATTTTCCCACAATGATCTCCAACCGAGTTATGTAAGCTCAAAAATAAATCAAGTCAAAAACTACAAATGCGCACTTACGAATTAAAAAATGCGTACATCTATTAAAAAACGTCCCGACGACTCTTTCCAAACATAAATCTCGAGACATTTTACGCATATCGCCTTTCGACCATATATCAAACCGATTCGGACCGCGTGATTTATACGCGACATGCTCTCAAAAATTCGCCCGAGTCGAAAAGGCCCGAAGATGAAAAGCGCCAAATAAAAAAATATATATACACGCACGAAAAAAAAGCACACACATCCTCGGCGACATTCGAGTATAAATAAGCGTTCGAGAAACAAAAAGGCCGCGTCAGTTTTCCGTTAGCAGATAAGGGAGTTGGGCGGCGCACCGAGCGCATACAAAGCGGCCGGGTTCAAAGGGTTAAATCGGTCCGGTGTCACTCGTAAATCAAACGACTTACGCGAAACGGCCGTTCGCGTTACAAGTCCTCAGGTCCGAAACGGCCGTTTTGCCGTTATTCGTCTTCGGGTGTGCGGAAGCGGCTTGCTAGGATGGTTCGTTAGGTCGAGCCGTTGCGGACGCGTGTTTGTTAACGTGGTCGGTTTGTTTTGCGTGAAAACGACACGTCCGGTTGTCAAAATGTCATTTCGTTGATTGTCTATCGGAATTTATGAAGATTGTCCAGTTAGGTTCGTCGCGTGAACTTGTATCGTGAGTCTTACAATTAGCCTAGGAGCAGACGAGAGACTTTTTGTCCGCCGATAATTTTAATCAGCGTGGAGATGCATGCAAGTGCGCAAATTATAACGATTTGGTAAACAAGTTTAATTGCCAACGCGATTGCCTTTAAACTAGTCAATCGGTAAACTATCAGCTGACTGCTAAATCAGTATGGCGCTCTTCCACGCGCGCGCACCAGTTGATCGTTTTACTCGGTCGACTCGACAATTTTATATTGATTGCCTGAAAATTAGCAGACGAGAACTCTATGGTTCGAGAGCAGATCGTTGACTTGTTTGCGCATTCGCCACCGATTCGACTGCTCAATTAGCCCAGTGTGCGGGCAAGCAGCCCGATCCAATAAAATTATCGTATGACAAAAAGTCTCTTGTCTGCTGCTAAAAGGCGGGCGGGCGGGGAGGAGTGGTTCTTAACCTTTTCCAAGTCACGATGCATTTTGATCATGAGAAAAAATGTCGGTGCACCAGAAATAAATGTTAAAAAAAAGCTAACATAAATTTTATCACAAATTACATAAAAGTTAAAGGAAAATTTTTTTATGAGCGTATTCTATGATCATTTTAAAAATTTGCTTAATGAAGATGATTATTGTGTTGATGAATTTGATTAATATTATATTATATGCATTTGCAATTTGGAGTAAAAGGAATTTGAATCGTATTGAATGGAGCAATATTTCCAGTTCATTTGGTCAAATTTAGTTACTATGAGTAAAAACATTCATCAAAAAAACATGTTTAATTAGTATAATCGATGCGATAAACTTAACATGATGATTACAGCTATCACAATTAGGCTAGGAGCAGACGAGAGACTTTTTGTCGTACGATAATTTGATCGGGTTCTTAATCAGTATGGAGATGTATGCGAGTGTGCAAATTATAACGACTCGTTATAATTTGCGCACTCGCATACATCTCCATACTGATATAAGAACCCGATCAAATTATCGTACAACAAAAAGTATCTCGTCTGCACCTAGCCTTATTGTCAAGTAGCGGTAGTACCCGGCATTCGCCTGGGTTTTGGGGGTTTTTCTAATTGTTTTTTTTTTCTGAAAAGTCACGACGAAAGATAAATGTATGTAAACTGAAAAAGCGAAACCAATCGATTGTTTTATGAAAAATATTTTGGTCTCTACGGGCCTCGCATTGTGGGCCCTTTCGGGCCTACCCCTGCCCCTGGCTACACAACCAAATCCACTAATATTGAGTTATAGAAATAAATATCTATTTAAAATTAAAAAATATATTATATTTATCGAAAAAACGTATTTTGAAAACATTTATTGCTTAAGTATGATTTATTGAAACGAAATCTGAATATTTGAATTCGTATTTTGAAAATATAGAAATAAAAAAAAATCATTAAAACTTTATAAAAAAGTTTGAGAACCATACGTTTTTTATTATATCGCATATTTTTTTAATTATAAAACGCATTTTGAAAATATTTATTTTAATATAATTTATTGAAATGAAGTGATATTTGAATTCCTTTTTTTTTACTATTGAAAATGGTATTCATGCGCAAACGCAATAATACGACGATAATCATTTCGAAAACTATCAATAACGTACTGGATAATATTTATTTAAACACAAAGCAGCGCTTCAAATAAACAAACAAACGAACAACACAGAAGAACATCGACATTAGTATTAATTCAAAAAATGAAAATTGCCGATTTCGTGAATTTTTTTTTTCTTTAATCGCCATTTTCGAGAGTTAAGAATATCTTCTGTCGTTGTAGGAATATTTTGTACAATATTTGGGGAAGTTTGGGAATTTTTGGAGCCCTAGGTAAAAGTTGTATTAAACAACAAAATGAATTTATTTGAAATGAATTCAGACTGACAGGCAAACAAACTTTCATACTTATAATAATATATATATATATATATGTATATATATATATATGTATATATATATTTATATATATATATATATATTTATATATATATATATATATTATATATATATATATATATATATATATATATATATATATATGTTATAGGCCGTGCATACAGTCCGGCCGTTTGATCATTTGAATCGAGCAAGAAATAAGCTTTATGCGGAATTACGCTTTATAACATTGGATTTAACGCTCATATTCCGATCCGTAGTTACACGTTTATGTGACGTTCTGGAATAAGCAGCTTTTAAAACGCACGCCTGGAACAACATTGGACGTTTGGTTTGCGTTCACACTTTGACATTTCATGATCGATGAAATCACGTGTAAAATTACTAATGATAATGAAAAACGCCAGAAAAAACGTAGTCAATGTTTCAATAATGAAAAACTGTCAGGAACAAAAGAAGCAAGTATTACTATCTCAACGCGTAACAACTGTCAAAATGGTACACCAATACATCTATATGCTCACCGACACGACGTCCGAAAACCAAAACGTCGTAAGCACATGAGCCTTAAATCGTTGTACATAAAGCTCAATGAAAATGAAGATTTGTATGTACTTATGCGGACGGCCGGCCTATACTCTCGGACTATAACATATATATATATATATATATATATATATATATATATATATATAGATAGATATAGATAGATAGATTTAATTGTTGTTTATCAAAATGATTGCTTGTAATTCTAAATAAACTATTATACTATAATATTGCTTAAAATAATGATTTTTTTGATCGATTAGTAAAACACTGCCATTTTTTCTATATACTACTAGTAGTATTTGACTTTTTGCTAAATCATTATATGTATGTAATAATATGTTTAAATGGTCATAAAATAAAATATGAAAAGAGCATTCGTTTTATTGATCCGATGATGAATTTGTGTAATGAAGAACAGTAAAGTCTTTATTTGATGCAAAATTATCCACTAAGGTACCAATAAAAGTTGCTTATATTATCTAATAAAAATCATTCTTTTACGAGTGAAAAGTGACCCATGAAAGTGCGCGAAAAGACCCCATTTTATGACGCCATTACTAAATGCACACTCACGCATATATGTACATATTATAGAATATTAGATTATTATAGCAAGAAAAATATATGCTCATAAGCTTGTATAATTATTTCGATACGAGAAAATGCGAACACAATAAGGACAGAGATTTTTGCAAATAATGAAAATAATTTCAGGCTTTCACGCAATATTAAAAACCCGCACGAACTCATCGAAGCGATACGCACCGGAAATATTGCACGCAATACACGAACGGAATACATAAAGTGAATGCAACATTTTTCATTTTCCCGAGAAAAGTCTAACGAAAAACGGCCGCTGCAAAAAAATGAAAATGAAAATGAAAAACTCACCCCGACACACTATAAAATGTGTTCCGTGAAATTACCCGCCAACCGCTACGACTTCCACGAACATAACCATCTTCGTCGTGCGATCCTAAATTATTTTTACAATCTTGGCTCGATTTTCAGACCTGAAAATAACGATGGGAAAATCGCTGCGGTCCAGAGTCTCGATTGTCTTATAAATTTAAGGTATACTGTTATCTTCAAACGGCAACGATGAAACACATATGTATGTACCGATGTCGAGTACACACAAAAAATTTAAAATAAAAATTCTTTACGAATTATAATCCGTCATAAATAATAAACAATCGTCAAACTTTCAATCATTTCCGCATCTATCATCGAACGATGCGATTCTGTTGTTTATTCAGATATCGTTTATGTTTTTCCATCGATGTACGCTCGATTAATCAAACACGCCTAAACATTTAGCGGAAAACAACAGTCATGTAATGATTCGAATCGTAAACAAGCAATCTGTCTGCCGTTGTGTGATACAACGGCTCATTTCATATACGCAGATCGAATATCGTAAAACCGCAATTATCATAAAAGAAGAGCGAACGATACGCAGTCGTGCTCTTGCTAAAGCAATGAAAGTATTCCCCTGCGATTAATCTATTCGAGTTTATCACCGATTTCGCAGAATTGTATGTATAAACAATTGTTAGTATTGAGATCTTGATGCGTCGAAAATACGAGTTCGTATTAGAAGCAATGCTTTATCGATTGTTGCTTACAATAATATTTTTTATTGAGTGTTTAAGTGTTATTCAATTTCTAAGATTTTTTTATTGTTCAATTGTATTGGAAATATTATTAGTGTGGATTTTATATATCGTGACAATTGCAAAAATAAATTTAAAATCGTTGCTGCAAAAAAAAGTAACGTATTCAATTTATACGTATTTAATTTGCGGAATAACTCACGCAAACTTTTTTTCGTACAAAAAAATGTTTTGGGCTAAATTGAACGTAATTTTCCACGTTGACTTAAGTTAGTATGCGATATCTCGCAGCCAGTCTCGTTTTAATAAACAGCTCTGACGCGGTTTCCCAAGGAGCCGCTAGGTTTCATATTAGCCTATAAACATCCTTTACGATATTGAACAAGTTTCTCGCGTTATGAGAATCAACTATCAACTAGTTCTTGAATTTTCTTCATTTACCCCCCCTGACAATTTTGAATCGTTACTTACTTACTTACTTAGAACTTTTGTCGAAGAGAAAAATGAAAAAATCGCTCGTCGCCTGACCGTTTTTTTCTGCTGGGGTAACGTTTTCGTATTACAATGCTAATTTGTGAAATGTATTTTGCCAGGAAAATGATCCGGGCTTATTCGGCAGTAAATATATATCTAAAGTTATCGTATACTGTACGCTTTCAAAAGTCAGCTTAATTTCATAAATCATTCTCGTTTAAGCCATCACTTAGTTATCTTAGTTTCCACTGTAATAATTTTCTTGAAAATTCATATTATCTTAATTCGAACGCTCGAATCCATTGTGAAATAATCATTATTAAAAAAATCATTCAAGCAAATAACTTACCTTGCTACACATTTCATGATATTTGAATTTGAAAATATTTTTGCGATACAGAAAATTCTTTTAGCATACCAAATAGGATAGCATGCTAATCTTTTGAAAAATTCACGATATAACATATTAAATTATGGGGGTTTCTCGACACCTGTCAATCTCCAAGCAATACCATAAAACGAAAAGGAATTAAATGATCATAAAATTTTACCGAATTTTTCGTCGAAAATATGAAACTGATTAAGCTTCGAAAATTAGATGGAATTTAATGATGATGAAACGTACTGTGACATTCGTACATAATTTGCTGAAAGATTTTTTATTGCTTTTCCAAATGAAAAAAAAGGTTGAAAAATCCTAACTCATTTACCTAATAAAAATAGGTATAAAATCGTTGCGTGTCAACTTATCATAGAAAATGGGTTTGTAAATGAAAATGTGAATTAGTCGAATGAGGTAACATGCTAAATGCATTTTCTAATCACTTTTTTGATTTTTTCCAAATAAATTATTTGTTTTTTTTTAAATTCTAATAAGCGATTACAATTTTAAATGAATTTGCGTAAGATTTATGCAATAAAATATAATATATGGCGAATATATATGTTGGTCCTTTTTCAATTATTCCATAGCACAAAAAGCACATTCTAAAATTACGGAATAAACGCACAAACATCATTACGTTCAAACTCACACGAAAACCTCCGTTTGTATAATATTACAATGTTTATTACAATGTTTATATTGTATACAGTGTATACTATATACGTCGGTGAGGTCAACACTGGCAAGTCGAAACGACAAATTTACTAAACAATATAATGTCGAAAAGTTCATCGAGCCGTGAAATCACAGCATCTATATTCGCTTTGTAGTTTTGTCTTCTTCGTGAATATTTATTTCTCGTAGACCCTTCTTGTTCGCGGGCCGAACACTACTACTACCTGGTCGGTTTACGAGACTGACTTTAATGCGCAAGCCTTTCAAGTTTCTTTCAGGAAACGAACCAAGTTTCATCTGCCGCACCTAGAGGTTTAATTGTGTGAAAAATTCTGAAAAGTTAAAACAAACACGTTGTTGTGATTTGTTGTTAGTAACTGTATTCGGCTACATTGTTTATTTTATTAATTTTTTAATAAATATGTATGTATTAATTTTTATTATCATGAAAATAAAATATCTATCTATTCTAAACTCGTAAACTCGTTTTGTTCATATATATGTGCATCTTTTCATCTAATTTTGTCTACATAGGCATTTCTAAATCGTAAAGCGTCGATTATTTCAGTCGAACGATTCATCGAGAACCTTCTGAATCGTTTTCGATCGAACGCCTCGTCGACAACAGATAAATGTCTATTTGTGAAATTGTTACATTTCATAGTATAACAGGCGCGATCTATAAAAATTCCAACATATATTATATATGTTGAACATATAACATATATTATATATTCCAACATATAACATATATTATATATGTTGAAATATACGGTATAAATACTTTAAAAACTCATCCAAAGGAACAAACTCCGCACTCAAATTCGTCGAACAATTAATTGCGGGTAAACGAAAAACTCGACAATTGTTTTCCGGCACTCGAACCGTTTCCCCACACTGAAACTCCCATAAAATAAAACCATCACCATAACCCAAACGGAGGTATACAACGTCACATTATACGTATATTTAACGTTTCATACAGATGTAGAAGTCGAACGACTTTATTAAATCCGGTCGATAAGAAACGGGTCTCGTTTCGTTAGTAATCGTTGCCCGGTGGCCAACTGGTGCCAGATAACTGGGTGGCTGAGGACACTGGCAGACGGTGCGATTTAATACTATAAAATCTGGCATGGCGCCCTTCCGAACGGTTTAATTCCGAAATGGGAGGGAAATTCGGATGCCCTGGAGCGAGCCCTTCCAACTGGTTGGGAACCTTTTCCTACCGAAAAAATTGAGATGGAAATCGGAGTGCCGATAGTGATTAATTTAATTATTTTTATCGAAAATAATGGTTTGTAATGTCGAAATAATATAGTTATAATTAGTTTTGCTGTGGGCGAAACTGAGATCAATAACGCTGGGTAATGTTAGTGTAAAGTGAACGCATATAACTAGACAATGGATTTGTTTTGTAATGTAGGGCTTACGATATTAAAAAAGTTAGTTCTATGGAAAAAATATACTACGTTAAAAACTGTTGGTAGACTACTGCTGTTCTGGAAAAATTACGCTCGAACAAAATTTTTCATTTGTAAATTAGCATTGGTGTCGCATTTAAGGCCTAACAGATGTTTGTAATGTTGTGAAATTGTTAGCAAAACAATATTGGATTTATGCTATTATATATATATTAGAAAAACACGTATTTTGCCATTATGTGTAATTGCACAAGAATAAAAAGAATTATTTTATACGTATAAAATAGTTTTTTTATGTTTTTTGAAAATAATAATAATGAATACGAGACCAAGTCGTATAAATTAATAAGAATTACATTATTTTTATTTTTTTTTTTGCAGAAGTGACTTTTATCGGTTTTATAATGCAATCTTGTTATTTTTCAACTAATGAGATTTGTAAAGTATACAAATTAGATTTTTGAAGTAATGTTTGTTTAGTTTTCGAAACTTTTCAAATACATATTTAGAAAAACTGAATTAATATTGAATCACAAATAATATGAAAATCGTATCTGAATACATATGTATATTTACATATCAATTCCGAAACAATTCCTACAAATGTAATTTTCATACTATGCATACTTTTTACTTTTTTGAAACCTTGAAATTTTAGAATTCTATTCATACAATCGCGATACTATACATACATGCATACATACGAGGTCTGGTCAAAAAGTATCGCAAATTTTGAATTTCCGCGGGTTACGTATATTCGATTTTCGATTTTTTATGGCGTTATGTTGGCACTCATGTCACTAACTTATGTCGACAAGTTCGGCCATTTTGAATGTTCTGTTAATTTTTGACAGCTGCTTTGCTTGCACGTGTTTTAGCTCGTCTTCGATTTTCGTACCAAAATTGCTCAATTTCGTCCAACAACAGCATCGCAAAAACATTGCTCGGGAGGTGTTGGACTCTGTCAGCGACGACCCAAATTTACTCCAGAGGGTCATAACTGGTGACGAATCATGGATTTATGGTTATGATGTGGAAACCAAAGCTCGATCATCCCAATGGAAGCTGCCCCACGAGCCAAGACCGAAAAAGCGCGCCAAGTTCGGTCGAATGTGAAGGTTTTGCTCACAGTTTTCTTCGATTGTAGGGGCATGGTGCATCATGAGTTCTTGCCACAGGGTAGAACGGTAATAAGGAATATTACCTGCAAGTTATGCGCAATTTGCGCGAAGCAATCCGCCAGAAACAAAAATTGGCTTTTGCACCATGATGACGTCCCTGCTCACACATCGTTGCTTGTGGGCGAATTTTTGGCCGAAAACAACACACTAATTATGCCGCAGCCACCGTATTCCCCAGATCTGGCCCCCTGTGACTTTTTATTGTTCCCGAAACTGAAAAGGCCCATGAAAGGATGACGATACACTACGATTGAGGAGATAAAGACGGCATCGAAAAAGGAGCTGAACAAGATCACAAAAAATGATTTTTTGAAGTGCTTCGAGGATTGGAAAAAGTGTTGGCACAAGTGTATAATATCTGGTGGGGATTACTTTGAAAGGGACAAAATAGATATTCATGAATAAATAAATAATTTTTGAAAAAACACAAAACTTGCGATACTTTCTGTACAGACCTCGTATATCGGAAATTTATATGAATAAAACACCAATTATTGCCATCATCAATTGTCTCGTGATGTCAAAGCAATTAATTGTTCTGTCCATTATTCGAATGTTCATTCTGCCAGAAAAGATATTTCCATCGATTCTTGGAAAATGAATGCAATATCAAATTTATCTTAATTCGTTCAAGAATGGTAATATGGCGTTTTCCGAGAATTTCATTTCGCTTTTCAAGATTCGTAAAAGCTTTTACATACATACATATAATTAAATTTATTGTGATTCTACATCCTTCTTTTCATTCATTTAAAATGTTTTATTAGAAACGAATTTTAATCGATATTTTATTATATTATAATTGACGGATTACATACAGTTTTCATTTTTTATTCAAAATATTATATCTACATACTTTCAGAATGTTGTACAAACGCAATATCCATAAAATATTCTTTATTGAGCGCAATATTTCACAAAATGTGTAATGTGGAATTCAAATTACTGATAAATTTAAAATTTTGTAGCATATGTGACAAATCGATTAATCTGCTAACGATATCGATGGTATTTACCAATGTAAACGAAATAAACTGAAATTAAATAAATCGGTATGATTGCGAACATAAATTGAGAACTTATTTTAATTTTTTCTGTCACATAAATGAGATAATTGAGATTAACAAACATACACTATAACTCAATTATGTATAATTGAGACTAATTGTAAGTTCTTGATAAACATTTAATTTTTTTGAATTAATTATTAAATATAAAAAATATATTTATAGTTTTGATTTTTTAATCTTTAATTATTTTTCAGGTTTTAGAATTTGTGTGAAAAATATTAGATTTGCTTGTTAGTTATCGGTCATATAACTCACAAAGTCTCTGGTTTTACCTGTAAAATTACAACGTAACGCATTTAATTATTTACCAGCATTCAGTTCCAGGCTGTCAAAATATTTGTCCAATAATAATAAACCTCCATATTTACCATTTCATATATTTCAGTCATTATAGCAAACAATTTTAAACCACGTTTCAATTGAATTGAAAAATTTTTCATCAAAAAATTTATTATCGAAAATCAAAATATACAATTATGATTCTAAGCTTTATTATAATTTATTTTTCAGGGTGAAATAAACAGATATTCATCATCAGGCGTATTCGAATGCTTACCATGTGCTGAAGGCTGTGAAGCATGCAAGGACAATTCGCCATGCGTGGTGTCTCTCAATTGGTTGATGAGGACAGCTATTCTGGTTCTGACATGTGTGGTCATTTGTTGTCTACCCATAGTTGTGATCTTCACGTGGAAATATGGAAATGTCAAGGTGAGATTACAATAACGATTTTTTTGTTTATTTGTGATAATTAGCCTCAGTTGAAAAGGTGATAATAAATTAATAATAAAAATCATAATTTTTATTTTAGATAATTGATAATGCCCGTTAATCAAATTAAAAAAAATTCATCAACTGGCCATGAGAACTCTATCGTTGAATTGAGGACGATTTTTTATTTATTTATAGTCATTCATTAACTTACTCGGAAGATCCAATTGAATACTCATTAGTTCGTTACAAACTTATAATAAATAACCTTAATTTAACTTTTCATTTAGAAAAATCGAATGTTTAATGAGGACAAAGCTCCATAGTGAGCATTAAACTGCTTACACTCAGGCTTATTCATCACCCTATGGAGTCTCACCCTAAGCTTTTTACTAATTGTAAAATAAAGTCCAGTTTATAACTGAATATCTAATAATAGTTTCATACAAAAATTTATAAATGTTCTTAGTTGAACACAAAAAAAAGTAATTCCCCTTTCATTCGAAAACAATGTAGCATTTAATGAATGTTGTCAAAACTATCACAAAGGACAGTCTTCCGGCACGAGGGCCAAGAAAGGTAGGCTCAGGACGAAAACAAGGCTGAAAACACGAAAAATCGACGACGATTTTTCCCCGACGAGGGCTTTCCGACAGCAAAACGTCTCCATTATCGCGCAAAGTTTCGCTTTTGTCTTATACCACCGGTGTTGGGCCTACCGGAGAACAATCGCCGTTCCTCTTGCACTCTGCTCGACAGTGGAGAGTGCCCAGACCAAACTTCAACTGGGTCATCTTATTGTATTCAAGAAACTTCGAGCTTAGCTCACCCCCCTACTGTCTGTGTGTATACGCGATTTTGTCTGTTTTATGCTCGGAGATGAGGAATCTAAATACGCGTTTGAGAAAGTCGAATAGTTCGCGTATAATAGTTTCATATCCATATTGCAAAAATATCCTGGCCTCAATGAATACGGATCGAATTTTTAAATGTATATTTGGATGAAAAACCTATTGTTATTTTCCTAAAGCGAAGGCTCAAATAGAAACGCGCTCGAATCCGTCGCTTGCCTCCATAAAAAATACAAATAAATGAATAAAAATAAAACAAACTGGAAGCCTAGAGAGGAACTCGGGCATGAAATCCTCTCACTCTGTCCAACTTCATCGTGGCACGAAAAATACTGAAACCACAAAATACGGCTTTGCTGCGGTCTCAGTATTGGGTCTAGGTGGGAAAACTGGGCCAGATAAAACGCTCGAATTTTTTAAAAACGGCTCAAACGGGTACTTTCATACTGTATATTTCCCAGACAATTTTGCATAAATTGTTCGTTTCGCTCAAATAATTGACGGATTATTTGTTCTTCATATTGACGCGGAATTATTTCATGGATTCAATTTTAGATTTTAAGCGGCAGTTTGATTTTGAGATTAACAGTTAATACTCGTAGAGTGCGCGAAATATAAATGTTTCACACGATTGTATTCAATTTGTATTTTCTTATTATCAAAGTTTTTTTTTTTATATTTTGCAATTATTCATGGTATGTAATATCACCATACAGATTCAGAAAGTCGATTATGAGCCTTACCTGTATTGTTATTTACGTTTTTTAATACTTTTTAAAGATGATAAAATCGAACGAGTACCAACAACTACTGTGCCTGGCTTTCACAGACCATGAAAAAGCTTTCGATTCAGTATGTAAATCTGCGATAATAAACGCCCTTCGTAACTAGGGTATTGACGAAAGATATATAAAAATCATCGAAAATGTCTACTCTAACGCGACCGCGTCTATTGACCTGTTTTTGAAAATGGTTACCTTCAAAGTAGAAAAAGGAGCAAGGTAATACTAAATATCCTAAACTTTTCAATGCGGTACTAGAAAAGATTTTCCGTGAAATTAATATCACTAATTCGAGCATAAACATTAACGGGAAATAGCTGAACCATCTACGTTTCGCGGGTGATATAGTCTTGGGTGATTCGTGCGACGGGATGGAGGCAAACGTGGGCCGGTTGAACGTCACCAACGGGAAATTCGGACTGAAAATTAATATATCTAAAACCAAAATTATGACAAACTAATTATCTGCCCCTGAAAAAGTAGCTATAGGGAACGTACAACTAGACATTGTAGATAGTTTCACTTACTTAGGTCAAATCATAAGCATGAATGGGGACAGAGATGCAGAAATAACACGTAGAATTAAGTTGGCGTGGAGCGCTTTTGGTAGGCTCCACTCAGTAGTAAAAATCAATCTGCCTATATGCCTAAAATCCAAAACTTTCAACCAGTGTGTCATGCCAGTTCTAACCTACGGCAGTAAAACTTGGTGCTTGAGTGCTAGGCAAATAAATAGGTTGTGGTGTGCGCAGAGAGACATGGAATGACATATGCTAGGTATCTCGCTAAAAGATCGTAAGAGGAATGAATGTATTCGTAAAATGACTAAACGTGTCACGGACGTGATCGAACGCACGATAAAATTAAAATGGCAGTGGGCGGGTCATATTGTACAAAGGGAAGATGGTCGCTGGACAAGCGAAATCCTAGACTGGTATCGGAGAGGCGTTAAACGCCCGCAAAAAAGGCCTCGTGGCAGGTGGGTAGACGAAATACGAAAGATATGTGGAGTCGCATGGATGACAGTGGCTCAGGGTAGAAGTGAATGGAAAAGTATCGAGGAGGCCTATTTCCAGCAGCGGGCGTAAGCGGACTGCTTATAATGATGATGATGATGATATAAAATAATATAACATAAATTTATATTTTTATGTTTGAACTCATTCGATACTAGGCAAATCCAAGCCTACTCGATAAAACGTATTCAATTACATACTCAATACTACTAATTGAAACTTTTGTTTTAAAACAAAATATTATTGCGCTCTAAAAGTTGATTTAATAATAATTACAACATACATATTTCAATATTGTTAAAATAATTGTTATAGACGTTGTTTTAGATTTAGACAGTACTTTACATAGATCGATTCAACTGTTTTCAAAAGATCTCCGTTGCATATGGAATATAATTAAACAAACAAATATAATATCAAGTACTTACGCAAATACAGCTTCATGTTGATTATTTATCGAAGCAATATTCGGCTAAAACAAATATAGCCGACATGGAGTACGAATTCAAAAACATTCGTACCCAAAACAACACATTTGTATTCGAAATTTAATTCAAGAACGTATCTGTTATAAAGCTTTTTTAACAGTGTGATATGTAGACTTTTGAATTTGAATTTGAATTCTGATTTTCCGCATGTATGACCTAACGGAAAATTCGTACCATTACCACCATAAATCAGGTGAAGCCCTTACATATGCTATGGTGAAAACGCTCGAGCATTTTAATGGTCGAAAAATTGCGACCGATCTTTTTTTCATTATTTCATTGTATGAAACGCAGAATAATCTCGCCCGTGAAAAGCTGAAAACTGTCGGATTCGACTACTTAAATAAATTACGAGCTGGGAATAAAAACCATGCTACGCCATGGAGTATCAGACAAAGAGTTAATCAGATTTATGCATCTTTTTTTCACGTGTAATTCGCGTTGACTTTTTTAATTATTCAATTCGAGGTTCCTGCTTTTGGCTTCCATTGTTTTCGATTAAAAATTTTGAAATAGACCGTAAAGCTAGTTTGCATTTTACGTAACGTACATGTAAATGAGGCCGCCATTTTGGGATTCGGAGTACACATTTTCTCCATAGCGCATTCAACTATATCAATTCTCTGAAAATTATCATTTGAACCAAGAGATTATTATCTTTTGGCTCGACGGTTGATGAAAATATTGCGCGTTTGTACGTATGAATATTTTAATACGAATTGTGTTAATTTCGGCTTCTCTACTTCAAATGAATGCTTTTCTTTCATTGTATACAAAGTGTACATACTCGTATACAGGAGGGCAAAAAAATGTTTTCGTATAAATACAGAAAAAAATTTCATGATCCAAAAATTTATGTATTTTTATCATATTAAATAGTAATATAAAAACAGCTTTCGATAACTATCAGAATATTCGTTTGTTTTTTTTTTTTTTTTTTTAAGAATTTAATACAGAAATCGAGCCTTGTCATAAAGTCTCAAACTAATATGATAAATGTTCATTTCAATCATATCCATCTATTATATTATACAAACAGCGTTTAAATTTAGTAATTATTAAATTCAACGACTAAATCTAATAATGTGAAATTTTTATATAGCATTTACTTTCGATTACATATAATAGAAAAATTCATTTGATTTGGAAAAAATAAATTGATGAGTTAATGTGTAAAATAAAAAGAAACATTCTCAAAATAACACGTGTTATATTTTTCCGTTATCAATGATTTATAATAATATAATACATAATAAAATCCACATCGATCCCAAAATTAATGATTAACGCTCTTATATACAAAAACCTCAAACACAATACCGAATCATAATATAATAAATTATATATAATATTTCAAATTCAATCAATTATTTTATATACGACCAACGAGGGAAAATTCGCACCACGCCGTACATCGGTATCGGAGCCATTTTCCCCACACACAAACGAACGACCGCCGGATTATGATAAAATATGGTAAGTTATGGAACGTTACATTACTCTAACGTATCAAACATCAAATTATGAAACACAGCTCACAAAATGAGATTCGAGACGGCGTCCTCCTCCTCGGGCATACATTTTCAGTCATTTCATTAACGTCGAATATCACACGGCAAACCCGCTGCTTTCTATCTTAATCAATACCTCGAACGAACTGAGGAGCCTTTGTGCTTTCTTGTGCTTTTTACATTTTCCGGTTTGTCGGAGTTGCCACTTCGCGCAGTATCTGTATGCCAGTTTTTTACGGCCGGTGCAAGTTGTGTGTGCCTTTCGATGTGCGAATTGTTTTTTTTTTTATTGATGTTCAAACTAATTGTAAGTTGTTTTGTGCGTTTTGTTTCAATCGCAAAGAGCAAGACAATAAAATTTCAAAAAAGACGGTTATTTTGAATGTTTAATGTATTTTTTTAACGGCATTGCAACATTTATTAGAGTCAATCCGAAGAGGAAATATGGCTACTTTATTGTTATTTATCTGAACAAATTGACAGTAAAAGACGCTTGTAAAATGTTATATTTGACGGCTGACCGACGTTTTTGGTACTGCGCTTGTTTCACCTTTTATACCCTTGCCGTTTTTCTTCCCTTGTAAATCTTTAATACGCGGTTTATTAAGCCACGTCAACATAACCTTCTCTTGTGTTTTTTTCTCTCTTTATATAAAGTATATACGTTGAACTTTTTTTGGTAGAAATATACGCGGTGGTCATAGAGTTTGTGAGGTACGAAAAAAATATGTGTATAGAAGAAATGGAATTTTCTATTTTCTGCTCCCAAATAAATAATTTATTAAAGAAATTCGATGTAGCTACGCTTTGGATGAATCAAATGTCAAAAGCTAAACAGAAATATGGAAAAGAGCTCAGTAATTTTTCATTCTTCTCGAACAAATAACGGATTATCTTAATTCCCCATTTTCGGGGTTTGTTTTACGAACGGAGACCATTATTTACAATGTCAAATCGTCAACACAAACATTTCATAAATTCTCGATATTTGCTTACAATTTGAATTTTTTGTGTAAAAATGCTTGAGTACAAAAGTTAACAGCGAATATGATTCTTTTAAAATTTAATAAATCCTATATATCCTATCCTTTTATATCCTTGAATACTGATTATTTTACAGTCAAATTATATTAATTTGTAATATCTTAACAGCATTGATAAATTATAAAAGTATTTTTTTTACGGTTTAAAATTTATGAATGCCCAACCGGTGATCATAAAAGTTAATTAATTTCATCCAAATTTCCCATGAATTAATATTCAATCAAAACGCTCACTCTAATTGAAACGAACTTTTTCATTAAGACAGTAAGCTGATAAAATATTATCACAGTCCTTTCACAACACCCGTTTCAAACTACATGCTTCACTTCCAGGCAACTCAAATCGGAAACTATAACAATTGAAAAACACAATTGTATAATTTAAGACATACCCATTAGTTGTAGATCAGCCTGAAACAAGCGTGTCAACGCATTATATTATATTATTATATATAAGCAAATTGCAAACTTTGTATAAGTATCCGGCCTAAAAGACTACCGCGCGCTAAAAGTTAACGTTTACTTATTTTTTTTAATTGCGAGTAATTAATTTTGTTATGGCGCGCTGAATACACCGACACGAGAAAGTGTTCGCGCTCCGGATAAGCTAATGTTTTTTATCCGCGGCCTAGGGAATCTCTTCTAATTAAAGCCAGACTTTAATTAATACCTTCGGAGGCGCTAAATTATAATTTTCGGCGATGATAAGGAGCGAAAGGAGCGATGTTGCTTATTAATTTTTATAATTATGCTATCGCCGAAATTCCCGCCGACAATGCGGCCCTCGGTGATGGCGACTGGAGCCACCGCTAATTGTTCGAAGCCACATTGTGCTGTGTATTATTATGCGATAATTGTGGCGACTGTACAGGGGTAGGGTCTTTAAATAATCGCGTATCTATTCAGCATCACGGAATACATTAAAAATATAAATCGCCGGCCTTAATATCCCCTCGCAGTTGCGGATCGATTCCGGAGCGCGGAACGGCCGCTTTAACGGCGCGAAATATTGTCGAATTTAAGCGCTTCGGAGCTTGAGAGATTTGATTATTATTTTTTTGGGGTTTTAAATCTTCGGTTTATGGGTTGTTGTTAAAAAAATTTTGTTTTGTCGTAAATTTGCATAGAAGTGTCGAAAAAGAAGATTCTAGATACTTATATTGACCACATTTGTTTGTTATATGATGTACGAGTATAAATACTCCTCTTTTTACACGGGGGGATACGTTCCAGAGACTACTGTGTAAATAAAAAACCGTGTAAAAAAATGTATTGTGACCATACAAAAATTGGAGATAGGTTCCATCACTATATTTGGATAGAACTTCCATCCAAATGTATGTTATTATACTTTATAAAAAATGTGAGATGTGAAAAATTTTTAACGTGAAAAATTTTTGCCGTCAAAAATTTTCGCCATGAAAAATCATAAAAAAACATTGAAATTTTTATTGAAAAACTATAATTACATACACATAATTATATCAGTATACTGGCCTGCGTCAAATATTACCATTATGGCATAATAATACATATATTTATTATTTTTATACCGTGTTAAAGTGGAAAATCCGTGTAGAAAAAGGAATAGGTTCATCTTCCTTGAACCGTGTTATTTCAGAACCATGTAAAAAGAGAATTAGGTGTACTTTACACTAACTCTCGCTTTACACTCACTTTTGATATCACTGCGACTTCGATGACGAGGCATGCGAAGTTGTTTATTTCGCGGCCTGGATCATTTCGATAATATTACGTAACATATAGTATAATGAAGATAGTTGAAATTTGTTACAATTAAAATTTGTTCAAATTATAATTTCATAAATTTTGCACATGTCGACATATGTATAATATCATAATATTACATTGAAACATTTTGAAAATATTTTTTTTTAGAAATCCAATGAAATATCAGCAATAGCATAGAATGATAAGCGTTACTTTCAGTAATTCGAAGGGTTTTCATTAACCGAAATTTGACAAATGCTTAGTTGCGTTAACGCGTTGCCCTCTCTTAACTTTATCGTTAAAAAAGCAATTACTCAATCGCATTTCGACGACCTTTTCATGCGAAATTTCGTAGCGCATAAACGATTTCATTAATCAAGTTTAGTCTACTAAATTAAATGCTTTTAAGTGCTTCCCCCGAATGTAAAAAAAAAACGATAATGTTCATTTTTTTATAATACCTTTAGGTAGGTTTTTTTATCGATTGCAAAACAATGTTGATTTGAAAATATCTAATAACGAATTTGATCGCAAAACACAATTCTTGTCATGATATTTATTTAATTTGTCTATTTAAAATAAGAGATTCGTTTGTTATGAGGCATCAAAGGGATATCATCAAAGCGGATCATTAAAGCTGAAAATATTTTAGAAAGGAATATATTTTTCGTTATTTAAATACATTTCTTAAATAAAGTATTACTTAAAAATTATAAATAAACGATAGATTAACTCTTTGGTATGGAATCAAAATTCCAACATTTATTTTGTGCGGAATCAATTGGATATTTCGGATTATGCTATTGTATATATTAGAACCGTTTCAGTATTAACTGTATTAATATTAATGATATTGCTTACATATATCCAAGGACGTTAATTAATTTTTCATCACTTCAGCATATCGAACACATTAATTTATGTCTTTGAACGTGTTGCACAGTTATTGATATTTAGAAAATGCGATATGAAAAATAGAGTATAAACAATATTTAGTACCTACATATAATATTATTGGTCTATCGCTTTAATTCAAAATTTAATTAAATTAAAAATTTTGAAAAAAATTAAATCGCAAATTTGAATGCACTCACTCTTAAATAATTACGAAAAAAATTATAAATTCACTTAGAAACGAGTCGAATTAATTTCAAATTAGTGACGCCGTCGTATGGAGCGGGCAACTCATTAGTACAAAGAGAGTAAGAGAACGAGCTGAAAGTTTCATTTCGCACCCAACGACGGCTAGGCACCACCTGGGAAATAAATTTGGCTAAAAAGTTACCCGCGTAAAGTTCCCTACTTCCTACCTACCTTACCTGAGCTACGCTCGTCTACTTTCGAACGAAACGTACGAGGGTGCAAAATCAAAGTTAAAAAGCTCTCTTAATTCAGAGATCGCATTTCGTTGAATTTTTGTCATCTAAAAAAAATTGTAATTATATTTTCTTTGTAATTGATAAGATACGGGTGTGGGTTTACGATAAACTTGAGCGCTTCTTTATGAAATATGAACGATCCTATCAATAGTGCGAAATAGTGATGGTAATGTGTTTTCGTATTCTCAGTGAGAACACACTCACACTACACTGACACTAGGACTCACACTGACACTAGGGATTCTGAAATCTCAAGGTTTTCAAATACCCGGGACTCGAGATACAAATTTTCAAACTTCTGGGAATTCTCGGGTCTCGAGACATTGATTTTTGTTTTATTATCGAAAAAAACCGATAAGAAATATAATACATTGTGCAATTTTAAACACAATTATTGTATCAAATTTAAAATAACATCAGAATTATTGCATAACATGATAAGTTTTTGAAAATACTAAAATATTTAAACACGAATCAAATAGCCTATTTCTAATTTTTGGGATAAAGTGATAAAGACGAAGTCAAAAAACTAACTGATATTTTGAACAAATTTTCTCGGATTTTTTTTCATTTAGTGATATTTTGAGATAACGACAAAAGACTTTATTGCAAATACAACATAATCCCACGTTGCAACAAATTGTTTTTCATTTCTTTCATATTTTTTTGTTGATCGGTAAATATAAAAGATTTTTTTTAAAACACAAACTGACACTTTCAACAAAAAAATCAATACTTTGCAGTAGATTTCTTTTGAATTATTTTAGGAGTAATACGTGCATCATATAATATTATATTTTATAAATTACATGCCAAAAATTATCATGGAATAAATAATTTAAGATTTTTTTCGACACAGAATCCCTAATTCTCACTCACTCACCAGACTTGTGATACGCTTATATTATATTAATATTATACTTACACTCACCATGGAGCCTCATCTTTCAAGAAAAAGGAAAAATTTTGAATTTTTCCTGTCGTTATATCTAATTATTTCAACAATTATCGAACTGTTTACAAAGTCAATACTCATTGGAACTTTGATCGTACCTCGGAGAAAACTCGATTATAAAGTAAACATGATTTTTCCAATGCGCTTGGGCCTGCAGGCAAATAATAGCAAGAAAGGCTTTTTCAAACTCCTTTAAGTTTCCCATGTCATCGTCAGGGTCCACAATTTTCCCTCGAGACGTTTTTCCACGGCGTCGTTATCTGCTAGAGAAAATCCTTCATTATGCCGAGCGCAAAGTCTTCTCGCTTCAGGTGCCGGAGATACAAAGCCATTGCTCGATATTTCTTTTGAGCTTTTCTGATGCTTTCTTTTTGTTTTATGTAAACTTGATGGTGCTTATGTAGATTTTTTTCGTTTTCGGCACGTCCGCTCTGAGACGGCTATTGAAATTTCGATGTTTTCATTAAGTTGTTATTATGACTTTGCATATTAGTATGACAGCTTGAATAATATTATATATTTTTCGATGTTTATCTATGTTATTCAATTTTGGTTTTATTGATTTTTTTTTATTAATGTTTTTCTTTTATACACAAGAATTATTGATCAATCAATTCATTATAATAACCCATCAAAATCATACAATACAGAATAATTCCTTGATAAACTACACTGAATACTACTTTACAATAAAAAATACATCTTTTAACTGAGATTTCGACAAACAATGTTATAAACATATTCGAAAAGGGACAAACCAAGCGGACCGATGAACACTATCGACTTATATGTGCTAGTAACCGTCACCTACTTACCAGAATTCCGAGTCTTGGAAATGAGTTTGCGGTTTAATTACCAAGGAACTAATTATTTTCCTGTTGCAATTACGCCGGCTCGATTTTCCGGCCGGAGAAAATCGAGATTTTAACTCACCGATGTTCCTTTGAAGTTTGCGCAATTTAATAGCGTGCATGTCCTGGAAGTCATTCGGTTTACTAAGGTATTTTTTTAAATAGTAATTATATCGGAAATTAGTTGTTTTGTTTCTATATAGTTGTAAAGCGATAGAACGCTTGTAATATAAAGATTCTTGTAGAGAAAAATTCATTATTTTATTGATTTTCGATTTCAGATTTTTCATGGTATTTATGAGTAAAATTTTAAAATAAGTTTAAACTTAGCTTACCGTTTAAACCTTTGTAATAATATTACTTTAAAGAAATATGATATTGAATGCAAATGCAAAATTTTATAATAATTTCATCTGGAATTTAAGCAAAACGTTAAGCTGCATAAGTTTGAAATTTAACTATCCCCCTAAAATAAAAATGTAATATTATATAAATTTTGATTTTGATTCTATTTTAGCTATTTGATCTTTTCATTGTTTTTTATCTCAATCGTTCTTAATTCAAGTATTATATTATTAAAAAAAACCTTTTCATCGATAAAAAAATACCAAATTTGAAATGCTTTCCATTTACTACTACAACTACACGTGATTATTCTAATCAAATTTATTTATTTTATTGTAAAGACTGAATAAGAACATTGATCGAAATTACTGAATAATGTAATTATATGAGATAAAATATCTAAAAAAACATGCTCAAAATAACCAATAAAATCCCATCACGGAATAACTTCAGAAAATCAATGACTCCACATTTAAACAAGCACACCATTGAATAATTCAACCTGAACTATTTTGAAGATTCCAAAAAGGTTTATTCATTTCTTCTAAATGTCTACGTCACTTAACACGTACCGTTTGACGAACCTAACCTACACACACCCATTCAACATTTTTCTTATTTTTCTGAAATCTTCTTCTAGATTTTCCGCGGTTTTGGGGTCGAGAGCTCTTCCGCATAGCACTTGAAAAATATTCTCGGACGGCTGTCGAGTTGCATTATATTATAGATTAACCCACCTCGCATGCCCAACCTTGGAGGATTAATTTCGATAAGCTTGCCCACTTTTCCGAGGATTTCCCGCGGAGCGTGGCGACAATATTGTCGGAATAGTTGAAGTTGTTCGCGCTGAAATAACAACTGAAGTGTCTAAAAATATACGGCCCGTTCCCGATGATTATTTAAGAGAAAGAGCGGGAAAGTTGATTTCATTTTCATGCCGGAATTCTGAGTCGAAATTGAACTTTATTGAAACGATTCGTAGTTAATTAAACGCTGTTTAATTGTTTCTTTTTTTGTGCGATTGCTTCTCTTTTCGTACACTGTTTATTGAATTTTCTGCGGATGTGATTCGTTTTCGTTATATTATAGTAAGCGTTGATGCGAATACGTAGTGTTGTTTCTTTTTTTTTTATTTAATATCAAAAATTGCGATTTACTAACTTTCAAAACATATTGCCAATACACGTTGTCGATGAAAAATGAACAATTTTTTCATATCAATGAATGCGATAGTGAATTATTTATTAAAAACTGTAAACAATATTCACTGATGATAAAAATAAATTGTACTCGACATTTTATAGTTAAATTTAAAATAAAAACCTATAACAGGTTTTTTTGGAAAAGCTGCTAACGCCCCACGTTGGCCGCCAATTATAACAGCTTTTTCGGGTAGTTCGCCAATTGTAACCCGCTTATCGGTTACACGGTGATGCCGTTGCAAATCTCACTTGTAGATGGCCAGGTGTGAGGACAGGTAGATGATCTCAGGGGTTCCAGAAATGAAACCATGGGTTACTCGAGCCGATGACGTAGCTTTTATTAGGCAACTTTTACATTTACAGGTGGATACAAAATAATGTTAAGCTAGGTTATGGTTACGTGGAATTTAATCTTCAGACGATGGTTAAATGCGCGGGAGATTACGGGGTGCGAAAATTTAGAGTAAGCTTAAAAAAGCAATTCTGAATGGATGAGCTAGGCGGGAGCTTTTCCCCAACAGCACAGTTCTCATCCACAGAATAATTCTATTGGTCCTGATAGGCGGGAGCTTTGTCCCAACAGCACAGTCATAACCAGAGAATTTACTCTTGAGACAGTCACACGATGTCTGCCGATGTTTGAAAAAGGTCCCGTTTATATGGCCGAGCGCTGTGCCTCTTCCTTTCGGGATTTCTTGCACGTGTCGATAATTGCTCTTTGTCTTCGACGGAACAAAGTGGACCTTCAAGACGGTTGATGAACTTTGGGCGTCCTTTTCTATGACCTGGTCCTGAATATTTGGTGTCCCTATTTGGGATCGACGACCGAATGGCGCGGATCGTTGTACTTCAATCTAAACAGGAGATATAGATGACATCTCTTTTCTCCATGATCATACATGGTGTTTTTAAATATGATGTCTCTGTTCCACGTCAAATGGTTGAATGTGTGCTGATCTCGTATGGGACCCGGAACTAATGATGTTGATGACTTTCTTCGGCTTTTGGGTGATAAAACTGTGTTTTTATATGTGACGTCGGGGAGCCGTCCCTGTTCGGGCGCGCTCGCATTTTAATAGCTTTGTCGTAAAAACGTATGCGCGTCGGGTCTCGGATCGAACTTTCGATCGATGATTTCGATATTTGCGAGTGCAAAAAATTGCGACGTTACAAACTTTAATAAGCTCATTGAAATATTTATTTTTATTTTAATTAACAATATTACCGAACAAAACTTTCAGAAGTATTATAAAAAATAAAGTACATTAATTAATTCAAATGACACTAAAACTACCATTTAAATCCAATTAAAAATGTATTAATTACACTAACTAATTCAAAACACAAAGAACATGAATAACCAAACCCGGCACAAGACAACTGGACACCGGACCGGACCGAAAAAATCTAGTATTTCGATATGCACGAACAAAAAAATATATTTTTAAATTGAGTAGCCTATTTACAAAGACGGCTTAAGCCACCCTGGATCGGTTTTCATTTTTTGATGGATTTCTTGTTCTACACGAGAAGCCCGATCTGGTGATGTATCGCTTGCTTAACAAAGTTGATGAAAACCGTATGAAAACGATGATCAGCTCAAAAAATAAAAATTGCAATAACTTAAAAACTTCAGGAGATACAAAAAATCAGCTGTCGTGAAAAATTTTGTAAAGTGGCTTAAACCGTTTTTGTAAATAGGCTACTCAATTAGATTGAGACCTCATTTAAGTGCAAGTGTAAATACGGCGCTCGCGCTTACACTCTCCACAAAACGTCATATTTATATACATATAATCCACTAGCTTTCCAATATTATTATAATAA
Source organism: Hydropsyche tenuis (assembly GCA_009617725.1). NCBI lineage: Eukaryota > Metazoa > Arthropoda > Insecta > Trichoptera > Hydropsychidae > Hydropsyche > Hydropsyche tenuis. Next base: position 287,239 of record VTON01000113.1, on the reverse strand, counting down.
CATAATTCAATCAACACATTCACAACGAGTATATTAAATATTTGATTTTCCAACAACCATTACTCGATCGACCGCGTCTCTCACCGAGCAATAACACCATTGAATCCCCAGACACGCAATTTGAACGCTTTTTTTAATTCCAGGTCGTGAGAGCTGCCAGCCCCGTCCTTCTAAGGGTCATAGCCTTGGGCGCATTCCTGATCTACTGCACCAACCTAGTGATGTACCCGAGGCCGACGGTTTACACTTGTACTGCACGCGTGTGGCTGCGAGAGATAGGATTCTGCCTTACGTATGGTGCTCTTATGCTGAAAACGTGGAGGTAATCCAACGGACAATGATATGGGCACTTTCATTGTTCGGAATACGATGTTGATCCGATAAACGCCGGAATAATGCTTGATCGGATCGTGGTGCATGTGAGAGGTAGTGGTCCGTGGGTTTATGCGGGGAAATTTGATCAGGGGTCTTTTTTTTATTTTTTAATGGGTTTTTAGTTGAAATATTTTTTTTGTGAGGGAAGGATGATTTTGCGGTATGAATTCGGTATATTTTTTTGTTATACTATTCGATAGTTGAAAAGTTCGTGATTTTATTATAATTAGTTTTATATTATATAATATAATAGTATGAATAATTTCGGTTTTTTTCTCAAATGAATTATCTTTTTCTTTTAAATAAATTGAAATTCTATGTAGGAAGACAGGATTAGTATTTTGTTAAATAAATATAGACTTTTTAATTAAATTTGAGTAGAATTGGAATCCGTTTTCAAAGATTGGAGACATTTCTTTGAATGGTTACTTGTTTTAAATAACTCAAATATTTAAGTGCTGTTTCTGAAACCGTTTTCATTTCCACAGTGCACTTTTTTAATTACTTCGGTAGTGATTTATTGAAACATATTTTAAAATAATTTTGCAAAATATTAAATTAAAATTAGAATTTCTTACATTTCAGATAAGATTATTTTTTTAATTTATTATCAAATAACTCATCTGATATGTATAGGCGATTTTCATTTGCTATCTGTATTTACCAAAACTATGTAAGTATCACTACTTACATTCTTTAGAAATTATTTTTTTTCTTATTACTGTGCATCATATACATATACGCGTATATTAATTTATGATGAACTAATACAGAAACATTTCAAGATTGAATCTCGAAGTCCGCATACAACAAAAGTGCTTGTTCCGTCGTTTCTGTATCTTGCGACACAACTTCAAACTAACAATAAGTCCTCGAAACAATTCTGAAAAAATATCTATATACAATATTATATTATACCTATATATATTTATATTAAATTATTTGCTGACCATTTTTTCTTTCGAAAGAAAATCAATAAACCAAATAAATCCCACGTTTCGTTCAACTCGGCGCGGATGCGTAACACTAGGCTGAATATGTGATTTATTTTATCACAAACTTTGTTACTTTCCATTCCCAATGCGCAGATATTTGTATTTTTATTTTTTCGTATACTCAATACATAGAATACTTGTTGTTTTATATATGTTATAAATTATTAATCTTTACTTATACTGACGTTTTCTGAAAAAAGATAATAGCCGAAGCATGCGTTCGCATAATTTTGATAGAAGTGCACACAGAACGTTGTTCATTTCGTTATTATCGCGTCAAAGGTCAATATTTGTATATTTTACATGTGGCGTTATACGATTTTATATGGCATTTTCGTGGCCCAAAGCGTAGCAAGGAATGTGGATGTTTAGTTTAAATGATAGATAATAAAACGTTCATGGGGACTAATTTCACCTATAAAGCGTGTTGTGCATCGTTACATTCTAAGCGAATGTTTTGTACAAATTGTACGTAGCTTTTTGGGATACGATTTGTATTTAATTAAATTAATCCGATGGCCCTCAAAATAGTTTTTTAGTTATTTTCGTGTGCATTAAATTAATTAGCTATACTATTATATAAATATATTATAAAACCATTATAATGTCACCAGCATAAATTAAAACCCTTTGCGGCCGAATTTATTTTCAAGTTTGTGTCGCTTCTGGCCGCCGTTGATTTTAGGCGTTGTTCGGATTTCATACTCGCGAGTTTTAAATGAAAAAAAAAAACATTTAGCACATCTTCCAAAATATTGCAAATGTTTTTTGTTGCAGCATATACAGTGATTTTTCCCAAAAATTGAAACATCGCGCAATATCTGATAAAATCTTCGTCCATTTTGAATTCTTTCATGACAAATATGATGGTTTTTTTTTCAGATTTTTGGCAAAATTAAAGAAACGGGATATTTTTGAATCGAGAAAAAATAAATTTTGTGCTTGCACGAAGAAGAGCGAAGCGGGACAGACCGTCAAAGTTCACCGTTCAAAGAATCAGACATTCTTTGGTGAAGAACCTATTATTATTACCATGCTAATATTTTTTTCAACTATTCGTGGCTTTCAGCAAAATACTATCTACTTTGAATTTTAATTAAAAATCACATTGAATGTCATTTCATCAATATCCATATATTTCAATATATTTCTCTATTTATTCAACTAATAAATGAATTTCATCGAAAAATTCTTCGATATGAAATCCCATTTGACCAATAACAATATATAATGTAATATAATAACTAAAATATTACATTAATTTTCCGCGTAATTAACTCCCTTTTATTTAATGTTTTCATAACGTTAATTATAGTAATTTATATCGTAACTTTTATTTATACTATTACACGCATACGAGTCAATCGATCTAACGTCCGAATATCGAAACGCGTGTACGTATTATTTACCGAAACAAAGCACAAGTGAACCGTTTTGTTCCTCTGTCGCTTATACTTTATAAGACACGCGATAAAAACGAGAACACCCTTAAATCTCACTACGTACAATCTGACTGTTTCTCGTTTCGTTTCGACAATAAAACCCTTACACGCCTGTGTTTACACGTTGAAAAATGTTTAAATCCTCCGGGCTCGAGTGCGCGGAACCTCCCACCGCCTCGTCCGATCTCCACGGTTCGTTCGTTTTCAATTCATCTCGACGACACAGTAAAAACAAAACGGTAATAGACGCTGGGTCCTCACCTACCGGAGGCAAAAACGGGCAAATTCGGGCCAAATTCGGCGGTCGGATCCTCGGGGGGTGGTGGGCCACCCGCTCGTAAATCTACTTCTGCTATCGCCGAGTACACGCGGACACACCCGTTTGTTATCTTCGGCATGAAAAAAAATATGAAAATCGTGTCTCTTTGGGTCTGGGAGTCGTCGAGATTCGGTGGTCTTGTTCTTTGTTTTTTTTTTTGTTCTTGAGGGTTGCTTCATGATATGAAATTTTTTTGTAAGGAGGCGTATATTTTATAGGTTTTCTATAAAGGTTTTTAGTGTTCAAAGTCTATTGAGATGATCTGGTAATATTGGTATTGAATTTTTAATGTAAATATTTATATTTATCGCCTTAAATTGTAATCTTACAATAAGAATAAGGTTTCATGATTAATACTGCGGATATATTTATGCGTTTTCGAATGCTCATTTTAAAGTACACCCAATCCACTTTTCATACGGAGGATTCGTTCCAAAGACTACCGTGTAAAAAAATATGGTGACAGGAAGCTGGCATAAAGTGGGGTGTATGTAATAGGCAGGATGGTGGGCTTCCCTTTGAAATTGGTGACTATATAAAAATTGGAGATAGGTTCCATCAGATTCAGAACTTCCATCCAAATGTACTTCATAAAAAATGTGTAATGTGAAAAAATTTCGACATGTAAAAGCGTCAAAAAATATCGAAAATTTTTATTTAAAACTATGATTACATAAAATACATATAATTATAACAGTATACTGGTATGCACTCTAGAACAATGGTGGCCAAACCCGGGCCCGCGGGCCACAAGTGGCACACTTGATGTTTTTATGGGCCCTTTTGTGGGCAACAGCAAACTAATTCGTAAACAATTTTTTTTCTATAGGCACGTTTTCTACGTATACATAAAAAAGCGCTTCGGTGTATTCGAGCAAGTGTGTGGCACTCTCTGTCTTGCTCAGTCGGCTAGCGCTGTCTTGCACATTGCATTGAAATGTGCAAGATAGCGTTTTTTTTTATTTTAAATATAAAAACTATCATATAATTGTTACGTTGTAAAATATTTATGAGTGGCCCTTCAAAGATATGCATTATTTTATTTGGCCCACCAAGTGATTTCATCTGGCCACCACTGCTCTAGAATCTAGATGATATTGGTGTTGAATATACATATGTATATTGGAGGTACGTTTATCGTTTGAACTGATCTGATTGATGAATTGATATCATCATTGTGTGTAACAGTCCATTAACATCCTTTGTGAAACAAATCTTACAACACTATTGGAAATTATGGAGTATCCCCTGTAAAATGGTCTCAGGTCAACGATATTTGTAATTATGTCCATCTTCTGAGTAAAATATTTGTTGCTTCAATTCAATTCATGAGAACTAATTAAGTTTTATGTATTTATGCAAGATTATAAATTTTCTTATATATTAATAAAAAATTGTAGATTCATGAATTTTGGATAAAATTAATATAATAAATTTAGGTTATCCTTGAAATCAAAATATTCTGTCCAAAAAAAAATTACATATCATAAAAACACGACAATATGTTTGAGTTTGATATATCCAAACTACATAAGTACATATTTATTTGAAAAATTATAATAATTTGTCTGTGTGTGAAAATATTTTTTATATTGAGTGATTTATAAATTTATTTTAGAAACAATGAAAACATCCAAAGCAAGTTTCAAATTTTTGTGTTATAATTTTCCAGACACTTGTTATTTTTTATTTAATCAGTGTCATTTAAATTCAAAACAACTTTTATATTAGTTTAAAATTACTGAACAGTTTCATTTGATAGATTATTCAAATTTAGTTTAGCGACGATTTATCATCATCGCCACACGAAACCGTTCCGAAACGAAAACTTTTTATAAAATTCGTCCGCATAATCAATTTAGATTATTCGAGTCGGCTTTCTTTCCCGCTGATCGATTTTAATTTTCGATCGTAATAAATCTATTCGTGCTTTCTGCGGATTCGTAAAAATTTGGCGCGATAGGCGAAGCAATATCCAAAAGACCCATAAGCTTTTATTCAAATTAGTCTTTGTTCTCGAATTATAATACGGAACGGCGGCGAAACACGGGCGGCCAAAGAAAATGTTTTATTTCATTTTATTTTTTCATCATTACATTCACTTATTTGATCGCAGCCTCCTGAAGATGGCATTTCCATTATTGAGTGAAGTCGAGCACCCGCCGTAGACAAAGGCGAAAAAATGAAATGCGAAAAAAAGAGCGGCCCGAGATAGCAGCCGACCTCAGCCTCTCCAATCCTTCCGTCCGAGATTCGGAATTGATAAACGATCTTTCAGGCTTTTTGTCGTCGTTAGTGTCCCACCTTCCGTTTAGCGGAAAAATGTTTTCGCTTTGAAATCACGAAAACGAATTAGTCCGGCAGCGCGAAACGTTACGCGCGCCCGGTCAAAGGGCACAGATTTCCGATGTTCCATCTGCAATTATTGCATAATTTCCGTTAAATTTCAGTGTTTCAATGTTTAGTAGGATGTGTTACCATGTGGATACCATGTTACATGTATGTTACTTGCCACTTAACATCGGCGATCGCTAGAAACCGATGCATTCAAACATCCTAAGCCATTCACAATTTTGATTATACCTATGTATGTATATAAAGAACAAAAAAATTTCTCGTTCTGAATTCATGATTCACAACGACTTAGCGTGTTTTTTTATTAGTAATCAGATACGAAATGTTATTTAAAGAATACTTAAATACATCATAACAATTCCATCGTAAGTACATGTCAATCATTATATTTACATGAAGATATCCACGGCCGCTTAGCGTGATAAGTTTTCATATAACGGTGCCGTAATGGCTCCGCGCTGCGCTCATTACATCCAGGGCATATATTTTCGCATATTTTGCATACGTGATTACACGTTCAAATTCTCATTATTGCACCGCAGGCATGTAAATTTCCCCCATGCGAGATTCACGAAAATTTTCTGTGGAAAAGTGTATCGGAAAACCACGCCGGTCATACTCCCAAGGGGAAGCGACAAAGGCAAGAAAACAAAGCAAGAAAACTCAGTATTTCATTAACATTTCCGGACCGTTTGACAAATCACCACTAATACATTCGCAACGTTAACAACTTCACTCGTCGTTTCGGCTTTATCTCCATGGGTCCCTTCGCGTCCCACAGGATGGTTCCGCCCACTGAGGATTTTTCGTCTTTTCTTCTTCGGATTTTTTTTCTCAGCGGGTTTTTTCATCTATTTCTCTCAAAGCGTTTCTTTTGATTTTGTTCTCTGTCTCCAAATACAAAACCTTATCTGGTTTCAAAGTTGAACTAATAATTACATTAGAAAGATCAAGATTTACATTCGGTGAACGACGCAAGAGAGACGATTGGAAAAAAATAGAAAGTTTCACAGAACTATGTCGCCGACTTGAAAAAATAAGGTATATTAGATTAATATTAAAAGGATCTTTTGATATATTATAGAAGTGTATTGTTCCAATTTTTTTTAAATATCAATAATATTATGATTCAAACAGATTGTTTCGATCAACTTCGTAAAACATATTACATATGTATGTACGTTTAAAATGAAAACTCTGCATATTATATATAATAATTATAATATACGGGATTTCATTTTACTTTTTATTTTATTTATATTACTTTGTATATTCTGAGCACATATTTGCCAAATTTAAATGTGTATGTAAATAACAATTTTTGATCCCTTCGTTCACATACGAGAGAACACGTAAACCTACAGATGAATGGCATACGCGAAAAACAATGGTTTTTTTTCAAACATCCCGCATTGATATTGCATGACAGCAATTACTTTCATTCATGGTCTGAACATGAGTTGAATGTCCTATTCAAGTTAAAATAATTACTTACATTCATGCTCTGAATGTTTCTCATAGTGCCCAGTATGGTGGTGAACGACTACCTTTCAAGAGGACTCGTGACATTATTTATTCCAATAATTAATGTATTTTTTGCTTTTGTGCTTCCTGAATAAATAAATATATTAAGTTCTGGCAAATAAATTAGTCAATTCGTATTTAAAAATTTGTTCCAATGCGTTGCGATTAAAAAAATTTGTGTGTCAAGGTAAAATATAAAATATTTTTTATATAATTTTGAGTTATAATGATTTGTGTTATTTTTGTTGAGATTATTTTATTCGTTGCATCGCACGAGTATGGTTTGTCAAGTCGTATACTTTTACGTTTCGTCGGTTAATATCTCATGGGATGTTAGGACAAACAACAATGCTAGGGAAAATAAATAACATTCGCTACATTCATAATAGATATTATTTTCAAAGCTTTGTGCTTAAACGAAGAGCTCTGAGTTCACGAAAAATCTAGTTAATATAATAAAACATAAACACAACCAACAACCGCACAGCACAATGCGGGACACGTTTGGCGCGATAGTAAAACCAACTTTTTCATAAAATAACTTCTCCGAAAGATAAAGAGAAAATAATGAATTATAATCTTTTTGAATTTTCATAATAAAAGCGTCGTCATCTACGTGCGCCGTCGGAAAATAAATAAATAAGAGACGATGTTGACAGAAATTATTACTTTCATTGAGGTTGCCGGTGGAAATACGCTCTTATCGGTACGGAACCTCAATATCGGGACACAAAGGATTACGACCAATTGAAAAAGTGGTCGTTAACGATGGTCCCAGAAACCTCACTCTCTGCCTTTGAGGTCAACTATTTGACCCGATTAAGACTTCGATCGAACCACCCTTTAATGACATCAATATATGAAATTTCTCAGGATTATTGACTCGTTCTTTAGCCGTGGTACAAACGTTGGGCCCGCAATTTGTACGGTACGGTTAGAATTCGTATCGGAAGCTTACTATAATACGTTACATTATTTTCATTGTGCTTTCAAATGAAGAGAAGGTATAAAAGAATTCAATAATATTGGAACGGTAGTAATATATTCAATTCTCGAATATTTCATCGCACGTTCTTGATAATAATATCATGAAACTTTACGTTAAAAATAGGTTAACCGAAAAATAACGGTTAATCATTTGATAAAAATCGAATAAATTAAAGCGATGAGACACGCAAAGCCATTCACAACATAAAAGAAATAATTTATCATTTTATAATTGAGGCTCATTGTATGTTAAAGAGTCGTAAACGAAACCGCCTTGGCCAAAATCCAATGCTGCAAAAAAAAACAATCCACTAACATTATATACGATTCGTTACGAAAGACGTTTATAGACAAGCACCAGCTTTACTTAAACGTCTATAAATACCGACGTGAGAACTAATAGCTTGGCTTATGAAATCATCTTCGGGCCTAGTCCCACATTAGAAACATTTACCCTTGCATAGTCGCCCTCTGACTTTCATCTAATATTATTAACGCGCCATTAGGCCCTCGTGCCGAACCTTCAACTATTTATTTTCCGATTAATATTATCGCCGGAGTCGACTTGGCGTGACTTTCACGTTTCTACGAAAAATAACAATAGTCCAAGATACTCGAGCGAAATTAGAAAGGATCGTATACACACTTTTAGAGCGTTTAGTACCGCGATAATGCTAAACCTTCGCGCGAATCAAACGGCCGTACGGCGTCGGATCTAGAAGCAGGTAAAGTCAAAATTGGGGTCTTAATTGTTAAATGCTTCACCAATTGTATGCACGATATAATGGCGTGTAGTCAAAGTGGGATTTTCTCTAATTAGGTTCGTGAAAGTAATTCGTGGACTCGAGTTTATTGCCCGCGTTGATAAGACGCTTTTGTGGCCTGCGACATTTGAGCTTTTATGATGAATTTGTACATTTTCGGTGTTTTTTTGTATATTCGGAAATAGCCCATATTATACTTGCCCTTTCAATTATCTGATATAGCGTAATGTGTTTCGGTCACTATTTCAGCTTTCAATAATATGGGGGGTTTTCCTCTATTTGTTGTTTCTTTTATGAAAACATCCGCATGAAAGCCGAGAGTCCAATAAAACATGAAGTATTATATCATATAATATTATATAATAACGTATCGGTTGGATCAAACGAATGTAGCAAGTATTTTTTAACCTTATATTGAAAATTATTTTGTTATTTGGTTATTTGTTAAGTGATTTATTTTTATTCGATTTGTAATTGAAAATATTATATGTGCCCCTAATTATGAAAGTGGTTTAAGTCACGGCTATGAATGAGTTTTTCAATTATTTCGAGGTATGTAATCTTAAACTAATGTAATATGAAAAAATAAATTAAAATTTTGAAAAATTGGAAAAGTTATAAGTATTCAGTGAAAGATACGACGATCAACGGAATGCCACTTGCATTTATTTTGACAATGGTCTAAAATATATTTTCTAAAAATTTTGTTTTATCATAATATTAATTATACTGTAATTTTTAATACACTCAGCTGAATTAACTAATTGAGAATTAAATTTTATATAATAAGCTTTTTTATGCTCGATTTCCAAATGGGGACTGACAAAAACGTCAATATCTTTGGTTATGATTTTTTTTTTAATAACCGCTTACTAGTGGGTTATACATAGCTTATAAACTAGCTATATGTATACTAAATATCAACTTATAATTTAAAGAAATAATACAAAAAAAAGTTTTGAAAAATTTCATTTTTCCATTTTATGATTTTCCTAAAAATTTTCACTTTTTTCGCTTAGCACTTCAAATTCACAAAATAAACCTGGATCTTTTTTTTTTTATAAATACACAATTGAGTTTTTTAAACCCAAATATGTTATCATTTATTAAATTTTATCAAATACAACCAATTGTAAAGTAAAATAGTTAATTTTCCTATTTGGGTATTCTCAAACCTATTACCTTTAACCTATTACCTGCTACTATTGTAGCAGGTAATAGGTAATTTTGTATTTTCTTATAAGCTACATATTAAATTTATATGTCAAAAAAATACATAAATCCAGTATACTAAACCAATTTTAAAATATTGTATTGTGTAATAGAAAAATATTTTTTAATCACTTCAAACGCAAACCTTTAAATATCTTGAAATGAAAGGGCCTTGACTTTCACTTTCATAATTAGGGGTACATATGTATATTACCGTTGTGCACAATTTCCATGTGTCAGTTGCAGAAAAAAGAAATATCACAACTATATAAAATTATTAATTACAACTGTTGTATTTAATTTAATTTAATTTAATTTTCACTTCCGCCTATGACTGAAATTAAAAGATATGTGGTACAATGTGTAACATTGACTCAAAATAATTTCAACTAGGGAATTATTATACCTTCTGCATTATTTTGCAGGGACAATACCAAATATTTTCGATTGAATTGAAAAATCGTTTTCTTCCAGTGAATAATATCGTTTACGCAATATCTAATAATAATCTTCAATCTCTAATCCTATTGTATTTAAAGAACTTTACATGAAATGTCAACACCTCATATTATTCTTCTACAAAATCATAAATTTTTCTATAATACAAACGCCACATTATATAATTCAAAAACATCAGGACATATTAGAATATTTTTTCATAAAAAAAAACTCACGGCACTAAATCGTATTTTTTCTGGCCACCGCGTGCGACAACTTACGTGTCCCTATGATCCCACGCATCATATACCATATACTATATACATACATAGTACAAAAAGCGAATATGTTTCGCAGAGCAACGGTCAAAAGGAGATTACCGGTGAATAACGACAATAAAAAAAGGACAAAGCAGCCAGAAGAGAAAAACGAGACGACGAGGACAAACGCTTTATTGATTCCGGAAAGGAGAGAGGAAAACTCAAAAGCCACTTCGGTCTCGCGCCGGAACAAAATGCAGCCGCGGCTAAAAGCACCGCCCTTCCGTCTACAATGCCACATTTCCCACCCACACACCCACCCTTTTTGACAGTGGGCGGGGGGGTGGTGTTTCTGTTCCTTGTGGGCCCCCTAGGGTGTACGAGTACGTCGTCAATTTAAATCACAAAAAAAAACGCCAATATCCATTATTGGGGGTGGGTTTCTGGCCGCCTTTCCTTTGCGAAGCACCAATGCGACCGCTAATCAAGACGACTGTTTTCTCGTGTGGTTTCTTGAATTTATATATGAAGGTTTGGTCGAGTTGATCGTTCATTATTTCGGTTAAAAGTGATCGTTTTCATATCTGATTAAATGGTGAAATGGGCTGATCCATATTTCGATTGTGATTGTATTAAAATTTTCAGTGGATGTTGAATATTCCGGGCTGGGTATTCGTGAGTGAGTTATAAAACAACTATTTTTCTGATAAATTTTAATAATATTTACTTAATTCTGCTATGAATTGATCTACCTAATCAATTTAATGGAAATTATTTCTTAAGAAAATAAAGTTGGGGTGCATGAATTTTCAAGTATCGATTCAAAATTCGAAGATAACGTAATGAATTGTATTCTATACTTGTAAGATATTAGTAATTTCTATCGTCAATTTTGAATAAAATTAGACACGATAGACAAAAAATCAGATCCGAATCGTTCTGGGAATCAAAATCCGATTCGCATCATATTCAACCACCTGTGTAATACGTTACCGGCCATCCGTTCAACCCATCTTCACTATTCCATCGAAACAAATTTACATTTTCCTCATATTACGAACTACTTTCATAACATCAAAATAACAATAATAACGGCACGGCGTATACATCACTTAAGTTGTAAATAAGGCGTTCAAAGCTCCATCTCAGAAGCACGCGCCGTAATGCGACAAAATTCTACGTCCTCCAGCGGGAAATTTACACCCGACGACCTCTTTCGTACGTGAGACGAACGGATAGGAAGGGAAATAAGGGTCGCTACGGATCGCTTTCGGATGGGTGGGGTTACTTTGCCCCCGAGGTGGGCTCGTAATTTCCAGGGACCGTGCGCGTTTCGGGCTAACGATTTGGAGAATTTGCGACGTCTTTAGCGGCCACACCAGATGGGGGACCGCAAACCCGAGGCTTAACCCAGACCAGACCGGAGTCTGGACGATTTTGTTTATTCACTGGCACGAGATTTATTCGCCAACTTGGCCCGCGGCAATGGCGTCCCGTGTCATGGCGACGAGACAACGGGACGTCTCGGATATGCGATGGTGGATGTGTGTTTTTGGGACGATTATACTACGCTCTGCTGGATCGAGATGATGAACATTAACGGTAGTGTTCATCTCCAAAAATTATCTGAGGTCGTTTTAGATAGATTTGTGTCGTATCTTGATGTGATAGTATTTCGGAAGGGAAAATTTATTATGCTTGATATTTGTGTGAATTATTGCAATGACAATATTGTTTAGTGTCTTTTTTTATTCTGTTATAAATTATTTGATAATATTAATGTTGATGTTGAATGATTATTTTCAAAAGCGGTATAAAAATTTTTTTTTGTTCACTTAATCATTAATAAATATAATTTCCATGTTTTTCCTAGTTTCGTTTTCCAGACCCCAGCTTAGTTGTTTTGAATCAATATACATAACTAGATGGTTATCCACTTATTCTATATGGTTAAATTTGCTATCCTTTTAAAGGGCATTTTGTTAACTTACAAATTTTACAATAGAAAAGAAATTCAAAGATTTTTTCTCTACAAACTTGATTCAATTTCAAACACAGTATACAAAAATAAAACGTTATAAAATAATCTAATATACTCGTATTTAAATTTATAGGTGTTGAAAGATTATATATGAGATCAATTAATATTTTATTTATTATAGACTAATATACATATGTATATATGTACATATATACATACATACTAAGTAATTGGTTAGAGATCTTCCGACGTTTGACAAGTATTAAACCGACGTTTCTATTTCGGAACGATTCTATGAAACGATTAATCAACGGATACTCTAATTTGATCCCAGTCGGTAATGAAATGATTGATTGCTTGAAAAAATAACTTCAATTTTCCGTTTTTTCTTGAATTTTTTTGTCATCTTATTTCTCAAATTTTATTGAAGGACCATAAAATTTGACTGGCAGAACGGGGACTAGTTGAAATTCATTTACCGCATGCAGTTACGATTGTGTTTTTGTTAGAAATATAACCTCGACTTGTATTGTTTTCCACAGTTTTCCACAGTTTTTTCACTCGGAAAAGATAAATATTAGGATAAAGTCAAAAACGGTTGTTTACGACCTCTTTAACTTGCCACGGGTGTTCGGACTCTTTTTTCCACCCATTGTTAAAATATTATCCCGGCGAGGTCGTTTCAAAAGAGAAATAATAAAGCAAAAAAAATCTAAAATATAACCATGTTTAGATATAGTGAGCAAAATTTTAAATATTTAGCTATGAATTATGACTGAGACAGTTTTGTTTCGAAACGCTATTTTAATGGGCATATTTATTTGATCTGTAATAGTTATAAAGTTGTTCCGGATCCGATTTGTTACTGATATGATAATTTAACTACCGTATAAATTCACAACTCAAATAAGCAAATCGATAACACGGAAACAAAACTACAAACCTTCGTTAGATTTATACTTTTACCAGTGTTTATCATAACCGAAACGACCGCTACTTACTTTATATTAAATATATGAAAATTTTCAATATCAACCCTTTTCTCTTACAGGATATCGGTGATTTTTCGTGTGAGATCTGCGAAAGCTGTCAAAATCACCGACTTCAATCTACTGAAACGACTAGGAATCATTGTTGCGGTTTTCAGTGTTTTTTTGGTCATAAGGACTTTGGTTGCACCTCCTGTTGTAATAGTAGGAAGAACTGCCACCGATTTAAAAGCATATCTGTGCAAGACAGATTGGTGGGACCATTCTTTTACAAGTCGTAAGTACTATTTCATTTTTCATTATACAAAGTTGCGAAATATTATTTCTGACATATGAAATTGCTATTTTAAAAGGATTTTAATTGAAACAAACTGAATTAATTGAAACGTCATTCCATGCAGATTTTGTAAATGTGAATATCGATGACTTTAATGGTAATTTTGGCCGATAATTTCAGGACTGATGGTTATAAATACCACGTCGATACATTAAGTAAATTAAAATCACAATAGACTGTTCCGACTGAAAAATCGATTTTCAACTAAACAATACATTATTTTTATTTTCCCAATTTATCTATAAGTAATTAAATTTAAATACTTCAGACAAAAACATAAACTGATTGTTTTTAGTTATTTTTATTATTATATCATATAAAACAGAGTTTTAGTGACGTTCTTTATGAAAATGTTCTTTGACTTATTATACAAAGCATAGAGTGCATAAAAACGAACATAATGTTTCACGAATTTTCCAGGTCCATTGTTATAATATAATATGTATATAATATTATATTGTAATTACTGTACATTATATTTCACTTAATTTTGACTGAATGCTAAATCCGTTACTATAAGTCAAATGCAATTCTTAGTGATATCCCATTTATGAAGTATATTAAAAAAATATCATCCATCGTTTCTATAAAATTCAGAAACGGAATAAATTCTACATTTCTGTTTAAAATGGCGAAAAATTCTGGATATTTCCGAAAGAAAAATCACACACAAGCCGAATCCAAATAATTCAATATTTCAGTCCTGTTCTTTAGAAAGCTTCCCGATTTCGAATATGAAATTTGATTTTTGCCATCTACAATTTGAAAAAATCGAAAAAAAAAAATGCTCGCAAAGTGCGTTATACATACACGGTTGAAATAATAAAAAAGTATTAACATTTAAAAAGCATCGCGGGCGCGCACGAAATCATTTTCCAAACCAGAAATTGAATATTGGCGATCCGTGTGATTCGAGTCACGTATTTCGAGTAACCACACAGCACCGGTCCCTTCCCTTGACGTATCAATTTCCAAGTAAAATGTATAACAGATTCGCCAAAGTAACTTTATTGCTAAAGACAAACACGCGATGTCTACTTTATCGTTGGCTTCGCATTCGTAGCTATGTTTCTGTGGAGGTGATTTTCTACGCATCCTGTATTCCACTCCAATTAAATGTTGACATTTTTGTATTTATTTTTTGAAAATTGTCAAGGAACGGAGTAAGAATTATGCATTTTCTCAAAGCGTGGCACTTACCTGCTTGTTTACAGTACGCTGAATACGTGAAAGGCTGAAATTCTTTTCTCATTATATATTTTTTTACTTTTTCATACTTATGTTTTTTTAACATTAAAAAAAATAATATGAATAAATTCAACAAAATCCTTTCTTTGATAAAAATTATATTTTTAAAGCTTTTCATTACGAATTTTTCATATTTCATATATGAAGACTTTTATGTTAACATTCATTTTTCTTTTCATTATTTTTCGCGCCAATTTCCCAGCTTATACTCGATTCTGCGGTATGCAATAATGCCTAGTATGCGTTTAATGCGGTCCACTCAACAACAGTGGCATATCCGTTTATTTCAAAAATAACACCCGCGGGACGGGTCCAGGGATGCGAATCTGCATCCATGGCGTCGCTGCGATTGTTGTTGTTATTAATTAAACCTGCACACGTTACAAGTCAAGTTAATTGCTACCGTAACAGATCCCGAGGTACCGAGATTACTGTGTCCAGACGGGACAGTGTAACGATGCATACGTTAATGTCCGTAATTAATGTACGTTTGCAGATTTCGAGTCGAAGTTGGTATGATGAGATTGGGAATTGTTGCTTTTTTGTGATGTGATTGGATTTTTGTAGATTGAAATTTTTTGAATTGTGAGTTAGTTAAGTTTCGATAAATATTTTGCAAATTCGTTTAAAACAAAATATGATATTTTTTGTGTTGCGAATTTGATTTGAATTGAAAAATTACGGTTTTAATCTTATCAAACGTTATCATTGTAATGGGTCGGTGTGAGCGTTACCACTGCTAGCTATTATAAAAATCGATTTATATTCTTATATTATAGTTTAATATAAAAAATAAAATAAATGAATAAAATAAACTAGACAACATCAGCCCAATAACGAGCCACCGCACGCGTCCTCTCATTGCCCATCACCAGATCGCTCTCAGAACAAGCCGGGTTTATTTTATTTTTATTTGATTCGATTTTGATTATTTTATTTTATTTATATTGTGTTTATGTTTATATTTACTTTTTGTTTTGTTTTGTTTTGTTTTGTTTACTTTATTTATTTTACTTAACTTTACTTTGTTTTACTTTTGTTTACGTATTTTACTTCTTTTTTTTAAATTGAATTTTTATTTGATTTTCTTTTGTATTTTACTAGTTCACTGTTTTTCATTTGTATAGCCTTGGACGCGAAATAAATAAATAAATAGTTTAATATTGCTTTTTAACTAGAATAATAAGCATACTGAAAGAACTTTGTTTCATTAAAATCATTATGCAGGTCGTATGAATAAAAAAGTATTTTTAACGAGGTCAAAAATTTTTTTATAAATATTGAAAAGGATGAGATAAATCTAGATTTATTTTAATACTAAGAAAACATTCTTGACTAAATAATATGAAGGAAATGGTATCCACATAATATACTGAACGCGCTACATATCGAGTGGGATTCAATACTTTCCACAAGTCGACAATGTTTACAGGTATCGGCAAACTCCGGCCTGCCGCCTATTTTCAATCCATCCCGCGGGTTAATATTGTTATTATATGAAAAATTAAGTAAATTTAGAATTAATTTGGAAATTCTCATCCTCAAAAAATGCAGCAGATATATTTTTTGAATTTATTGTTAAACTATAGTTACAAAAGCGTTTTTCGGGTCTTGATCTTGATTCAAGCAAAAAAATTCCATATTTCAAAATCCATTTAATTGTATTATACAATTGAGGATCTTCTGTCAGACTCTCAATTGGAAGTGATTGTTCTCCAAAATTATGTATTTTAGAAAATTTTACATAGTTATCGATAACATAGAATTAAATAAAAACGAAAACAAAATTTCTTGCGGCGCTATTTATTGATACATATAATATGTATCTTCATGATATTATTACCTGCATATAAAAATATTTTGAATTAGAATTTTCAAATAACCATTTTGAGATCAATTAGTTTCAACTTTATAAAATTTTGAATCCATTTTTTGTTGCTCATTGAGTAAAATTACTCATATTAACATTTTCGAGTTTGCTATCCAGCCCGCCAAGTCTCAAATTTTTACGATCTGGCCTTTTCCAAAAAAAGCTTGCCGATCCCTGAAACATATTATATTTGCATGTGTTCGTGTATATTATGTAAAATAATAATATGAATTTGATAAGGAAGAAAATCTATTATATACATATATACATATGTATATATATAATAAATATATTAACATAATTCCCTCGAGTACTTTCTTGTTTTTTGTACGTACTTTCCAGTTTTTATGGACTAATTGAACGAAAAACTGGATTTAATAACTTTTGGAAAGCGAAAATAAATCGAATATATTTGCGTAACATATTTTATTGAAAATATATTGGAATATAGGCATTTATGTGTCTTAACCGCGAATTTAATTTTGACTATCAACGTACGATATCTGAATGGCACGCAATAACATCAAACGAATAAATCTTTCCTTTGCAAAAAAAATACAATTTTTTTTTTCCAGATTTAGTTTTTCAGATGAACGCGCTTGTCAGAAAGCGTTATACTAAAATGGACGATCGCAACATGTGTAACCGATTTATTGTGTTCGCTTGGTTACCTACGTCCGTGCAATAGCCAAGAAAATACTTTGAAAAAGAAATATATATATATATGTATATATACATATGTATATATGTATATATGGCGTGCGGTGATTTTCGAAGAAACAAACAGAAAATTTAGTTATTATAAACCAACTACATTAGTCATGACGGTTTATTTGTATCATCTATTATAATAGATATGTAAATTATAATATAAAAAAATTTGACATGACTCGACAATTACAAAACAATTTGTATTACGACATTCCCAAAATCGATACGAGTCAATTATCTAAATTAATTTTAAATACTGATCAGTAACACTTTGGTTCTATCTTCCGATCATAGTTATATTTTCCCCGCATCAGTTATGAAATTAAGACATAATATTAGCTGGAGAGACAATTTGACGATAGGAATCTCACAATTCGATGGCGATATTGTAATATTAGTACATATATGGATACCGGTGCTCTTGATAATCTCAGTTAGTCCGTGGGACGCATACAGTAATCATTGCGACTGTTATTAGAGGAACAGAATCGATGTTGAACCATTTCCTAATATTGATGGCCCACTAAAGATAACAGATGTTCCTAAATGTTTGGCCAAATAAACTCGAAAATCATCGTATTATTCACTAAAATGGCTTTGATACTGTCCTTTTTGGTGAATGGAAAAGAAAAAGATAATTATCTAGACTATAATTTTGGATTTTAGACTACAGTTCTGTGTAAATACTTGTATTGGAAATATGATAAAAAATTTTTTTAATTTTTACAAAAATAATGCTTTGCGTTTCTTTTTTGGGAAACAAACATTTTTTCGTAATAAACATTTTATGAAACAAAAATGTCTATATAAAAATATGCTTACATTTAAAATACTAGTAAATATATTAATTATTTATTATATTTTGTTTTACAAAATAAAATTAATCGCTGTGAATTTACATATATTGTTTCACTTTAAAGAATTATTATTGAAATTTTGTAACTACTTGCTATTATATTATTATGTTAATTATTTCATCAAATTATAAGTATTACCTACGAGTACATGTAGATTTTAGTAATTTGCGTTAAAAAATATCTTAAATAGGTTATAAGTTTATAACTGAAAAATTGTATCAATATGAATAACATTAAGCAGTTTTTACGCATCAAATTCAACCTTTCAAACTTCAATTTCAACATTTCGAACATCAAATTAACTATTGAAAAGTATTCAGACCGTTTTCGTTGTAATCAATTAAATTTCATAGGTTACTATGACAACGGTCTTAATAATATTATACTTTCCTTAGTTAATTTGAAATTTGAAATGTTGAATTTGATGAGTAAAAACTGTACTATTTTTCTAGTCAATTTCTGGCAAAAATAATCAGATTTTACAGCGAATTTTGTTTGTGTAAGATAAAACCGTGCATGTCAAAGCTCTTTAATTAAAGCATTTTCCTCCTGAAAAACGTATCTTATTACGTTTTTCATATATGAAATAAAATTTTAAAACTCCCGCTCAATTAAAAAACACGAGAGCGCTGCATTTTGAAAAAAAAAAAATTATTTCATTTCAGCGTCTATTTTTTTATAATTACTGTAGAACATACGCAGATTATTTTCATGAAAACTAAGCAAAAGCAACAAATTTTATTTTCTTTCACATAACGTATCTTTTAACGAGCGTAAATTTTCGTGAGCGCACCATCTGCTCGGTGACAATTTCATTAAAACGCTAAAAGATATTCTGAAAAAAAAAAACAAAATGGTCACACGGCCGAGCTCTCATATCACCGACGAGCAGCCCTTTCATTCGGACTCTAAAAAGTGTTGAAAAGGTCAAAATTTTTTTTTCAAAATTCGCGCGCGGTTCGTTTTGATATCGCACCCCGTGACGACCACCAACGTTATCCCGTTAATTTCCGACGTTTCCAGGCTTTCAGGTGTTTTTCAGCCGCTTGAATATTCAGGGTGGAAGTTTTTTAATCCTTTAATTAATATACAGTTAAGCGTTCACCTGACCCGTGCCGCAAAGTTTGCAATTTATTCTGCGACATGCGCGCACTTAATAATCACGCAACTGGAAGCAGGAGTACCCAATTTTTTTTCAAGGTTTGCATACGTTATTATAGGGAGGCTGTTATTATGAAAATGTAAGGTGGGGTCGTGAATTTTTTTTCAACGACGTCGGGTTAATCGCTAACTTCGGGGAGGTCGTGAAAAAGGGTAGCTAATTATATCGTACGTGAAAATTAAAAAAAAGTTTGTTTTAGATGTGTCTTTTGATAATTTTTCGTTGTTTCGACAGATCTTTGGTATTTATAAAAATATTTTTGAATAATTTTTACGATTGCGTATATTTGCATATACATATGTATAATAAATTAATTTTTATTTTATTTCTGTAAATATATTAGATTTTGAAATTAAATAAAAACAGCTTCAAAGTTATTGGGAATTGAAAACCTATTGAACGTCGTCAATTTCGCTCGTTATGTCAAAACACTAATTGTTTCTATTATAATGATTTCTTTTCTGGATATCCAATTCAACCATTTAATGAGCAATTATTCCGTTTTCTTTGCTTATTTTTTATTTACTCTTCGTCGTTTGGTTCTTACAAATGTAAATAAAAAAAACCGTATTGAACGAATGGAAGGAAAAAAGATTTCTTTCCCATTTATTCGCAGTTTCAATTTACTTTTATGTTAATTTTTATTTTTTCAACGAATTTTCACAACTTAAGTGCTCGTCTATGCAATTATTCGTAAGTGTTGAATTACATCAAAACAATATCCGCTTTGTTTGTTTATTTATTTATTTATTTATTTATTAAATAATTTTTATTGCTTTTGATCGCCGCAATTTCACCATTAACAAAAAATTCGACACCCCAGAACAGAACACGAGGCGTTCAAAATTGAAAAATTGAAATGTGAATTTGAAAAGGCCGAAAATAAAAGCGAACAGAACATTTCAATCCATAAAAACCTTGCACAACTGTGACGTCCCAACGGTGATAATCGAATCGATTCAGCGGCCCCATTGTCGGTCGAGAAGATGTTAAACTTTCTTATTTGCCTTTCTTAGCCCAAGAAGACTCGAACTCCTCCCGGGAGGACTTTTGCAATTGCAAAAAGTAAAATAAGAACGTAAGAAAAGCCCCTACTTTGCCTTTTCTTTCCGCTGACCATTTCCATTCGGGACGGTCGTAGTTTTAATTGTTGAATCCGTACGATTACGCCTATATAAAGGTGTTCAGTTTCCTGCTGAAATATGCTGATTCTTAAATGCGATACAATAAAACCTTTTCCAACACGGCGAGGCTTTGGAATAAATCAAATCCGATACAGTCGTTGAAGGCGATCGCGAATGCTCATAAGGCTTCTGGGTTTTAAATTATTTATTAATTAATTCTGTGGTCTTGCATATTATGGATAGTGTAAAAACCCCAAAAGAAAACATTATGAACCTTTTGTGTCCATTTTATGGAAAAAAATATATATACATATATACTCATAGGTCTTCTCGTATTATAAATATTGGCATTGTTCGCTTTCGACCCTTATACATACATATATTATATTATATGTATAGCGAGCTATTCAGGTTTTTCCATTTTTTCCATATGCGTATAGGAATAGACTTACGTTTATTTACATGTTTAATGGGAAAGAAACTAAAAAAGTGTTTCCTTAATATTAAGTATTTTTCGTGTTCGTTTTTATAGAAAAAAAAAATTTATTCTGCAAGTATTATAGTACATTAAAATGATATTTCTTATTCAGAGAAGCTTAAATTTATGAATTATTTGTGCTTTTTCAAAACGATTTATATTTAACTGTGTTTTATTCACATATGTTAAGTACCTGAAAATTCTATACATAAAAAATTTAGTTGATATTCAAATTTTTCATATTTGTCGTTTTTAACATTTCGATATTTCATATATAATATTTATTTATTCCACACAAAAACCAAACCGTTGCAATGAACAAAAAAATTGAAAAAATATGAAGATTTAAAACGAAAGTTTTATGAGTTGTAATTATAATTTTTTTCACTTAAAATATAAATATAAATAAAAAATCTTTAAAAAAACCATTTTCCTTTCAAAAAGATTAGGATGAAACTTTTATTACTTATTTTATACTTCAACAACAATCACAGCGATATCTTCTTTTTTTTTCGTTTTTAAAGACTTCGTATAAATGAAGTCTTCAACTCGCGTAGACTGAAGATGTCGTTTGCCCGAAGACATTTTTCAGTTACGTATCTAAATATTTCATTTTTTTTCTCTCCAGTAGCTTGATGAATTTTCTTTTTTTTCCGTCGGTGGATTATCTGACCGCCCACGGCCAAGTTTAATCCTTTTTGCGACCGCAGCAAACATTTGCATAACATCTAGAGTCGAATGCTGTCGCCGAAGGGCTCCTTTAAAATTACTTCGTAAACATTTATAACCCACAATAATAAAAAAAAAAAATGAAAAAATGCCGGAAAAGTTTCCGCTGAACTGCAAAACTTCTCAGGGAAAGTCTTCACAGGCAGAAAGCTCTCTCTTTTCTCGCATATTTTCGTAAGTATTGCAGAAAATTGAAAGCATAAAACATGTACGTCGGGAAAAAAAACTAAATGTTCGTACATTGTGTGTACTATCATACGCTTTGGTCGCCTTATATTTTTACGACCGCAGCAATAAAATAAAACATGGGAAATTTACATTTCAGCTTTACAGTTGTGCTTACAGTCCTTGTAAAATTTTTTTTCCAGAAATTTAAATCAAAATATTATGTGCGTAGGCAAAAAAATGTGTTTTTGTTGATATGTATACATATACAAATGATGTATACATATATGTATTTTGAAAATTGTCTTGAGACTAACAAATAATGGTGGGAAAACATTATACATATTATATTATATAGCATTTGGAAAGTTGGCAAATGAATTACATATTCAAAAAAATTCAGATAGCACTCTGAAAGATGGCCAGAAGTGTAAAAAATGAAATAAAATAAACAAACAAAACTTTGCAAAAAACTTTCTATGGTATAAATTAAATCATTATCTTTCGCAGAACTGAAAACTTTGGGTCTTTCCTGAAAACGAGTGTGATATTTTACCACTTATCGCGCTATTTTCCATTTTTTTACGATTGTAGTGCGTGTATTGTTTTAAAAATTTATCGAAAACCAATATTTATTGGATGTTTTCATATACATAGTGCACTGTTTTATTTTTGCTTATGTCGTCTTTTTTCTTTATAGATAGGGTGACCATACGTCCCGTTTTCGCCGGGACAGTCCCGTTTTCGTCGTGTCTTGCGTTCGTCCCGTCGTTTTCGTAAAATTGCTTGATTTGTCCCGTTTTGCCGGTTCACATATTTTGATAGACATAAGATGACTGAATTTCTTTTTATATTCATCAAATTTTTTTAATGCGTTTTCATTGGATATTTTTTCTCAATAATTTAACTGAAGTCTTATTTTTATGTTTTAATTTGTATAATTCCTCGAAACATTACAATAGGGTTGAAATCAAAACTCATGTTGAGCTCTCCGATGTTCAAATACAGAGTTTCCTTAGAAATGGTTTTACCTCTTAGAATAAAATTTTTTTCGAATAATTTTTTCACTTATTTTAAGTCTACGTTATTGTTGCTGTTTAAAAATAGTATAATCACAGTTTTCGGTTACGTCACAAAGCTCAAAACCATCCTGAAAAATGTGGTAACTGCAGTAAAAAACACACTTTTCTAAAAATGATAAAAAAACTTTTTCCAATATTTTTAAATATTTTTAGTTTTCATTATTTCATCAACAAACTTAAGATAATTAATACCATGATATAAAAAAATCCCCAGATTATACAGTTTGCAGAAGTCTTAACTGCTTCATATACGCTTTATTTGCTGCGTTTTTTAATAGGCATACCCGTGTTCTTTTATTAGGTTCAAAAATATAAAATTAGTGTTATCAGAAAAATAATATCTACATGACTTTGAAAAAGTTTGATTTTAATTTTTTCCAACTCATTCTGTCCATCTGGATTTCATTTTATTTACCAAAAGTGGTGTTTCGTTGATATTGTTCCTTGAAATCGGCTTTTTCAAGATTTTATACATAGCATTTGAACATTCATTGTTATTTTAATTTACTTATCATATTTTATTTATTTACTTAAAAAATGAATTTTTATTTATTCTCTGAGTATTATTTTTGGGGTAATTTTTTGTCTCGTTGCATCATAGTACTTTTTGCCGGTCTAAATCACCTACGAGGTTCCACATTACTAGATTTTTTAAAGAATCGCTCAAAAATTCAACGGAAATGACTAATATTTTTAAAAATGTCATTTGAAGATAACCTACATTTTTTTAAAACCAAAAAACGCGTTATTTTTTAAACTACTAATATAGTTTAATTAATAAAATCACTGTTTTTCGCTGAAAACTTTTCCAAAAATAAAAATTATAGATAAAGACACGATACAAAAAGTGCGAAACTCAAACGCTGTTTTTTTTATGAAAACTAAAAGCAAAATAAAAATTCAATGCATTTTTGAATTAAGCATTATTTTGTCAATAGAAAATAATAAAAGAACGAAAGAATTCGATCAACTGAAATGAAAAACATCGCATGAAAATAAAAGATGGACTTTTTCTATATTTCTATTCTTGTTAGAAAAAATCGTAAAAATAATTTTTATCACTATTGATCTTATTTATTTGTCTAAATATATTTAAAATTATATTATCAATTATTTAAAAGTTATTTCGAGTGATAAATTCGTTAATAAATGTATGATATTGGAAAAAATATGGGTGGGAAAATATATTTTATCGGTAGTGTATTTCCATAACGATATTAATCGAGAGAAAATTTTTGAACGTGCAACTTTTTTTTCATATGGGGGGGGGCATTTTTTTTTCGGAGCGTCCCGTTTTGGGTCCTGGGAAATATGGTCACCCTATTTATAGAGAACGTTTCAGTTTTGTCTCATTCAAATATGTACGCCAGAGGTGACCAAACCACAGCTTGCAAAACGTTTATTTCAACTCATGTCAATAAAATATTGAAATTAAATTATTATTTTATACTTAAAATAATAATTTAATTTCAATAAAAATTAAATTTAAAATAATAATTTAATTTTTGTGAATTTCTTCTTTATGTCGCAAAGCTATTTTTATTTCACTCTAATATTTGTATAATTTTCATAGTTTATCCAATGCTCTAATACTTTTTTTGGAAAGGGCCGGATTTTAAAAATTTGAGAGTCGGCGGGCCGGATAACGAATTTGTTGTTTTATATGGGTAATTCTACTCAAAGAGCAACAAAAAACAGGCTCAAAATTTTAAAAGTAAAATTTAGTCGATCTCAAAATAGTTATTTGAATTCCTAAATTTCTAAATTGATTCTAAATTTTTTGAAAACAATATTAGCCCGGATTGAAAACGGCGGGCCAGATCCGGCCCGCGGGCCGGAGTTTGCCGATACCTGCTCTAATATCAAATTTGACTACCCCCAAAATATACTAATATTATATTTCGTGAAAAAAATCAATTTCAAATTCAATATTTTCTCTTAAAAATCCATAATTGAAAATTATTTTGTCGATTAAAAAAGAAAAATTCTATGCGAGTAACTATTCATCAAAAGGGTATTAATACAATAATATAATATAATACGTTATGAACATCAAAAAAAAATCTTCAAAACATAAAAAGTATAATTAAAAATTATATTCATTATTTCAAGAAGATTGAAGCACCTTGAATATAAAATTATATTATTCGCAATCGCAAATCCGTTAAACTGTTAATATTATATTATATATGAATTGATTTACGGACTATATGATAATTACACAAATATTCATAGATCGTCAAATTAAACAACTGAAAAATACATATACGTATATCATCGCATCACAACCCATATTTTAATTCCCAAAATAACACAGATTTATTATAAATAGAATACTCTCCAACTCCGGAATTGTTTTTCAATAAAGCTCATACCGTACAATCCTTCAATTCAACACCATTCTTCGCAACTTCCGCGGGCAATTTTTAAATTTTCAATTTGGGACAAAAGAAAGCCTTCGTCGTCTCCAATCCCGTATCGATTCGTCAGTTGAATTCTTCCTGAAATCTTGATAGCCATATCTAGATTATCCTGGTCGTAATTAGAAGCAATCCATAACTGGAGCGTTGGTCGCACCTGCTACCGGCCAGCTTCCACTTCTGTTTCAACTTCTTCTCGCTCTTATTCTTCTTGTACTTCTTCTTTTTTGAGTTAATTCGTTTTTATTTGCGGCCAAACCATCGTTCTAGACCCTCAGCCTCATACCCTGAGGACGATGTGAAAGCTTTCAGTTCTTCTCAAGTGATTGTGTCCCCGGTTCAATTTGGAAAATTCACAAGGATCTCTTAAGATTTTAAATCTAAATTGATATATATTATATGTCGAAAAATATGATTTTAATTTTAGTGATTATGTGATACCTATTAGACGAAATTGAGTCTAAAAAATTACTGTCTTATTACCAAATTCAGGGACGAAAATATTAATCTTTATGTAATCTTGGAAATTTTCTTAATTTATTTTTATTTGATAAAATATATGTCTCTTTATAATTACCGAATAATGAAACGTAATACTATATAATTTTGATGAAAAATGTTTATGATTTTTTAATTTTAAACATTAAAAATAAACATAAAACCAAAATATATTTTCATTGTTATTCGTCTTAAAATAGATTCATACGTATAGATTTATATTTTAACATTATAATATAATACGTAATATTATTTCCTCGATAAGTATGGAATTTTTACGAAATATTATCTCTTCAGAAAATAATAAAAATGGCAGCTCACAGTTCCGTCTGTTACATGCGCCTTACTCTATACCAACTTACAATTAGCTGGAATAAAAATGTATAGTAATTTCCAGATTTTCCTTATAAGAATAATCTTAATATTATATAATATTTTATTTGTTCATAGAAAATTAAAATTGACACAATTGAATATTTATAGTGAATTCATTATAACTAGAATCAAATGATTATACATTATGATGTTATACGTTAAATAACGTCAAATATAATAATAATGAAATAATTCAAAATTCTATTCAGATTAGTAATCTTAAAACTCAACAAAGACGAAAACTAATTTTAAAATTCAAATCATCCAGAAAATTTCACATCTCTTAACAAAAAACTTCTAAGTCACCCATACGGATCCATAATTTCGAATTCATTACCATTCGCCCTATAACGACAAATCTCCCCCAGCGTACAGCAAAACTTCCACAATTCCGAAACCCGAAAACATCCAATCAATCACCCCCAAAACGACGTTTTATATCACAATACCACCTTTAAAAAAGCCCTTATTTCGCCAACGTTTTAGAAACCCAATTCGATTCGGTGGGCAGTGGGCGGGCGTCGCTAACGGCCGACTTATTGGAGTCGACGCACCGTTTTATTTGCAAATTCTGGTGCCCGACACGAATTAATTCGTTTGCCCACAGGGCCGAAATGAACGACGACGGCCCTGTCGCCTTTGATTGATTCTTCGGGATTTTTCTGCGTCTTTGCCGCCCTTTTTTGTACCTGCGGGGGCGGTTTATTGCGCCGTAAAGGGGTGGCCGTTTCGGTTGTTCGTTATCGTCGATGTGTCAGTTGGTTTTCGGAGATTGATTCCCGCCGTTGTTTCGATTGAAGTCGCGTTTCAGTTCGTGGAAGTTGGTTTTATAATTTTTTATATGTGCGGTTTTAAGAATCTAATGGTTTTGATCTTTTTCGGAAAAGAAATTGAGTTTTTGCAGAAATG
Source organism: Hydropsyche tenuis (assembly GCA_009617725.1). Lineage (NCBI taxonomy): Eukaryota > Metazoa > Arthropoda > Insecta > Trichoptera > Hydropsychidae > Hydropsyche > Hydropsyche tenuis. Next base: position 259,633 of record VTON01000113.1, on the reverse strand, counting down.
GTGTCGTTGAATGGTTTTTTATTGTTTTTGTTTTTGATAAAATATAATTTGCGTCTTGTAAACTTTAACGATTTTCAATTCATAATGAGATTTGTTTGATAACGAATGTTTTTTGAAACCTTAAAAAATAAAGTGTTTTATTGAGAGAAATAAAAACTATTTGATTGTCGTTTGAATGAATACAAAATTGTTATTTCAATTTAGTATTCATTTTGCTTGAACGATATTGAAAATTAATATTTTCATTGATTTAACTATTTTATAATAAAATACAAAGTCAAATCCAAATAAATTTTCTATAAAATCATTCATTCATTTTTTTCTTTGATCATTCATTATTAATGAAAATATTAATTTAAGAAAATACATACATAGTACAAACAAATTTCCTCAAACAAAAAGATCTTGCGTAAACAAATTTGGTAAAATACTAGAAAAGTCTTATAAAAATAATAAAATAATATCTTAATAAATAAAGTTGTGATAATTTCAAAATTGAAAAAAAATCATCAAAAAGAAGCTTATTTAACATCAAAACTGAGAAAATTTAGCTAATTAAAAGACAAAATGAATAGAAAGACACTACGAATTCTAAAGCACGCATAACAAGCGTGCAATTAATTCGCATTGAAATTCGATTTTGACATTCGAGTGCGGAATTTTTTAATTTAATTTCCAATGAATTTAGTATCGTTGTCACTTTCAGTAAACTCAAATCAAAATCAAATTGGAAAAGTTTATATTTTCAACTGAAAATCGTTCCTCATCTACGCGATAATTTCTCGTATTCTAAAACGCGCACATTCCGACACAAATCCTTCACGCCATTATTTCGAAACACAACTCTCACAAAAATAAGCTGCACCGACACCATTTACACAGAAAATAACCGACGAGATACAAGAAGGGATAATCCGTCGACGGAAAAGAGAAACTTTAAACCGGAGCAAAGTAAGCCTTGCACGACGATAGCGACTAGTCCTCATGCGATATCCTTTCGTCCGATCCGCGAAAAGCCGTCGCTCGTATATTTTTTCGCTTTCACTCCAAAAAAACACGTCGTCCGAAAAGAAAACGGTCTGCAGATTTGGACAACAAGTGAGCCGAATAAATTTACACGATTCCCTGGATGTGTGCTCGAAGAACTGTCCAGAAATAATCCCTCAGAAGGCCCCAGCTGACCTCGGCAAAAGTGTCCGGGCCCTTTTCGGCCGTAACCCGAAAGTGTGATTGCTTGGCCGAGTGAATTAACTCGCTTTGTCAATCAGAAGAAAAACAACGGCGTCCTTTCGTCCTTTTTGTCCGTGAAAAATTATTTGTGTACGGGCCGCAATACGCGCGGACTGAGCACAAATACAAAACCCCGAATCGTTTTGGAGAAAAGGGTCTCGGGTTGGTATAAATGTGGAAATGTACGATGTCCTCGATCGCCTATATGAGCGGACTGGTGTTAAAATTGATTTTGTGCTATGCAAATTCGTATGTGTGCCGAATAAAATGATTTTTATTCGAATGAAAGCCAATTTTATAATATAAGTCGTGCTACTTTTGATTTTTCAATATCGTTTGAATTGTACGATATAATAATATTTTCAGTGAAAGCCACCTAGTGCAAAAATTCGATTTCATACTATTGGTCGCATTAAAATCGCAATAAAAAGAAAAAAACATTGCTGAAAGAAAGATATTTTTATTGAGATCCCATACAATCAATTCAATTATCCAGCGACGCGGAAAATTCTAGCGTAGAAAAGTAATTTAATAAAAAAACATACATACATTGAGAGGATGCCATAATAGTTTTCCTTATTTTCTATTGCCGTCCAAGTTTTTCCATTATGTATTTTCATATACAATATACGCGCCCAATATAAGAAGATAGGAATCAATACTCGAGCGTTTCTCGTATTATGTACATAATATAATACATCGCGATATATAAAAAAATTATTATATTTCCTTTTGTCTCCTGCAACACTGTAAAAAAACATCTTGATAATCAGGTAACATTGGGAAGTTTCCGAAAGTTCTGTCTTGTCACACTTAAGTAACTTTTCCCACATTTATCACTCTGGCGGCACACAACTACTTATTTCCAGTTTTCCTACGCTTTTCGCATTGAAACTTATATATTTTCCCCTTAACATTTTTTCGTATGCGAGTTTTATTTTTATCCGCAAAAATCCCAAGAAAATCCGTATCGACATTACTTCACGTTAGCGTGAAATCGGCTGTCAATACAATACACTGGCTTACATACATCACCTGTTTAATTCTAAATTTCGGCAATTCATGTATTAAATAAATATACGTTCATTTTCTATGTTCATGGAGATTCAAAAGTTAATTTATTTAATATAGTAATATTATAGATATATTCCATTGATTCGTTTTGTGATTTAGTCGTCCTAATCTTTCTGTTATTATTTACTTGGAAGCAATATAAAAAAAACACGTTTATGCCAAAAATATGACTGGACATTTATATTCCGGTAGCCAACAAAACATCATTGATTTTCTTGCAATAATAAGTGCTTTACTTTTATTGATGGGGGCTTAGTTTTCCCACCGATCAGATTTAACCCAAGATTTATGTTCAACAAACACAACAATTCGCCTTTCCAGCCATAAAATAAGTCTATAACAATAATTCTGATAAACTTTGTAGCCAACCCTCATTAATAGCTGTCTGACGCAAGTGCAAAATATCCCTCAGGTTGCTTTGACACATTGTACAATATATTACCTCTAAACAATATTGATCGATCTCTAAGCTTTCCATAATGTATACACACATACACATACATACACATACAGATGCTCTTCTTTGAAGCCAAAATAAGAACGTTTAAATATTTTAGTAACAGCCGATAATCCGGTGATATTCCGAGTCCTATCTTTGACCATCTCAATTCTCACGACTTGAACTTCTCCAAAGGCAATCGGTTCGAAAACATTGAAATCTAATAAATCAATAGCCGCCTAGTTGGAGCTCCGATGTACTGAATAAATAGTTGCGAAACTAAACAGCAATAGATCAAACTACGCAGCACTTATCCCGTAATTGAATGCGCAAATACAATGGTTTCCAGTCTATGGCGAAACTATTTAAATTTAAATCCGATCCATATCCGATATCAAAGAAAGTGCTAAATCGAACCTAGATATATTTCTGAAGTGGAAAACAAATATAAGCGTTCCAGTAAGCGGCAATTTGTCGAAGTTTCGCGGGCACGATTTACGCCCCATCGCAAACAGCGTCGTATCGTTCCATTATAATATCAAGCTTTGTTGTTTTGCACAATCAGAACACATTGTTCTTATTTCCTGTTTTGTATATAACATCACTAGGAACAGATGTCCTTCGACAGGATATCCGGTGCTTGTGAGCTTTGAATGTCATGCATAAACTATTCTCTTATGTTAGTGTTCTCGTACAGTTGCGTGAATTCCATAGGATCGAAAGCAAAGCCCGTTTCATGATTTTATTATTCCATTATATTAAAATAATGACGCTATTTGGTTATTCTGTGACCTATAGATACAGTTATGTGCTATAGAATTTAAGGTTTCGAGTTTGCATTCTAAGATGAGAATCGTTCCCGAATTATAATGTAGGTCAAGTTTTATATAAACGTATCGTCTATTATTGTTATTTTATTTAATTATCATTTTCAAGAAAATTTGATGAAACTTTATGATTTTATTATATCTCAATCATATAAAAAAATAGCACCGTAAATTTTCAGAGAATTTTATTAAAAATCATTGCCATTTTCTGCTATAAAAATCGAGTTTTTCGCATCAAATTATAGTCTGGAGAATAAAAGCCAAATAAAGTCCTATCTAGATAAAATCAATGTAAAACAGGATTTCGGTATGAAATCACAAGTAGATATTTCACGGCACTGATGATAATAATACCACATAAACTAGGTTTCAAAAGGTTTATAATCGTATTAAATGTTTTTTTGTTTACAAATTAAAAATATTTTCTTAGAAATTTTTGAGCTCTCTACTCAGTACTCACATACCACTGAGGGTTCCATACAAAATATTATAGTAGCAATACTGTTAATCCAATTACCTCCATAACATTTGAATAATTTTTTTTTTTTTGAATTTTTTTAAGCTACAAATTTGTCTTTCAATGTTACTTTTTAAAAGTGATAGTCAACGAGATGTTCACGAAAAAACATTTTCGATAACCTTTGACTCCCCCGTAAAATCTTATACTAATCTCATATCGACATGGAATATTGTCATTTTGTTAAGAACCACAATATCATACCGAAATCTTATTTTACACCAACATTCGCGAAATGAAAATCTTCATTCCCCGGACTATGTAACTATAACTGAAATTTCACATTCAATCCATTAATTAGCACATAGAACATCGAAGCGTCCACCGTCAAAAACTTCCATCTATCCGCATTCGATCCATCGCTCGACTTCCTCATAACATTCAACTACCCAAAATCAACAAAGTGCACACTTTCTGGGGCCACGACCCGAAATCGTTATCAGAACAAACCGATCCATCATCATCGGCGCAAAGTCAACCCCTCAACACCCCTTAGCAAAGGGCGGCTAAGTGATTCCGGCGCCGTACGGGCAATTCGTAAAATTCACGAACAAATGTCCGGCCACATTTCGCCGTTATCTATGCCATTAACGCCTAGCGAAGATAAAGGATTGCGTCTTTCAGGCCGAACGGCGGTGAGTAATGTCCCGTGGGTGGCGCATCCCGCCCATACTAATGGCCGTTGTGCAAAAATATAAGCTGCCGATTAGTTTTATCAAAATTAATCGCGGTGTTTGGGAATTGTTCTGATCCGTTCTTGTTTGGTGTGTATGAAAACTTATTGCAGACGTGTATGTTGTTTGTAGGCGGACTGAATTCGGAGTTTGAACGTATTTGTAGATGGTGGAATATGAATAGGTCGTTTTCGAGTATTCGAGAAAGGTGAGGAATAATTTAATAGGTTGGGCGGAGATGGTGTATCGTCTATTGGGTGATATTTATACAAATGGTATATTTATAGCAATTTGCGTTAGTTTTGCAATGGTTCGATTGTACAGTCAGCGGTGCAGCAAATGAAATACTGATGACATCGCTAATCAATCTACTTCGTATTTATCTTAATTTTCATTCAACTAAATATCAATTTAAAATTGAGATTTTTTTAACATATGTATATACATATTTATACTTAAATTCAATTTATTTATTGTGAACAAAAAAAACTGTTTTAACCTGTAAAATTGAAAAATATATTGCTAGTTTATAGTTTGGTTATTTATTTAGAAAGGTCTATCCGATGTCTGATCTAACCGGGGGTGGCATACAGCCACCAATTACACTACCCTTCGTGAAAATGCATAAATTATTTATGGAATCAGCTTTCAGTAAACCGCTATCCGAGCTTATCTTCAAATATCTCATATTCCTTAAATATGCAAACATACACAACATTCCAAAAATTAAACATGCGGTTAACCAATCCGATGTTATATTTGGAAAATTTTTAAAGTTAATATTTATTTTTCAATATTTGAAGGAGTAAAATTGAAAATATTATAATATTATATAATATACCTATATATTATATATATTCTTTAATTAGTGAAAAGTAACTTTTTATCATGTTTTAAATTAAGGTTCTATGAATATATAACGGAAAACTTTATACAACACTAAAATAGTGCGACAAATTTCATTAATTCCATCTTGATAAAATTTACAAAACTTCGCCATAAAATTTATTTTAATTTTTCTTACTTCATAATGCAATTCAAACGAAACCGAAATGAAAAAAAAGAGTGCCTAAAAACGTCAGAAACATTTCAAACTTATATTTCACGGCACATATTAAACTTTTCCTCATAAATCAAACATGAATCTGAAACGGCGCAAATCTAATTAATTTAGAATACGAATAATTCTACCATGACACATACATATAAATTGTTATAAACATTGAAAATACAAAAGTCGAAGATGAAAAATCACACAAATACGATTACGCCATAGTGGCACGAGCTAACGCGCATAATGGTTCAAAAGAAACCGTGACGCAAGAAAAAGCTCGAAACGGATATATTTTCTCGGGGATTTCCCACTCAAATGTTTAATGTACGGGCTATATTTTTTTTTTATTTCAGTCTCTTGCCATTCTCTATGGAACGTCTGAAAAAAAAAGACTGCGAGGCTAAGTTGCGCGCATATTTATGAAGCACGTTCGGAATCTAATGTACCCGATATTGAGGCGTAATGTCTCTTTCCGAATATCTGAAAAATAATTTGTTCGATTTTTTCTTATAGATGCTTTTTATTTTTGATTATGAACTGTTTAATGGTGGTTTATGGATTCGTTGTTGAAGTTTTTTGTGTGAATATGTAATTATATTTTATAAACAGATCGATTTTTATGTACGTTTTTAATGTATTCAAAATAATCTCTGTATCTTTGAATTATGGAATTTACATAATAATATGATATTAAAATTAATATATGGTATTGTATTGAATATCATTAATAGTCGATTCTACTGTATACGAAAATTCCAATGTTAATTTAATTTCCATCCATTTTTTTCTATTTATATATTCACTATTGATTTTTGAACAAAAACATTCTTGATTAGTTAAAAGCCATGTGACTAATGCATCCATTTCATAGCATATTTTATTATTTCATTGATATTATTAAAAATTTACAATGAAATATCTTATTAATATATTATGTATAAACACAATTTCGATAAGTTTTTATGAATGAAAAATAAACTCTATTGAACGAGTATGATTCGATAAATAAAATAGATGTATATTTATCGTCCTTCAGAAATTCTATTTTAAACTATCTCTCGCTAAGCACATCCCTATTTCACGATATACTGCGACAACAATGAGCTCCATCCGTGCTTTTCTTAGAGGAAAATCTCACGTTAGTCATATTCACATTTTTCATATTAAACCCGACGTTGTGACGCATTGAGAATTGTAATGCAATCGTTACCTTTTCAAAATCCGCGGCTTAGGGGTCCTTTTTAAGCCATTGCCGCTCGAAAGGAGACTTGAAAAGAGGTTTTCAATCGGAGCATAGCAAAACGTGAAAACATATTCAGATTGTATACAAAGAAGTATGTATGTGAAGCAGAGATGTGTGATGCATTTTTTGAAAGTCTCGAAACTCAAAATCTACGAATGAGTAGGTTTGTCTGGAAATCTGTTCATTCATGAAAAGCTTCATATGCGCAATATATTTTTTAATTTTTTATAATGATCATTGGTAGAATAATTTTTTAATTTGTGATTTTTTTACCAAATTCACCATTATACATATTGTATAATATGTCATTTTCAATTCCAGAAGGGTTTTTTCACTATTAAAGACACGAGTACCTAAATAATCTTCTAGAATCAATTTGTTTAATTTAAAAAAAAACTAAAAGTCAAAATTATGAATTGTGAAACTGAATCGTTCAATATTGGCTGTATTCAAAATAAATGACGTCACTGAAGCCCGAATACCTAATTCTCTGGAATTTGTAACAATTCATAGTTAAAATCGTATCGAATATGCGTTAAATAAAAATTTTTCATGTTCAGAATTATGGAAACTATCGCCTTACAAATATTAATTACGGAAGTAAATATGGGGCGATTCGACGCGTCAGTAATTGAACACGGCGTTTGTTTGCGTCGTGTTTATCTTCCGTTCGCTACAATTCCTTTATTATAAGATTTCGGTATTTATGCGAACCGATATCATACCATTACAATACACAAGTACAAAGATTTTGAAAATTTGAAACCAGTTCATACAAATAATCAAATTATGTTTGAACGTGGAAAATTTCACTTATCTAATTAATTTTCGATATTTGCAACAGAAATCTTTTGTATGATTTTAATGTACAGAAAAGTTCCAACAGATAGCAGGAATATTTTACGATATGATCATATAAGATATATTATATGGCAAATTATCATGAGATTCATAGTCTCGTAAGGAATTATCTCAATCGACCATTTTTACGACACCCATTCGAACACGTGCTTCTTACGCGGGATGTTGAAGAAAACAAAAACACCTAGTATATGTATACCGAAAAGACTTCTTTCCAGTCAGCGAAAAAGAAAAGAGAACTATTTCGGCCTGTATAATGGAAAATTCCGAGCCACGAGGCGAAAGCCATAAAATATCTTATGCGCACTTTGTCGATCTCGAAAATTCACCGTTATATAAAATTATGGGAAGCCAAAATAAAACTCCCATTGGACTTCACTCGAAATCTGAAAACTTCCCGTATTTACACATAAAAACGTATCGCAGATTTTTAAACTTCGCTCTTCAGTATGTTCGTGTTCGGAATAACACATATACGAGTATTGTTGTTTCCTATTCCACTTAATAACTAAAATTCGCATATTTCTCTTTTTCTTTGAAAATAAATGATGAACAATTTATGTTTGACGTTTCAGTGGCAAATTTCGTATGATTTTCGGTAAACTTTATGTTTATTTGAGTGAATAAAAGTTAAATATATGAGAAAAATGTTATTTTAGTCATAACACGTAATACAGTCGTTCAATTTTGGGTGATTGATGACTTCTATTGCCATTCGGAACGTGATGTACTTTTCGGCTTGACCAATGTTCCGGAAGTATCAAATACTCTATTTCCCTTTGAAGAAAAATATTCGAGTTGTGAACAAATATGGAAAACTTGTATGTCGAATCAGCCAAACAATATATGAAACCATTTTCAGAATAATACACCACAAAAAACATCGCAATTGAACGTATATTGAACACTACAACAGAAGACATCGAAGCTATAAATATTTGCAAAAGCTCAAATTCCCACATATCGGCCGAACTTTCTGAATTAATAAAATTACCGTTAACAGCGAACATTTCGAAAAATAAGAACAGACGATTAAAACATCAAACACACACAAAATCAATACGACACAGCTCAAACGCGCATACGTTCCAGAATTTTCAACACACGCACTCATAAAACTACAGAGCGCGAAACGCAAACGGGCGGTTTTTTAAAATATGCCCAAATTAAAGGGGCCGGGTCCGCAGAAAAGGGCAAACGATCGTTCCGGAATAAAGGGGCAATCTTGCGTGGACTTTTGCGGGATTCGAGCCCTTTTCACCTATACAACACGTGCTGCGTATCATCGTGAATGTGTGCCCTGGCAAGGGCGCTCAATCTGGCTTGAAAAAAAGCGGATTTTTTTTAATCCGGTTGAAATGAAGAGCTTTAATTTATTTTTTTCGATTGAATTTCGTGTGTTTTCGGGTCAAGTGGATTTTGTGTTGCGAGGGCGTTGTCAATTTTGAGTCGTTATTCTTGATTTTATGGATTGTTTACTGAATGTGTTGTTGGATCAAAAATCTTATTTAAATTCGTTTTTCTACAATGTTTTATTCTTTGTAGTATTTAACAAAAATTTTAAAAATATTTCCCTTTTGTTAACACAGTTTACCATCGACGAAATCTTGATTTACAATTTTTAGGCAATTTCTTATCTTTGGATGTCTAAATATTTATATTATGCTTAAATTAATTCATGAAAATATTTCCATTTTCATCAAGATATTTTTTCTATCACTAATAATTATTCAAATATGGTTTAACCTTGCCGATTTTTATTTATAAATAACTTATGACGTAGTCCATAAGTAAATATGAATAAATATGGTTAATTTAAGATAATTTCAGATTCCAATATTTAATTCTTTACGATTTGGCATCTCTAACCATCACATATGATAAAAAAAACTCCTAACCTTTCAATAGTACAGAATCGGCTTAGTTATATAATATTATATAATGAACATTATATGTAACGCTGATACATCTATGTGCAAATACAGAACAAAAACGATACATTTTTTGTTGATAATGAATTTAAGTCAACATTGTTGATCATGATCATAATACGATTAAACTCGAATATAATCAACCTTTCATATCCTATTACTGTTATACAAATATTATACATAAGTTATCTTTATGTATGATACATGTCATGTAAAGTGAACTATCAAAACTTATGATCGATCATCAAACTTAATTAATTCAATATAATAGAAAGATAATTCCATTTTATATGTAAAATGTTGAAAAACTCTAGCCCAAACGGTGCGAACAAACGCACGTATAATCGGTACGAATTGTTTTCGACAGCTAAGAAAAAAAGTCATATGGACATAAAAAAAACCCCCGAGTGAAACCCTCGTTAGTGAATGTATGCAAAAACTGTGTTCAGCTACGATGTCGTTAGCTCGAACGTGAAAATTAAATAAGGACCGGTTAATTTTCGCCACAAGAAATTCGGTAGCGAGGATGGCTTTTTTGATGATTAGGTTTCGCATTTTTTTCGGACTCTTTGTATAATATAATAATATCAAAATCATTCAATCATAACACTTTTTCAATATAAATTTTGACATTTTTTGATAAACTAATCATTGATAAAATATTAAAACTGAACAATAACGGAATACAAATCTCATCAACATCAATCAGCCATAAACATTGAAAACAGCTCCACAATCTCCCAACAAAATCGTTAGCAACTCCCAAAACCACCCCAACAAAATTACACCGGAAAAAATAGCCAACCGCATAATCTCCACCCAATAATACCGACACACATTCACCCACAACAAGAGCAGTCTCAAAATGAGGTTCATTAGAGCGAACGCCTGCACGCACACAAACACCAAACTTTCCCTCTATGGAAAACTAAACTACGAGCCCGAAAAAGGACATGCAGGGCAATAAAGGCACATTCCTACAAGACTCAGGTATGTAGCACATTAAATACTTTCGAGCACGCCATACTTTCGGAAGTCGAACCCCGCCGAATTGCTCCCCATACGCACACTATCGGACTACACTTTTGTGTGTCACTCAAATTATAATTAAAACTGGACCGAAAGTTTCCACGGGTCATCGGTATGCGGGTCGTTTTTCATTAGGGTGGAAAACCGCCAACGAGTGTCGAAATGTGCGTAATTCGATTGGGGCTTTTAAAAATGCCGCTCGAATTAATCGCGGCTGAGTGTCGTTCGCGGTCTCGCGCCGTGTTGTGTTTTGGGAAAAAATCCCATTAATCGTATAGACATCGAATGTGATTTTTTGAAAAGTTCGCTTTGACGGATTTTTTAATGGTGGATATATGTATTCGATTAGTGTTTGAGTGTTTTCATCATATGAAATTTCTTTTAACCGTGCCGTTTAAATTAATTGCGGCCGAATGTTGTTCGCGGTTTTGGGAATATTTCGCATTTCTCCTTTGAAAATTTATTGCTGTGATTTTAATTTGATAGATATTTTTAATAGTGAGTGTATATTCAATTATTTTATGAGTGTTTTTATTATATTGAATTTTTTTGTTTTAATAGGTCCTTTTATACATTTTTAAATTAATGTTAATATGTATTATATTATATTACATAGGTATATTCAATCACAAACGAAAAGTATTCAAAATTTTCGTTCTGAAAATTAAATGAATTGTTCTCGTTAATTTTAGAATACGCGCGATATGAAATATTAATGAGTCGCACGCCACTTTTCGAGCTTTATACATCGCCATTAAAATTTAAGCTAACATCGATTTGTACATAGAACGAAACGCACAGATTAAACATTCAAAATAAAAACAACCCTTTCAAAAAGCGTGCCAACAAATTATTAATGCTTTAATCGTACTCCTTTTTTTGTAAGAAATTTCCATAAAACATTACTTTGCAGCGCTAAGACAAATGGACTCCTTAATCGAAGGAGAAACGAGATTTTAAATAAAAACTACTTCGCTGAAAGATTAAGAAAACAATTACGTGGGAAAAAAATCGACATCCTCATTAGGAAAATATATATTTCATATCAAAAACGACGCGTGCAATTTATATTCTATAGAAGTTTTTACGAATTTTGCTCTTGGGACGACTTCAATAATAAGCCGAAATATATGACGCAAAGTCAGTCACCTTTTGGGACGTATTTCTCCCAAATTGTATTAAACTAGAATAATAGTGAGTTATTCATATTATAATAATATCAAATATTTTACTATGGTCAGACTACTCAATGACAAAAACTAAAGTTGGTCCGGCGGTTGTGATGGATTAGCCTAATTTAACTCGGGCCTGTAATTTTATTCATTCGGTAATGTAAGTATAATATAATAACACAAAATACACATCTATTTATGTTACAATCGTGAATGTTTTCTTTTTATCTTACAATGATTTCAAAAATAATTTCTTTTTTTTCTTATTGTCACATATATTATAAAATAAATAATTTGAGCCTTGAAAACCTCGAAATGTAGTGCAAAACCTTTCTAATTGGCAAACATAGACATCAAAATAATCAAAGTATTATATTTTTCGAAATATCAAATTTTTATTCGTTTTTTATTCATGTTTAAAATATACATAGAAAATATATTTTTTAAATAATATGCTATAAATATTACATAGAACTTTTCGATCAAAAATTGATATTCAAACCACATAAACTTACGGGTACTTTATGGAATTGCATTTTTACATATAAGAAAATGGCAACGTAGATAATATTTCAAACTTCTTGCAATTTCATAAAATTTAAGTTTGTTAATATATTTCTTATTTTTTTTAAATTGTATCTATGTTATATTATACATTATTTGAATGTTGCGAAAATGTATTTTTTTTCTAAAGCTTAATACTATTGCGAATCATTGTCATGGAAGAATAGTTTTGACATACATAGTTTCCTAATCTTTTCATTAAAGGGTTCATAGAAGAGAACGGAAAAGGATAATTTAGCATATTTCGTGACCTATTTAATCATATACGTCATTAGATTATATGCCCAGTCTCATAATGAATCGGATAATCTTCCATATATAATCTATTATAGTAGACACTATCTTGCTCACATAGAATCATATCTAACCAAACAAACTAATAATTTCATGAACCATTCAATTTGATAATTTTAATTATTTATATTGTATATATTTATATAATTTCTTCAATTACCGATATTTTTATTATACGTTCAATAAATCGTTATATTACGTCGAAATATGTTTTTAAATATCGATAAAATTGAAAAAAAAAACGCAATGAACATTCTGTCGAATCAAAATCTATAGTAACGAGTCACGTACACGTGGTACGTATTGCACGCGTTTCTAATGTCGATTTTATATCGAACACGCATCCACGATGATTGTGTTATTATACACGTGGTGAACCAACCATCGCACAACAAAATATTATACGTATTTCGTTCGCGAAAATATTTTTTTGATAAACCCTTTCGCTGCTTGATTTGTATTCGCGCGCGCAAAGCGGCATCAAGACGGGCACGGCTTCCGAATACAGAATGGGATTTCCCCATTTTGGAAATGCCTATGATATTTTTATGCCCTTAGGTAGGATTCGTTTCGGGTATAGAGAAAAAAAACGCTTTTCCTGCGGCGCCCTTTACATGGACGTCGGAAAAGCGCACCGCCAAATGCTTCGGGGGGTCGTATTTGTTCGGTTGTATCGATAATGTTTTTGAATGTATCGATAATATTGACATTAACATTATACTTCGGAAAATAAACATCGTTTTCCAGGTGAATAAGTTTTTTTATGCGGCTACTTGTTTGTATGTATAATACGGCGTTTAGAATTGTTTGAGTTATGTCATAATTGTTTCAACAAAAATATTTGATTATTTTCAATTCAACTTCAATCAAATAATGAAAAATAATATAATTATATAAAACACGTAGAAAAAATCCTTTGAACTTTTCCATTTGCAATTGCAAATAGCAATTTTCTCAAAGCAAAAAGTTAAACAAACGGAAAATTTTATCACTTTTTAAAAATAAAATTATAGACTTTTCCGAACGGTCCAACGCCGGTCACCATTTGCAATATGAAAACCGTGCACTCAAACGAGCGGAAAAGTCGCACAATTTTCCGCTCCCCGGCCAACACTTATATGTCCATTTGTAAAATTGCAAAGTCGACCGACTTCTGGCACCTCATACCAACGAATATACTCGTATATACGATTCAAAGGTGAGTACTTATACTGTTAGGGGATAGAATCAAAATTCGCAATCGTAATATAATTATATAATATATTATATATAATTGCAATACGAATGACTTTATTTTTATATTTTCACTAATGGATAAACTCGTTGAATATCAAACATGTATTTAAAAAAAAAACACTCAAAGTTAAACATGAAGTTGTAACGTGATTTGATTTAAACCTACAAATAGAGAATGAAATATTGATGATTAGCTTTTATCATATCGAACGTTATTTCAGACAAATGGAAATTGAATTTTATAAATAAATATAAAGGTAGAATTATTTTTTTAATACATTAAATTTATTTTCACTTTAGACATCACTATTACCAACTTATAATGAGACAATAATTCACCGTGCAATGTCAAAATACATTTTCTTTAGTCCAATATATTATATTATTGTCTATTTAAAAAATCTCTGATTGTATTCAATCCACACTTTTTTTTATTTCATCCATTCGCCTTCCACTTGGTTAAAGTAAAGTTCATTAATTAATAGAGACTCTATGTGGGGGAAAAAGTTAACATTAAGTAAATCAATACATTTAGGTGTTTTTAGAAATTTATATAATACATAAAATAATCAATTGATTAAAAAAACCATCAAATTTCATTATTTAAATCATTCAATTCTTAACAATATCAAGATGAGGCTCATAGTGTACAAGCATATTTACGCGTTTTCATATGCTCACGTTCACCATAGTGCCTCACTCTTAAAATATAGAACCAACAGTTTCCGTTATTTTCTTCCGATATTCAACTCAATCTCTATCCATCCCGTTTATTCTAAACAAAACGAAACAAACAAAAAGCACGCCATCAACCCTCGAAATCTTCACACACCACACAACAAACGACATTTTCCCAAACTTCCGACTTTCGATCACAAATCCGCCCACCCACCCACCCACCCACAAGACGGAACACTTTCGGCCGCCGGAGAGTTTTCACTCAACACCCCTCACACAACATATAAATTCCGAAAAAGTTTCGAGCGGATTAGGAACGCCGGACTGCGGACACCGGCCATTTGCACCGGGCGCCAGGTGTTGCGATAAACGACTCCGGGCCTCTTTGGGCCGAAAACGGGAACAGGGAACGAAGGGCATATAGGGCATAAAGGGCCATACGTGCCGGGCCCCGCTCGATACCGGGACGTTATAATAAAGGGAGTGGACGCGTGGTCCGTCATCGGACTCGCACGTGCGTCGCTCGAAGGCTCTATAAACTTCGGGAGTGTGCATGGGCGAGGGTGTGTTTGAAGAGGGTCGGTTTTTTGGTTTCGGGGATGTGGTTTGGTTGGATGTTTTTGGAAATTGAATGAACGAATTGTAATCGAGGATTATGAAATTGCGTATGTCATTATCGGTTTCACGATAATCGAGGTTGAAACTGAATAAAAAATACATAAAATTCTATCAGTGAAAAGGTTGACGATATTTATGGACAACCTTTTTTTAAGTTGAGTATTACAGTTTATTCTGTACTGTATTAACAAAGCACGATTCTTGTCCGATTGACGATGGTACCGATAATGGAATCTATAGTTACGAGTACAATACGATACAATCAACATCGATTTTTATTATTATTTTATTCTATTTCATAAAACATTTAAAAATGTTTTTTTCATAATACAATATATCATTGATTTTATAACTATGAATAGTGTTTATAAATCTAATTGTAAGTTCTACATATCATTCTCATTCACGATAAAAAAATCTAATACGATTTTAATTTGATTATTTATTTTATGCCATATTTTTACAAAACAATAAACAAAAAATAACTCATAGATTGAGTATTAAAATCGTCTCTTTTCAAATTATATCAAGTTAGCTGTCAATTTACTGAAACCATTGATTTATAATTATCGAATCATGATTACCATATCTTGATGGATATTATTACATTATGCTATTATTATCATAATTATATTCCATTATACATGTATGTATTACGAGTATAATAACATAATTATAATTAAGTATAAATGATGAATTTAAAAGAGTTAAACTATTGTTGACAGATTCTCTGGCTTTTAAAATTATCACACAATTCTTTATAAACAATGTCAAATTATTCGACCAATTAATCAAAATTTACAAATAAACAGAAAAACCCTTCCAGAAAGATTCCTCTATAAACTTGAACTGTTATTATTGTACATTTCTTATATTCGAAATCCTCAACTTCTACTATAATGTTAAAACTAAATATGAACTTTAAAACACAACCGTCTTAACTTCCGTACAGAAATTCAACAAACTGGAAATAGTTCTCCATCGTTTTATTGCAGATGAACTTGAAGCGATTGCAGTCGTCCAAAGAGGATTTACTTGATCGGAACTTTAGACCGAATATGAGAAAGTGCCACTAGCTATACGAAATCCGCTTTTCACCTGAAAATACTAGAATCTATGATCAGTCGACAGTTAAGTTTAGATAACTTGATAATTTCACCGATATTTCTCAAGCATACAAATCGATCGGTTTTTCCGGAATGTGAACACTCTGATAAATGGAGCATGTATTCAGATGTTTTTTAAAATATTTATAATTCATTACTAATTCATTACTAATTAATTCATTACTAATGATTGTTGAATACGTATTAGATCATTTTTCACGTGGCTAATCTATTGCTGTTCTAATATATTTTCTTGAATTGTTATGTTTATTACTCCGATAGTATTTCTAGTATCTACATTTTTTTTATATACATATGTATATTATTATTATTTTCAAAAAAACATTGAAAATTAATATTAATTCTATTATCAAAGAAAATAATAATTTGTTGTTCGTTCCCGATGAAGTGTTATTCACAGTTTTCTTAATGAATCTTAAAAGAAGTTAGTAACTTTCATTCTATATATTCCATTTTTTTTTCGTTTTCTATATACTTTTTAAAGATAGCTTTTCATTATCAAGTTTTAATTTCATCCTTCAAGTTTGAATTTTATCACGAACTAAAAATATCATAACTTAATCAACAAAAGTTATTTTTATAATAAAAAAAAAAATATCGTAGTTACGTTTATGATTTTTATCCGTTGCTTGAAAAACATAAAACGGTTTAATTAGCAAACTTCTTACTTGACTTAAACTTAACAAAACTTCTCAAAAGCTAACTGAATTTTTTCATCCGTTGAATAAACCAAACGCCATAACTGATATTCTGAAAAGCCGACGGAATAATTTCGCGTTGCCTTTTTTTTCCCGCGCGAAAAACACGAATACGCTCCTGATAAATATATTCAACGAAATCTTTATTATTTTTGGCAAAATATACATCATCCGCATATTAAATTTAGTCGTAAATCTTTTCTGGCCTTTATATACGCGAGGATATTATGCGTCACGTTTTCGCGCGTTAAATTAAAATTCAATACGACGGAATAAAACAACGCGAACTTTTCCGTGAGCGTTTTAAACTTGCAAAAGGCCTACCCTTAATATGGAGCGCCTGTTTCACGCGATTTTATCTGAAAGCCGATAAGGATGTGTTTCGGTTAAGGATAAGGCTATATTCAGGTAAGATAGGATAACGTGAGGTATTTGTATATGGATATATTCTGAAACCTTCACGTCTTTTAAATGTTAATTTAACCGCCGGCTAAACGTCGGGTTCCAAGATAATTTTCGAGGGAAATTCACGGAAAATTGATGATATTCCTGTTGAAACATGGAAAATGTATATGATTATAATAATAATAAGGTATTTTAATACAATATAAAACCGAATAATTTATTTTAATTTTGTTTTATATTTACGAGTATGTAATATAAAAATTCGTATTCAAATATAATGATTTTTCAGTAATTTTGTTTTTATATATATTTACGATTATAAATGCACCACTATTTAAAAGACCTTTTTAGGCGAAACCTGAGCCTCAAAATTTATTTCATGAAAATTTTCATAAAGATTTTTTTTCAATAATTTACTTTTTGTTAGGTCGAAAAATATTTTCGTCCATCATTTTATTATAACTTAAATTACCTGGAAAAATTTTTCTCGATTTTTTTTACTTTACACGTGCTGATTATAAATGCACCACTCTATTTAACTCGGAAGACTTTTTTAGGCGAAACCTGAGCCTAACGAATCAATTTATTTCATGAAAATTTTCATAAAGTAAAATTTACGCAAATTATCAAAAATTCAGTATAATTTACTCTTGTTAGGTCGAAAATTGATATTTTCGTCCATCATTTTATTATAGCAACTTAAATTACCTGGAAAAAATTTTCTCGTTTTTTTTTACTTAACAATATATGTAAAATACGTTTTCAATTTTATATAAAGTGTAATTCGATGTTTAGCCTATTGCAAAACAAAGCATCACAAAGTTCAATTAATTCATTCGATTAAGACAATTCAAAAGCAATGTCGTACGAAAAACGACGCTTCATTCAACTGACGCAAACTTCATTCTATGAACTCACACCCCGATTTATATCGCAAATAGATTAAAATATAAGCCTTTTGAATTTGGATCGTGAAAGAGGGTCAAACTCTGGCAAAATTTGACTTTTACAATATCGAAACTTTCATAGTAGAAATTCTTATTTGATGTAAATTTGATAACTATATGTTAGTTCTTTCTGTTGTTTCGAAGCCGAAAGGATTATGTCCATTTTCATCAAATAAATATTATATATATCGTTGTTTCGTTTATTTTAACATCTAAAATATAATACTTTTTTTTTCTTTAATTTTAATACAATCAATACTTTAGTAACCTTCATATTAATTTTATGATTTCTTTTCAATTGACTTAACCGCGTTTGCCATAAATACTATAAATATATAGTACAATAGAAAAAATTGAATTTTATTTTCTTATACATATTATATACATATATCGAAGCTAACAATAAGTGTCATGGTTTGCAGTCAATGCATGAATTTTATGATATAATCATCCTAGATTCATTTTGATATTAATATTCAGTTTTTAAAACGACATTATTGAATTTTAAAATATTTGAACTTCAAATAACAACTATGGATGTCATTACCAATAAATGACTCAAAAAATTTACTAGTAAAAAAATTTGTGTTTCAAATATTTTCGAAAAGTTTTGTTTTTTTTTCAGAAAATATATTATGAAAAAGTCGGTTTTAGTAAGTGTATGGTTTTTTTTTTTTTGGGGAACGTACTTTTGAGTTGACGGTTTTTTCGGTTTTCCGTTATTTTTTTACATTTTGTCCCGGTTTTTATAATATTTACTTAAAATTTTATTTATCGGTAATTTACCGATAACTAATAAAAAAATTACCGGATTACCATTAATTAAAATTACGGTAAATTTGACATTTCTTATAACAACAGAAAATTTTAACAGTTCAATTACCTGAAAAAATAAACGTTGACTCGAGTTTGCCCAAAAAATTCGTTTGAAAAATCAAAAAAAATATCTAAATGAATCAAGCCTTAACTGTATTTCGATTCAGAGAAAAACTACCGGGCACAAAAAGCGAAACGGTCTCCAAAAACGGACTTGTTTCGCGATTGTTGTGCACCGGCATCTGACATCCTATCGGTCTTGCGGGCACAATCGTCGCGGGACAATGGCGAAACTCGCCAACTGCGACGGGAATTATACGATTTAGTAACTCGCTTTTTTTCGGCCCGAATCCCGGGCTTTGCCCATCCGAAAAATAGAGAAAGGGGAGAGCCGGCGGAAAATCCGGTCGCTCGCTCCGAGTTAATTGATGTGTGTTTGTGTACCTTTTCGGTGATAAGTCGATTGTCAATGTGTTCCGAATGTGTTTATTTGGGATTTGGATTTTATAATTATTGACGTTACCGTTAATAAAATTGTTTTCTCCTATCACTGTTGTTTAAAACCCATATCCTGCCATCGTCCTCAATTGGAGACGCACAGAGACTCGCGAGTTTTTTGCTCTCATTGTCAGTTGGTTATACTTTGCAAAATATTATAAATAATAACATATTTAAGTAAAGAAAACTCTGAAGTATAATTGTAAAAAATAATAATTTATATTTGTAAAGTAAACTTCGAGTATTAAGCGATAGAAGCTAAAATTTTTAGGTAAATCATAAATGAATGTAAAAGGAAATGAATGAATAATAAAAATCATATTATTGTAAGAAAAGTTCATTTACACTGAAAAAAACTTGTTTTAATTATAATATGAAACGAAAATTCCCCCATCACAAAATAGTGGTAATTTTTTATTCAAACGAAAAAATTCATGCTTTCATTTTGGAAATTTCAAATTTTCAGTTTTTTAATACTCAAAGCCGAACAAATACTCGTAAATATCGCGCGCTCATTACACACTACAATTAATCCCCCTATGCCGTCACAAAATTACTTTTTTCGTAAAAAAAAAAGAGAAATCGAAAATACGTCACTACATATTTATATTCGTTCTCGTGTAATAAAACTTTTTCTGGACAAAGTTCGGTGTATAAATCAGCAAGCGGTACCGAAAAATCGTTCGAGAACGAATACCTTTCAGCTGGAAATAATCAGTGGTGAATAACGGTGCAAAATTGAGATCTTTTAATTTTTTGTAGTATACGGGGTGTCAAAATATAATTTTTTAATGTGATTTTTTTATCGAAATACTATGTGAAAATTATATATCGAATCTAAAAATTTGATTCATATTTTATTTTGAAAAGTATAGTGGCGCGGTTTGTTTCAGTGTTAGTATTGATGAATATTTGAATTAATTATGTAATTTATTTTGGCGAAAAATGTAAAATTTCTGCATCCTATATATCAGCGACACATAAGTGCGACACAAAAAATCCAAAGAGACAACGAGCTGGAAATGCTCCAAAGCTGCAACACCAAACCCTGAAGATAGATTGCACCCGGAGAAAATGTCGTTTTTCAGACATACACATACATATATTCAATGTATACTGGGGTTCAAAAATATTTTCCCACCTATGCCTTAATTTTAATTTCCTTTATTTTATCGTTTCATGTGCACTTTTATATAATATTTTGTAGATAGTAAAGTGTCGATTATCTAAACTCATGAATTTGTGTACATTAAATAATTAATTCAATCATATGCTAACCGTTCATATATCCTACTAAACAAAAACTATTTTATTTTATCATAACAATTTCACTACATACTGAAATTTCAAAATTAAAAATTTGTATTATGTTATTTCTAAATAATTAATATTTCATATTTTAATGAAAATAAACAACTTCTTGTTTGGTATATTTTACAAATAATAAATTTCAAATATTTATGAATTCTAGTGTACATACGTGTGCATATGACGTGCATAAAGTGCATTCGTTCATGCATATGCACGTACCAAACGCTTCTAGCTGATGAAATTCTGCGGACGAATTTTTTTTTTATTATCCTGTATTTTAAGATTGGGTATGTATTATAATATACAGTCACGGTCATCGAAATTGCAGCACCTGGAAACCTTCAATTCCATCCATTGTATGTGAATTACGCTACATCTTTTTTCAAATTTATTTATCAAAAACATTAAAACAATACATAATCTAAGACTGTGTAAAATTTTGAAACGATAAGTTGATTTTTGGAAAAGTTTTAGTAATCAATAAAAATTTCATTGGTTACCACAACAGTTTAAATAATACTTTTCTATGATTGAATTTGATTTGAAAAAGGTTTAATTTGAAGTTTAAAAAGTTGAATTTGTAGTTCAAAAGGTTGAATTTAAAATGTAAACCCTGTATGAACATATGATGATACATTTCAGTAGAGACACAAGGGTTGACCCACATATAATATAAACGCGACCTTTAAATCTTCATACATGACTGAAATTTTTTAAGCATGCAGAACAAAAAAAAAACAACATCGTAATATAACGTTTAGCGACAGCTCGAAAATAAATAAATAGGGTTTCGCATATCGAGCATATATCGCATTACGCGCACGAAGCGGGCCGCGGGCTTCTAATCTACATCATATTATCTTACCCTGTTTTGTTTTATTTTCCTCTTTTTCCGCACACTTTTTTCCCACGTACTTTATTTTATTTCAGCCATCCGCGAGATGCTCTCAAAGCGCCGAAGTAACGCGAGACGTTCAAAAACGAAAGCGAAAATGACGATAATTACGCGAACAATGTCTTAGTACATCACACATATGTATATAGTTACCCGCTAATGGCGGGTAAATAAAATTCGTCAATTCGCGAATCATGCGCGTTCGAGAGATCTGATGAATATTACCTACATACAATTAAATCTCGTTATGTATTCATTTAATTGTAAAATACATTAACATAAAAGCACGGAAGTTGCATAAATTTTATTAGCATACGTATACGTCGAGTTGCGCTTAATTGGGTTTCAAGGTTTCCATAATCCTCGAGCTTCAACTTTAACTAGACAAATCCAATTAAACAAGAACACGCATTATTTCATAGTACAAATGAGCGTTGTTATTCGTAAATCATTTTATTTAAATACTTTCGATATATTGAAGCTGAAATCTCGTGATATACAAAATCGGATGATTTTTTTTATCCTCTCAAGAGAAAATTTGGAATCTCACCTAGGTGTTCAGAGACGTCGAAATTTCAGAAGTTGTGCTGAACTCAAAATGAAATATTTATCGATTTTCTATATTTAGACGTGCAATTTTTCATTCTCACAGACACAGAGGGGGTCGGATCGACTTCGAAATGGGCTATTTAATCTCGCGGAACGGCAGTCGTTCTACAATGCGAACATATTGAAAAATTGAACACTTTACACCGTGCAAGTGATACGGTAAGCTGGAGTGGATATTCTCTGGCTTTGGCTATTAGATGTTGCATTTATGGTGATCGTGGAAATTGCGTTTCGTTTTGAAATTTCAAAAACGCGGCCGCTATTTCCATACAATTGTTTGCATATTTTGTCGTAATGTGAATGATAAATTGTCGACGTGAAAAATTGGTTATTTCGTCATAATAATATGGTAATAAAAGAAATGAATACTTTCGCAAAATCCGTAGGGTATGAATATTCTGAAATGTGCAATGCTAAAATAAAACTGTCTACTGTATATAATGAAATGTATTCGTTTTGAATATCACAATTTTATTAATGTCATAAATTTTTCATAGATATAATCAACGTTTTATGATTGATTATATCCTTAATATTTTATATTCGACAGTATATGTATGATTCATGCAGATTAACTAATTTGTAGATAACTAATATATTATACTAAGCAGAGTGATTTCATAAAAAAAAATAATAATTTATTAAATTATCCCTAAACATATTGATCAAATTTCGTTTAACATACAACTTTTTCATACAAAACACATTCGATTAACCTCAAACTTCTCCTACATATAAATCAAAATCCATCATAAATTTAATATGCAATACATTCTAGCATTCTTTCATTCTAAAGTTCACATTTTCATATAATTCATAAAACTTTTACCACTATAGATGTACAATGCAATGAGTGTTCGTACAGTTGAAAACGACTCGGACCGAGCGGATGAGGAAATATGGAGTCGTGATACGCAATAAACAAATCCCCGGATCAAATAAAACTGGCGAACGGGTAAAATTGAAACGCTCTAAGCAAATATACACGGACATAAATCGCGAAAGCTCAAGAATATTGCCTCTAAAAAAATTTTCCTAGACTCAATACTGTGTAATCTGACTGGCACGCACGCGCCCCGACAATTGTTGCTTCCTATATATGTATATCCATATATGTATATTAATATTATATTATTATATTATCATATATAATACAAGATATGCCGAAAAATGTTTTGGAATGTATAGAATTTGTTATCTGAATGTTTATCGATGAAATTATGTGTTTTGTAACTTTAGTAATTAATTAAATTGAACGTTGTTAACTACAACTTTTACCCTTCAAATTCAACCTTTGACACTTCTAATTCAACCCTTTTCAAATCAAATTCAACCATCTGAAAGTATTATTAAGACCGTTGTCATAGTAATCAATAATAATTTTAAGTTTGAAATGTTGCATTTGGAGTGGAAAAACCATATATATATATGATATTATATAATACATGTATATATATATATGATATTATATAATACATGTATAATGTGTAATTAAAGATTGATTTTCAAACATTATTAATTAATGGTTTTTTCAGAAGTAGGATGTTTTATTCGTCGAAATATTATTTTACATACCGAAAATTATGAAAAAATATGTTTTAAAGACATTTCGAATATTCATCTAAAATCTAAATGATTGATTTTCTTTATGTGTAGTCAAATCGTATATTTTTCATAAAATATCAAATATTCATTGCTTTGAATTTGTATACTGTATTATTGAAGTAATTATCATATTTTAAATATGTGGTTTATTTTATATTGAAAGTGCGTTTATTTTCAGAAAAAATATTATTTTTTGTCGATTTCAAAGTTTTTTTTCTACAGACGCGGGACGTGGGTGTGCATCGCTTTGATTTATTAAGTAAATGAATTAATGAGTTTCAAAAAAAAATTTCCATGTTTGGATATATGTATGTATAATATTATTTCATTTTGCTTTCAATTTTAATTTTACGTGAAAATATTATTAAAAAAGCGTATTTATAAAGCTACACGTTATTAAATTCAAATAAAACATACGGTTATCGAAATATAAAATTCATTAAAACGAGACATGACAAAATTGGTTAATTAATTTTAATTATTCCAAATTTCATGTGATACAAGCTTGTATGCCACCGTGGCAACACCGTTGTTATTGTCTCCCGTTCTCAATCAGTTCCGGCTCTCCTTTCATCAACCTTAACCTTCTATCACCAGTTCTAATTGTAGCTCTCCTTCAATTAATCGCGACCGCGATTAATCCGACCGCGTGCGTCTATTTTATGTTGATAACATCTGTGCGAGTGCTAATAATATTTCCTAGAAACACTCAAAAAACCCCTTTTTTTTTTTTTTGCGTCCGCCCGGTTTTCCCTTCGTTTATACGCGTCCGTTTTTTACTTGGAAATGTGATTTCATGAACACACGTGCCTCAACGCGATGCTTCTTAATAATATCAAATTAACTGTGATCTGCTATAATCCTGTTCACGGGATTTATTCGACGCGTTATTAATCGTAGTGCATGTATCTCGTTTCGCGGGTGAATAATGTGTATCTTATTGTTAGTGTCCTGGATCACTTCAGCCTCCGAAGGGCGGTAACCACTCAATATTTTTCCAATTTTTATAATTTTCTGTCAAATTGAAATTCAAATTAGTATTAATTACTTCATCTTTATTTCGTTGTCGATTTTATTAAACGTACATCTATTCGCTCGTAAGCTACACGCATATTTATTAATCTATCCATTAAATAAATAGATTGAGAGAACACATTTAAAATCAATTTTTTGTTTTTCGTAATTTTATAAAATAGTCCGTTTTAGTCAAAGGGCGCTCCGTAAATCTCTGAATTTTACTAGTTTCTCCCCGACAGCCACCCGCGCGCAACACCGGCGCTTGCGCGAAAGGCGGTCGGCGGATCAAATTCCCGCGCTGGATCAGACTTGTCCAGAATTTCGGTTTGCGAGGGCCACTTTGGCCAAAACACGGGACATTCACGAACGTCGTCGATTTGCATTTTTTTTTTTTTTTTTTTTCTTTAATTTAATGATAAAATACATATATTTTGATTAGAATGTACATACTTGAAAAAAAAAAAAATTGATTTTTAATAATTCGAAAATAATAAAAAAAAAAAAATTTTTTTTTCTTCGAATTGGAACAAAATTCGTAAATTATTATGTTTGAAAATTGGGAGAGATATTGACAATGGTTGCACAAAACAAACGAATGTGGAATGGTTTTACGGGAAATACACTCCCGGACTCATAAAATTGCGATTGTACCATAACATATGTTCATTTAGCAAACTTAAAAGCTTTTCTTTGGTGATGAATATTAACTGACTAACAATAAATATCTTGCATGATCATTTCGTTAATAATAATAATAATAATAATAATAATAATAATAATAATAATAATAATAATAATAATAATAATAATAATAATAATAATAATAATAATAATAATAATAGTAATAGTAATAATTAATCATTAAATTGTTATACGTAATATACACGACGATGCTGACGTTACGAATAAATTGCGACCGCCTTTTCTTTAATTCACGATCAACCATTCGCCAGTTTACTATAATCGTATCTTTCAGGTGAACTTGTGTAGGTACCCAATTCAAAATAATACCTTATGAGACCCTTATCCTGTAAAAGTGTCACCAATATTATTTTATTTATAAGCCCTTTTATCACTACTATATCCCATAGCAGAATAGTATATTGCATACTAACTCAATTATTATATAATCCCTAACAATTATACAATATAATACTAACCATCATAGGACTAGAGTAATTACGCTACCATGATTCTATTGTAGTAACACCTAACACATAACCCATAAATAATGGACCAACTGGGAATCCGACTAAAATCATAGATATCCTCACTTATTCTAAATTAACTAATATCTATTAACATATTTGGTTAATGTCATGCCCTATGTCATACTAATTAAAAATTAACCGCATGCTCTTGTAATTAGTCTAAATTGAAACAACTGAGACATAAATATTAATCAACTAACAATAACTAACTCACTTCCGAACAATATACAGAGATACACCTAACGAGATGAAGGCATGAAAAACCAAAAGAATAACTTGCATGACCATTTAATTAATTAACAAAAAAAAAAAAAAACTCTTTGGTAATGGTAAAGACCAATGACGTGTGTTCTACCGAGGTCCGAACCATGTAGGACCAACGGTCTCGCCTCGTCTATCAAACTGGTGATCATTACGATCGCAAAGTGGGCAGCGAGGGCGCAGTCTGCTTAGTCTCTAACTCGTCTGTCCCGCTGGTGGTCATTGCGATCCGCCCAGAAGACAGCGACCACAGAGTCTAGCACATAGACACGCGTATCGTTGGTCTGAGAACCTCCTTCGCTGGCATGGGCGGACTGGTTCTTATGGTACATGTCCCTCACCGAAATACGACTTGGGCTAGCGCGGTGAGGTATAGCCTAGACTGCCGCATTTGTCTGGTAAGGCCTTGTCCTGCAGTGGATAACTTATAGGCTGCTAATGATGATGACAAGCTTGTATATTCAGAATTTCATAAGATTTTTCTATATCAATATATGTATAATATATGAACGCTTCGCATCCACAAAAAAACGACTTACTAAAACTTATTTCAATATAACTTATATAATTTTTTCTAGTTAAATTCAAATTCTGGAAACGACCCACAAAGTAACACTTAAGATAATCCACGTTTCAAACGATTTTTTTTCTTGCTGAAAACGTAGAGGAAACGCATGTAAATTTTCTGATAAATCTCATAAAGATACCACGGAAAACACTTTCGGTTATTGATTGCGTCCCTGTTGGACTTAATTTATGTTCCGGCTAGAACAATAATAAGGTAGTTTTTATTCGGACAAAGAAAAAATACGAGCTGGCGATAAAATTTTGAATTGTCCTTTATTAGGGCCGTTTGTTAGACTAATGCTGCGAAACACTTTAAAGAGCGATTACTCAAATGGGGTGATCACTTAAATTGCTATTTAACCTGGAAACGCTTTTTTTCACACCTTTTTATATATTCAAATGACTTTTTATTTTGAAGTTATAAATATATGTACATATTATGTTACTCAATTATAACAACAAATCATATCAAAATAATGATTTTTGATACTATCAAAAGCCTGGAAACTTTTCTCTATAAAGTAAATCTTAGAAAGCTTAGTTCTGAAACTATTTTTTACTTAATAATACTCAATCGATATTCGATATACCAAATATGCATAACTTAGTAAGAGTGATCATTCAGAGCTTCTATGTTCGACAAAGCTGTATCATATTATATTTTATATCTAAAAATGACCATTAGGGAATATATTAAGATTTTTTTTATGAATTCGAAAAATATTCAATATTTGATATCACACTCAGTCATGATTTATGATTCCACGATATGCGGAAAATCCGATAATTTGACATCTAGTAGATTGGAAAAACATTCATCATGTTCCGCTTCACGAACAGCCTATCCAAAAATTTAATGCATCGACAATATAATGCCGGTTCCGATAAAATCATTTCGGATACATTACGAAAATGTGAAAAATAAATACAATGAATCCTATTTATCACATTACGTCAAATTTGTCTGTCGCTCATATAATATGTTATAGTACAATTTTAAGTGTGCCGGGTGAAATTCGTAATATTTACATATTTGTCTTGTTTCGTTTCAGTCGAAGTGATTTTCCTTATTTGGGGAATAAGGCTGTGTATCGTCGTGAGAAAAGCCCCTTCAGAATTCAACGAAAGCCGCTTTATCTCCATGGCCATATACAATGAGTTTCTCTTGTCACTTTTTCTCAATATTTCCATGTAAGTACTTCCGCCGTATATTTATAGCAAATAAATCAAATTAATCGATATTATGATTAATGAGTAACCATTGACAACTGCTTTATCCACAACAAATATAATAAACTCCTAATATTACATTTCACGTCAATATAAAATCAGAATATACACAATTCTTCAATATATTATACGAGCGGTAGGCCCGATGTTATAACATCGCACGCGTGATTTGAGGAAAAATTTTGAAAATACAATATAATGACAGTATATTTACCCGTTGAATATAGTTGAAAATGTGAAATGTTTATTTAATTTATTATAGAATATTTTGTAGATATTTTAATATTTATTTTAATTTAATATTAATTTATCTAATAAAGCATAGATTTCCACATCACCCAGGAGGTACTATGCAAGATGCTTTACATTTTTTTTAATGTGGAATGTTGTGAAAATATCGTGCAATCAATAAATTGGAAGTGTTTGTAATAATGAAACCATGCAAATCACATCAGATGCTTAAATATGTCGCTCTATGAAATAGAATGCTTCTTAAGTGCGTATTTGAACAGTGAATCCGACCGTTGACAAACGAATAATTTCAGTTTGATCTGTGCGCATGCGCAACGAATAATTTCTTAATAATAAATTAATAATATAATATATATATTTTTTTTATTTATACTAACTTTTATTTGATCGCGATGTTTGCTTCTCGATAGTGCGACATATAATTTTCCGTGTCCAAAAACAGGATTCTCTAAGTAATAACCCGACGTGATCGAAAATTTGTCCCTGTTATTTATTAAATTGTCATAGCGACCGCGCAACGTGTTGCTAAGAGCAAAATCAATTCGCGGTAAAAATACTATTTTAGTCCTTATTGCACATTGGCAAAGGATGTAATTCAGTGCATAATTTCTAGCGTGACCCCACACAGACAGACAGAATAGCGCTATTATTATATGGAGGATTATTTATTTGGTCAATAACTAATTCATATTTTTGATCGGCAAATTAAATTAACTGTCTGTAAAATATTGAAATGTATTATAAATAATAGATATGTATATACATGTAAAGTCTGTTATTAAATTAAACGATCTATAAGTTATATAAAATGATTGGATTTGAAAGTATTATATTAGAATTTTATCTTAAAAAATTTTAAACATTAAAATATTTGTTGTATAAACGTCTTCCCATTGAAGCCAACAATTTTTATGATTTTTAATGAATGTTTATTATTTTTGACTGGCCGCTTTTTTTACAAATACACCCATATCCCGATTTACGCGGTAGATACGTTCCGCCTAAATTAAAACCGCGTAAAAAAAAAAAAAAAGACTATGAACCCATATAAAAACAAGAAATAAATATGTTCCTAAAGTAATTTCACAGATAACACGTATCACAATATCAAAATATTAGCATTCATAAATTTTTTAAGTTAAAACAATTAAACAATAGAAGAACATCGCTCTTTTCTGATACTTTTTCAGCGTGAGATTTTTTCGTGTGATTTCAGCACATTCTTCGCAAGCTTGCACCCACGTACGGTACATATCTGTCTGGTTATTTTGAAATTTTTGTTTGTTTAATGTGCGTATTCGCGAATTCGAAACAATCCAATTATGACACGGGCCCAGTCCCCGGAGGGCTAAGCCCAAGTGCTCGAGGGCTGAAAAATTACGCACGCCCGCCCAGAAATTAAAACGAGACTCGCCATAAATTTATGCGAGAGCTTATAAAATTTCGGATTTTATTTATACGAGGAGTTTTATTAAATTCGGCGCGTATTTATTTTGGCGGGAAAAACAACGCACCCCAGACTGACACTGCGTGTCGGCCGTTAACGTCTGAAAATTCGCATAGTAATTGGATTTTTTTTAGTTTGTGGTAAATCGTAAATTATTGGGATTATTTTTTTTTTATTTTTGCTATTTATGCGTTTAATAATATCCACGATACTGTACTATGTTTTAATGTGTTCGGTCACTGAAATAAATCTGAAGGTTTCCATTTGAAGGAAAACCTCACATGTTTTTTTTTTCAAGGTTTTTATTAGCTTGCTCTGATTCAGAAATGTTGTTTTTTTTTACTGAACATAAAAGTTACACACAATATGCATTAAGGTTTATTTATTCTTCTATACTTTTACGCAGAAGTAACAAAATATCCGAACAAAGAGATTACTCTGACTTATTTTTTAGAAAAACATCATCGATAGCAGTGCCATAAAAATAGGCTGAAATTATCTGTATAAATGTAGGTATGTGTTATTTTATTTGATGTTTTTCTAAACATATTGTACATATTGGTATGCGTATTATTATACAAATACCTTTCTCATATAAAAATAACTTGATATCTTATATTATATTAAACTGCGCTTCGTTGTAATACGTATTCTCTTGTTTGTATGTATATTTTATATGAAAATACTAAAAATATTCCTTCGTAACCATCTGCGAAATAAAAAATAGACTGAAATCATACGGAAAACCCTAACAATAAAAAATAATGCCAAAGATTAATTCCCCAAAGAATTTTATGGGTCAATTTTGAATCGCGCTCATGGCAGATTGTCGCTTTTTATGCTCTCATTTAGGATTATTTGGAAGATTACTTTTTTCAAAAAAAAAAAGAAAAATAGCCTCCCTCATTCTACATTATAACAACCGCTTTACAGTGCGAACATCGTCTCCCCTTAACGAATGTTCGTTTTGTTCTTTTTCTTCTCAGCCGTTTAATTTGAGTTGCGTACTAAAAATTACCAACAGTTAACTTCAGATGCTGCTGCGTCATCTGGACAAAACTACGAGAATTTCGGTGCCTTAGCACTAATATTCTTCATAAATGTATATAATTTCCTTTTTACCCGAAAACTTTTTTCTGCAAAATCTGAAGGCTGCGTACACATTATTATATATATACTTTATATGTATTATATGTAATATTATATATTATATTCCTAGCACTTTTACTAATACATAATTTCTCGGAAAGTTTATATATTATATAATAACGAGCGGTAGGCCCGATGTTATAACATCGCACGCGTGATTTGAGGAAAAATTTTGAAAATACAATATAATGACAGTATATTTACCCGTTGAATATAGTTGAAAATGTGAAATGTTTATTTAATTTATTATATAAAATATTATAGAATATTTTGTAGATATTACAATATGTATTTTAATTTAATATTAATTTATCTAATAAAGCATAGATTTCCACATCACCCAGGAGGTACTATGCTAGATGCTTTACTTTTTTTTTAATGTGAGAAAATTGCCGAATTAAATTTCGAAGTTCAAAATCATCTTCCTTGTTCACCAGATCTCGCGCTATCAGATTTTTATTTGTTTATGTTCTTGGAGCAATCACTAAGGGAAAAAAGTCAACAGGGTGAAAAATTTATAAAACCATTTAAATTCATATTTTGCATCAAAGACTTCCATATTTTACAAAAAAGGGATCGAAAAGCTGCCTAATAGATGGCAGGCAGTCCTAAATAATGATGGCGATTATATTTTATAATTACTATATGCCCGTAAATATATATGAATAAATTTTTATTATGATTAAAAAAATGGAATTTTTTCCGGTACCCCTAATATAATAATCAAAATAAAAATTACTTAAATTCAAATGTAAAAAAAAAAATTTTATAATTCAAATTCAAATAAAAAACAAAAATTTCCAATTTAGAACAGTGCATAATTTCTAGCGTGAAAATGTGAACGCTGAAATAGTCCTTAACGCACATTGGCAAAGGATCTAATTCAGTGCATAATTTCTAGCGTGACAATGTGAACCAAAAGGGTCCTTATTGCACATAGGCAAAGGATATAATTCAGTGCATAATTTCTAGCGTGACCCCACACACACACACAGACAGACAGAATAGCGCTATTATTATATAGAGGATAGAGGATATCTTTATTCCGATTTTTCATACAATAAATCCTTTTCTATTCTTAAATACGACTAAAATTTCCAAGAATTTATATAACGAACAGACAAAAAAAACCAATTCTGAAATCTCCTGCTTCAGAGATCGTTTACTTATATGTACATATTTTCTTTTTTAATCTGTTATAAAAATATACCTAGCCTCTTGTTACCTCGTCAATCCTTCACTCAAAAAGGATTAAAGCCTCTCTCTGTGTACATTCGATATCTTGTTTGTCACGATACGGGGCCAAATTATTAAATAAACCGCGAAACTTTGGCTTTTCCACGTTAAATGGCTTTTGTATTATATCTCCATGAATTTTCATGCACATAGACGTACCAAATTATATACAATATTGTTACATATGAATTGATATTATTTTGATGTATTATACATATGTATGTATGTATGTATATGGTTATTTAGATTATCCGATAAAATTAACCAAGTCGGAAACGCAAAATTGAAATTTTGTGTACAAAGAAGTTTAGATACGTATTAACATACTGAGCTTTCCTACGACCTATTTATTTCCTGTTTTACAATGCATTAGATTGCTTCCAATACCTTGATGTAATGTCGTGAATTAAGTTTAATTACACCATTATCCGAAACGCGTCGTTAACTGTGCACTCCCAATTCGTAAAATGTTTAGCTCACCAGCGAAAACGTTTGCAATGTTTAAATCCACTTCGAACACTTCTAATCGAAAACAGACATATTTTTTGTCCTTTCCAAAAAATTCCCGACAATATACCATAAATTACACAATCAATCCCGATCAAATATATTACTGTAACGATAACATTTATTTTCCACAGGTTATTTCTACAATCGCCAGCCAACCCCGACCTGCTATACATCATATTTTTCTGTCATACGCAACTGACTGTAACGCTCCTTTTGTGTTTCATCTTCGGTAGTAAGGTAACATACACATAAAACACAAACATAATAATATACATTAGCGAACACGATAATATATTAATGTAGACGAGCGTGCGAGACGGTTCCATCGGAGCCCATCGCGTGCCCGCTTCCCGGGTATTAATCTCAACGTTAATTCACGATTTTCAGGCTTATTTAGTATTCAAAGGGCATGGAAAGGGCGAGCACGAAGGCTCCAGTATGATGCCGAAAACTCCGGCAGGAAAATTCATATCGAAATCGAGATCTGGCGGAGGAAACTCTCAGTACGCAACCAGTACCAACTCGTCGGCGGGTCTGAACGAGTACACCAAAGTCACTGAGCAAGATATTCAGGCGAGTCTTGCTCTGTATAATAAATTGCGGATGTGCCCGATTTTGTATCGTGATTGTGTGTTACTGTTGTGAATTCGTAACGGTTCAATTTGAGGGGTCATTAAAGTCGTTATTGTGTTGGAAACTCGACGGTGTCATAACAAGGGGTGCGTCACCCAGAATGCTGTATGTATAGGTATAACATGATGGCTTTAGCAATTGTTAATGTGTTAAGCCAGCCCGTGGCGCAGCGGTAACGCTGCATGGATTGTCATTCGTAAGGATGATGGTTCAAGCCACGGGGATGGCCAGGGTGGTGTCCGTTTTTAACAACTACCCGATCGTCTCAAATTGGGTATTTAACCATTTGACTCAGAAATGAGAGTTTAATCTCTCATTAATGAGACGATTCCAATAAATGGTTCCGAATTCTCTCGCTCTGTCGACCGCCGCACGGGTTAGTGTGGCGCCGCGATTATTGTGACAATATTGCACGAGGTCGTCGGCGATCGGCACGGCCGGTGATGTGCGTTTGCGGATTTGAGTTCGGCCCTCCTTCCCTTCCTACCTATAAATCTCGCTATATAGCACCCATTGTCTCATGATGTTCCTTTATATGTGGATAATGGACTAGTCCAGGTACCACAACCAATGACAACACATGAAAAAAAAAAATTGTTAATGTGGATGTTTTAATTATTGTACAATGTACATAGACTACTCAACTCGGATAGTTTGGACAAAAATTTTCTGGGATTTGAGCTTCTAAGTGATGTAGAAAAGATAATTAGTTTGTTTAGATTTAATTAGATTATTTGTTTGATTTTTGAAAAGTATCCCTTCTTAACAAATCTCGTAAGTTGTTGCTTAACCAGCGGATAAAATAATGATGAAACTGTTAAATAATAAATGACAACCTAAGAAAATTTTGACTAACCAAACATTTTTAATATTTCAGGAAGAGTTTCGTCGATTGTATATGCAACTAGAGCACCTCAAAGAGAAGAATATGCGCTTTGGTAACAGACACTTAACCGCAAAGATAGCAGCTATGCAAGAAGCCGCTTCCAGACAAGAGTCTCTGAAAGAGGACGTCGAACCGGGAAGTGGAGATAAAAAACGAGGCAAAGGAGGTGAAGGCAGATTTAACATGTTTTCAGCCTGCGCTGCAATAACCCCTGCTGAAGAATCCAGCAGTAGCGGCAGAGAATATGTCCTAGAAGCTTCGGACTCCGGAACAACCTTACCAGCCAAGTCGAAACGTCTAAATGTCACCTTCAGTCCTATGAAAGGATGCGAGGGATCTTGCGCAGAAGACATAAATTCTTCACCGACAGCAGCCAACGGTAGCCAATCGCCTACGAAGAGTGTCAAAGCTGTTGTTGAAGTACAACTGGAGGACAATCGCCTGATGAAGGCTTCCAGTATAGATAACGAGAGCGATCCTCCCATGTCAGAGGCGAAGAAACCTCAGCAGGCGGATTCTGCAAGTCCCAGCAATGGTAATGTTAAACCTGGTGGCAAGGGAATAAAATCTGGCCACGCCAGAACTCATGCGATAGTCATCAACTTGGACGATAAGAGTCGCTTTACGGAGGAAGTCACTGTGTAAAAATTGTGTGAAATCTGTGTACATAATATTTTAAATATATTGTATTTCGACGTGTCGAACTGTTTCGTTTTAGAAAATCGCGTTTGGAAGTGCTTAAAACGGCGATTCAATTAGATACTAATTGTCTTTCCCGAGAAGGTTTTCATATATTTTACATACTTTAAGGTTTCATGTGCTTTTCGAAAACTTATTGATCTCTATATTTTTATGTATAGAAAGACTTGTAATAACAACTGCCTGAATTGATTTATTGATTTTACTTTACTAAGAATCTCCTACGCTATAACACTAAAGGTTACCTCAATGCATCATTATGGCCAGCTTGTGTAATGATGTGTTATGAGATTACATGTAAATTGATTATTCTTCAAAAAGTATAAATCTAAAGGTGCGTATTTTCACAAGTAAATGTGTTCATTTAATGAAACGCTGGTTTAAGCGCTTCACTTAAAATTGTTTTTGATTTGTGTATATATTGAATAAGAAATAAGGTACGAATTGTCAAAGTAAGGAAAAAGAAATATATGTGATATACATTCGTTCTATGTGAAATTTAAGAGTGAATAATTTCTAGTTCTCAAAAAATGTTATGAAATATGCATATCAATTTTATTTAACTAAATCCATATTCGATTCCAATTCATGTACCTTACCTGATGTATTCTAGTAGATCCATACGAAATAGATTTTTTTGCATAATCTGATTATTATGTAAAATACATGTGTATGTATTTTAGTTTCTTTTAATATTTACATATTCAAATGATTCTACTAAACATGTTTCATTCCTTTCAATAATGTAATATATTATATATTTTTTTGATTAACAAATTTTCAGAATTGAAAATAAGGTCAAATTGTATATTAGTAATATAATAGATGTACTAAAAACTTTTAATATAATTTAAAATAGATTGTTTCATGATTTTGAGATTTCACATTAAAAAATAACTTATTTTCTCCAGAAAACTATTAGATTACACACAAATCAATAGAGAATCTCATGAGTCGCATGGATTTTGTTTGATTTATGCCAAATACCAATAATATGATATAAATTTTAAGAACAATCTTAACTATCCAAAAGCATACCTTTAATGAAAGACTAAAAGTGAGAAAACTATAATGAAATTTCTTATAGCATAGTTTCAAAAATAAATTATGATTGTACATAATCAAACATACTCTATTGTTTAAAAGCATTTGCACGAGTAAATCTGTTGAATGTTTTCGAAATGTTTATATCAAACACGAAAGCAGTTTTTAATCAATAAGACAGTTCCTATATCACAATTTTATTCATACATAAAGCACATTCAATTATAAGCCTGCAATCTTTACAAAACTGTTTTTAGAGGATATTTTTATTCGTCAATACCTTTCTTTGTGTAATTTTCATCATTTACTGCTTTTTATCTGCCAAATAAAAAAATAAAAAATAAATAGTACTGTTTAATCAGTACAATTGAATAAAGGACAATGACCAAAAATGTATAGGATTTGGTCCAAATTTCCACCACGGTTGTGATATATGCCATTAAATAGGTAATCAAATACACAATAACTTTTGTCAAGGCGAGAAAAAAAAAAGTGTTGTCAGTTAAAAGTTATGACCATTAAAATATTATGCAGCGTCCTTGTAAAACACATGGAAACGCTGTTCACTGTGGCCGAGCGCTTTTGCTCCTCGTCAAGTATTTGATAAAAATAATATAGAAATGAAACAAAAAAGAGTTATATGTTAATATTTTTATTTTAATTAACATTAATCAAATACATATAATTATTTGCACAGCGTAGCGTACGGCGGACGTGCAGAGCGAACGAGCGAGCGAGCATTTCCGTGTGTTTGACAAGGACGCTGCATAATATTTGAATGGTCATAACTTTTAACTGACAACACTTTTTTTTTCTCGTCTTGACAAAAGTTATAGTATATTTAATTACCTATTTAATGACATATGTCACAACCGTGGTGGAAATTTGGACCAATTTTGGTCATTGTCCTTTGTTCTATACATATTTTATCTCATCTCGCATTGTTCACTATCCATTTTTTGAATATTTAATTTTTTCAAAGAAACCAACATAACTATTGAATAATTTCTCTTTCAATTGATTTCTAGATATATGTATATATATTATATGTATAATCCAAGCATTTAAAATATGTATGTGTCGTTCTCGTAATAAGGATTTCATTTTAGTATGTTAAGACAGATTCCTAAATGGTTGTTCAATGTTTCCACTGTTAATGTGATATATGTATTAATTAAGCTAACCCAAAAATACATTACATATACACAAATCGTGAAATTATGAATACAGATATAAAACAATAAATTTAAGTATTACAAATACAAACTGAAAAAAATTTTGAAAATTGGTTTTATTATAAAATCAGTTTAAAGTCAAATTTTCAATACCAATAAAAATTTGCTTCTTATCTGAAAAGACTTATTTTTTTCAAAATATATTAGGTACTTGAAATTTGAAAATATTTTGAATTATAATTAAATTTTTAACACCCATATGGAGCATTATTTACATCCACATACAGTCAAAAATCTAGATAGGTACTATTCAAACCATGCAATACTTTTGCAATTTAGAAATTACCATAAGGATTGAATGCTCGTTAAAAATGCTTTATACCAGGTATCGGCAAACTCCGGCCCCGCGGGCCGGATTCAGCTTTTAAAATTATTTTTAGATCGATCAGTTTTAACTTTTTAAAATTTAAATTCAGTTTTCTTATTGCACTTTGAATAGAATTACTAATATAAATATCTTCGAGTTTGCTATCTGGCCCGTCGAACATCAAGTTTTTACATTAAAGTTTTGATGTTATAAAGTTTGCCGACTCCTGCTTTATACGGTATTCAAATTAAAATGGAGTGTCATTAATCTGAACAAAGAAAATTTGTATTTATATTATATATTCCCTGATCATGAGATTGCACATTTAAGAAAAATTATTTTATATTTTAAGTTTTTGTCAAAAATCTGATTAAACATTTTTTGAGAAAAATGAAAATCGAATAAACATGTTATCTTCATAAAATGCCTTTTATTCACACATTAACTGATAATTTTTTTTTTTTTAGACAAAACTTCAACATTATACTTATCTAGTATGTATCTAAAAAGGTGACCGGATCTAATCGTAAGCACACGTGATCCAAGCGCACATGATCGAATTCGATTCGATCAATATTAAGTATTCGATTCGAATATTTTTTGCTGAACCGAAATAAACCGATATTTTTTTCTATTTCAGTTACGGTTTAGTTCCGGTTCGAAGCCCTGATCATAAGTATCGTGCGTCTTCGAAAATAAGACCCAGTTTTATATTAATTTTGTATGTAAATTATACTAGGACTTATATTTGGGAAGGGATGTTTTATATTTTTGAGGGAAAAAATCTAAAAAAACAAATAAAGTCTAATGTTCTCATGTAAAAGGAAATCATTGAAGAAATCCATGTTCTAGATTCCCAACGTGGTGCCTATACCCCACCAAGGGGTGGGGAAGGGCAATTTAAATGTTTTTGGGAAGTAGGTAATGCTCAAATCATTATTATTTGTTACAATTCTTTTCATTAGGTATTATTTTTGTGTTATTAAAAAAATTTTTAAAGAATCACAATATTTGGCAATTCTCAATCTTTATGAGATTGAAATTAATAAAATCCAAAAGGGCTCGGAACCCATTTTGCAATTTTTTTCTTAATCCAAAAACGATATTGCAATTTAATTTCATACTAATGTTAGATTGTTTTTGTTTGATTTTTGATAATAAATATTCTCTTTGTGTTGTCATTGCTTGGTGTTACCTGGAACCAGGTCCAATTGCCACACGGGAAAAGTATAAATATTAATTAATAAATAAATATTGATGTGCATTTTACAATTTATAATACTAGACTACAACGGAATAATGTTATCTCTATTGACAAATTCATAGGTCAAATCGATAATTTATTTAATTGTAAGTGTGGGCCAGAAATAAAATCAATATTAAATAAGCATGGTAAATTATTGAGAATTATCTACAAGAAAAATATACATATGTACTTTAATTTTATGTTGAACAAATAATTCTCAATAAAAAGAGATGAATTTTACTTTTTGAGTGAATAAATCTTTTATAAATTTGTTAAAAAATGGATTGAATCAATGTTAGTCTGAAGATAAGTAAAAATTAATACGATTATAGTATTTTATTTAGAGATAAAGCAAAAAAAAAAAATTAAGATTGGATATTATCCATATAAGTAACAGTGGTTCTTAATTTTTATCACACTTACCTCTTAAGAATTTCAATATATTTTCGCAACTCCCTAATATTTAGTAATATAATAATATCATCATCATCATCATCATTGTCGACCGGTTTAGTGCCCACTGTAGGACAAGGTCTCCCCATCAAATATTGGGGGTCTAGGCTATATACCTTATCCGAGAGCCAACCTCGTAACGAAATATAATAATATAATTATTATATACTTAATAAAGATTTATTTTAAAAAAGTAGTTTTATTTACAGACTTTTTAATAATTATCAGATTAAAATTTTAAATAATTTTCTTTGTAATTAGCAAATATAATTTTTATTATTATTGTAAATATGTATATCAAGAATTTTCAAGAAATAGTTTGCAGCCCTTCAGTTTAAAAGCGCTGAAAAATAACATTTAATTATCATTGTTTGTTATCATTCATTCATTTGTAGTATTTTCAATAAAAAGTCTAGTTTTCTTAAACAAAGTAATACTTCAAGTAAAATTACATATGTATCTGCTAACAGCTAGTGAATCTCATCGAAAATTTTTCATTAACAAAGATTTTTTTTTTTTTTTTAAATACAAAAATATTTTATTATACTAACATGGATGAAAGTATCATTATAACTTCGACAATAGGAAATTTTGGTAGATGGCAGTTGATGATAAGTATCTTTATGGGTTTAATGAAAATCACAGTCGGATGGTTTCAACTTGGAATCATGGCTTTGGCTCCAGCACAAAATTTTTGGTGTAAAAAAGAAAATATAACACAGACATTATTGAAAAATCAAACAGAACTAAATGTAAGCATAGTAAAAATTTTCATTATTTTGTAAAAAATATAATTAAATCAATTGAAGAATTTCATTATTAACTGATGGGAGTATAATATTATTTCGAGAAAAACAAATTTTCAGTCATGTTATATGGAAATAGATACTGGGGAAACAATTCAATGTACAGAATTTGAATATGATACGAACTTATTTGCTTCTACAATAATTACAGAATGGGATCTGGTTTGTTCAAAAAGTTACTACATCGAGGTAAATTTTTTGCAATAATTATTTTTAATAAATTATAACTCATTTATTCTATACTTTTTTAGCTGACCCAAATGTCTTTCATGGCTGGTACATTATTAGGATTTTTAATATTCGGTGCTTCGGCGGATAAATACGGGAGAAAAATTCCCTTATGTTTAGCCATTATTATTCAGGGTATAACCTGTTTTATTTCATCATATTCCCCATGGTTTTCGATGTTTATCATAGTACGGTTTGTTTTGTCTATTGCAAATGGAGGAATTGCCGTAATTTCATTAGTAATGTGTATAGAGGTAAGATAGATGGTAGTCCATAAAAAATAATTTTCTTGAGAGGAAACATAATAAGTTTGTGATTTTAGATTGTTAGCGGTAAATGGAGCACAATTATACCTATATTATATCAAATACCTTTTGGTTTTGGAGTGATGGCTTTGTTTGGAATGGTTTATTGTTTAAGAGAATGGAGAAGTATTCAGATTTGGTTATCTATTCTGTCTACAGTGCTGATTCTGAGCATATGGTTCATACCCGAATCTCCAAGATGGCTATTAGTTACCAATCAAGAAGAAAAGGCTTATTGTAATTAAAATTAAAATAGACAATAAGTAACAAAACTCAAAATAAATGTATTGTTGTATTTAAATATGCATTTGATTCTAGGCTTGTTGAGAAAAATCGCCAAATTCAATAAAATTAAATGGAACGAAGAAAATGAATTGAAAAATGTACCTATTGTTGATAAAAATGTTGAACCCAAAAATGATCAAAATAAGAAATCACTGGGGCTACTTTTTAGAGACAAGAAATTAAGATATAAAACAATTCTTCTGTGTATCAATTGGTAAAGTTAAAAATTACATTTATTTTTAAAAGTATCAATAAATTTACATACCCACTTTTGAAGTGAATTAAAATGTAATACAATACGAGTTTTTAATCAAACGATTTAACTTTTAGGTTTGGATTGGGATTCGTATTTTTTGGATTTTTCCAATACATGGGAAAAATAAGTGAACACGTAGGTATATTACTTATTATGAGCAACGTGTGTATAATTCCAGGAGCTATCGTCAGTTTAGTGGTGGCTCTACATGCCAGTAGAAAAAGCACCATTGTAGTTGGTCAATTTGTGACAGGAGTTTGTCTTCTGCTCTTTTTTGCTTTTCCCAAAGGTGCTTATGTAAACGATTGGCCGAGGATAGCACTATCTAGTATCACAATATTCCTATTTACGGTAAAAGTCTACAATAAAGTAATTTGTTATTTTCATAGAGTATAATGAAGAATTTTATCATTAAAGGTGTTTACTCCAGTGTTGTCTCTACTTACTGGTGAAATATTTCCAACTTTGGTTCGTAATTTAGGAGTTGGGCTAGCATTTTCTGTATTTAAAATCGGTACTATATTGGCACCTCTTGTACTGACACTGGACAGAGTGGCTCAATTTTTGCCATTGACTGTTATGGGAACAATTTGCATAGTTCTCAGCCTAGAAATAATATTATTGCCAAAAACTCAGGATTAGAGTATTACAGATGCAGTTAATGGTGAATCGTAATTGTCTTGATTATTGTTGGTTTGGTTTAAAATTGTAATGTGTATTAAGTAATATTTATTCTTCAGATAATGAAAATTCTATGAAATAAAAAAAAATAATGACTTGAAAAATTATTTATTTTCCTATTGAATGCAAAATATTGCAAATACTTTCATTTACATACAAATATTTACTGAGTATTAACTCAATATTTTATCACTTACATTTGAATGAAAAAAATAAATGCAAACTATTTATTTTAATTTATGAAAAAATCGATATATCCAATTCGTAAATTACAAAATTCAAGAATCTGTGATTCTTATACTTTTCAGATTAATTAAAAATTATTCTGCAATAAAAATGAACTATATCTGTCACAAATTGTGATATACATATAATATTTACTACAGCATTCAAAAGGTAAAGAAAAGGCATAGCAAATATCCGAAGTTTTGAAAAATACATGTAACATATTATTTCTACTGAAAAATAAAAAAGTGAAAATAAATACTGTGTTCTAAGATCGATATTGATATAGTTTTTTGATTAAGTAAAATAAATTAGAGAAATACTCTAATAAATATAAATATTATTGCATTCCAAAAAAATATAATAAATACACAACCATGAGTAACGACAATAATGAATAGATAATCTTTAATTCATCATTTCATCAAAAATAATTATATTTATTTATTGCATTTGTTTCTGTTATAACTTAGGATAAAAAAAATCTCATTGATAACAGTAGAACATGAAAATATAACTCATTTTAAGAATTAAGATTTGTATGTTAACCGTAGTTTAGTCGGATAACATCATATTACACTGGTAACAATTATTTTTCTAATAATCAGCATTTATATATACTGAGAAGAGAAACAACAGAAATTAGTGTATTTGTTAAGCTAAAATAAAAATAAATTAATATCATAAAATGGCTGTCAGTCTGAATCACTTTCTTCTGTTGTCGATGTTTCTGTTTCTGAAATATCAGGATGTTGTTTAGTTATTTCAATGCAATGGTCTAAATCTGTTAAACGCTTCAAAGACCTCCCTGAAAAATATATTGAAATATTGCAATATGAAAAAAATTATTAATAAACAAAACAAAAACAATTAACCTGTAAGCGTGGTAAGCAATCTTATATCTTGTCCATAAGACGACGGAATAGGCGCTAAATTTAAAGCCATTTGTCTCGCTCTATCACTTCCACTTTCTAAAACAGTTAAGAATACATCGAAATTACAAATAACATTATTGTTGGTTTAATTTGACTAAACATTCACAATTACCTCTAAAAGAATCTTGAGTGGGATCTTCTTTAAATGAGACATGTTCAGTTTTGTACAGGCCACTGACAAGATCCCAAACAAACAAACACTGAAAAATGAATAAAATATTTTGATAAAATTGATAAAAATCAATAAATGATCTATGCTGAATTATCGTGAACGAACAAAATCATAAATATTGCCACAAAATAATGCTAATGATTAATAATAGTAATGAATGAAATGAACCTCTGCTGCATATTGCTTTCGATGGATAAAGCACAATGAATTACTTTCTTTACAAGAGTGACATATCGACGAAGATTCGCCGTCATCGTCCATTTCTTCTTCAGTAGCCCACAACCACATAGCACACACCTAAAAATAAATGGAGATTAGTTCCGTGCATCTTATGCAAGACATAAACAATTACATTGTACATACTCCGCAAATGCAACCACTGGATTGACAAACGTTTATCACATGACAGCCCCAATCGAAACAATATATAAATTTCTTTTTATTGAGACGACAAAGTCTGACGCAAACTTCATTACACAATAATTCGATATCTAATGATCTTTGAGACGCTTGTAAAACAG
Source organism: Hydropsyche tenuis (assembly GCA_009617725.1). Taxonomy (NCBI): domain Eukaryota; kingdom Metazoa; phylum Arthropoda; class Insecta; order Trichoptera; family Hydropsychidae; genus Hydropsyche; species Hydropsyche tenuis. The sequence continues at coordinate 215,484 of VTON01000113.1, read as the reverse complement.
GCGTACCGACTCTCATTCTTTCCCATGCGCCCATAGAAACAGGTTGTAGAGGAGCATATCCAGCACCATGTGCGACTAAAGGCAATGCCACATGATAACCAGAAATGCAGTCATCTAAGAACAAGGAAACCAATCGTGAAAATAATGAAAATTATAAAACTGACTAAAGAAAAAAATTTATAAACCTTCTGAATCTGTAATGATCGAAGTTATGTCATCGTCACTTTCAACAAAACGTCTTTTGAAATGTTTGCTACATTTGGAATTTCCTGAATGAACTAGGTACGGATCATGAGGATGAACAACATAATCAGATAAGGTTTTAGAAGAATTATCATGTATAGCGATTGTTTTCAAGGAACCATCTTCTTGCATAGCGGTAACCCTATATTCTATATCATGGATGGTTTCTCTAATTGGCATTTGTGTAATGACAGGTCCATATTTCATATCGGAATTATGAACAGGAGCAGGAGTGATCTGATTATGAACCCTTAGGATAACACCTTCACAAGGGGGAGATTTGGGTCTCCTCAACGAACTCCTGTTTGATGTACCTATATAATATTTTCTATTGCTACGAAGTACCCTAAACGGTACTATGTTTTCACTATTGTCTTCTGAAAATTCGTATTTTTTATCAGCTAAGCGACGTTTGCGAAAAATACTAAGTTTTTCGCATTTCGATTCTGTTTCTTCGACAAATTCATATGTTTTATCGGCAATTCTATGCATTTCACTGAATCGTAATAAGCTTTCAGCAGGACGGCGACTCGGAGACCTCAGGGGTGGGCTGATTAAATTTCTAGGAGAAGGAACTGAATCCCAGCCATCTTCAATTCCAACATAAACTTCACTACAGCCTGGAGACGGTTGGGGTGCTCGTAAAGCCTGAATACAAACTTCATGGCTCACCATATCTGGCACTTGTATAGGTTTTACATTTATATAGGGTTCTACTTCCATGTCTGAAAAATCAGCTAGAATACTTTGAATTATCGTACTCGTCGATGGATTATTTTGATCAAGAGGTTGCGGTGATTTAATATCAGACAAAGTAGCCTGGGCAAAACATATTTCATTAGCTGATCTATCTTCCAAACTATTTTCGTCGAGAATTTGATCAGGTTTTATTAAGTCTATTTCTAGTATATGAATAAAATCAGTATATATAATAATTTGATTGTGATAGGCTAATTGAACGACGGGTTCACAAATGGTAGATTCAGCGGCACAATAAAATTTAGTATGTATTGCAAAATTATGCTGAATGCACCGTTTTCCTCCACAGTCTAAAACTATAAGCCACATTTAGGTAATGAGAAATATGTTCAATGAAAATTATATTTGCACAATAATTTCATATATTTTGTAAATTTACCTTCATTAGAGTTAACTAGTGTAGAACATTTTCGACAACCTAAACGGGGAACACCGACTACACTCAAATAAGAATGTTCCGTAGATATTTCACTGGAAAAGATTTTTAATATATAGTGCACAAATTATATTGAGATAAAATAAGAACAAATTTAAAAAAAAAATGAACAAGTATTATTATATCAACGATTAACATATAATTAAAAATCTTACGCTATTCCATAAACTACTAAAATAGAGGGATTGTGCTTCCACTGAGCAATCGACACGGCTACTCTATTGTCAACACAATCGTCGTCAAAAATAGGCACGGAATGGACTAGTTTTGCTAATTGTCCAGGAGCCCACGAAAGGAAGTGTAACCTGCGACCAAGAAAATAAAAATAATGGTGAAAATCTCAATTCTACAGTTCCGATTAGAAATCGATAGGGCATTACCTAAAATTGAACCCTTCTCGAAATTCAGTCTGATTCGTCGTAGTGTTGTTGACGTGATAAGTGAAACTAAGAAGAAATTGACCGCACTGCGTGAAACCCATGAAAATGTGGTCGTGTAAAAAATGGCTCGGCACGATGTCCATCAAAGAGAAACGTAAGCGAGGTGGAATTTTCTCAAATACTTTTTTGTTCAACTGAAGAGGCTTTCCAGAAAACGAGCCGTGCATCTGAAACCAAATGGACATGTAAATTTTGCATCAGAATAACAAATAAGCGCTAAGTAATATTAGTTATCTGACTAAATCGAAATTGTGCATTTTGGGAGGAAATATACAATAATTTTAACGAAAATCTGACATCTCACAACCAGAGCAACAATGTACAGGTATCCTATGTTTAACACAGTTTTTGTTGTTGGAAAAAAATTGTTTTTTGACAAAATTCTATTTTTCCGAGCTATATAGAATGGTGTAACTTTCCTGAGAATTATGTTTATGATGTACCTATGTCCTTTTTGACTTAAAAATAGACCTGAAAAAAAAAACAATATCAAAACAAAACAAAACAAGCTCCAATACAAGTTCACATTGGTCGATTTTTGACGATAAATATTTTAATGTTAAACGATTTCCACTATTATTTTTCTTGGTGAGTTCTGTTTAAATTTGATTGTCTATAAATAGAATTTTTTTCTATGGTTTCAATATTTTGAATCACAAGTATAGAGGGGCACCAAAATTAGTTAGTGCGTGAGGCATTTAAGGGTTTTAATCTGGCCCGAGTGGAACCCGTCTGTGTTAAACGAAGGACACCTGTATACATCGATTCCATATTCAAAACATTGGAAAAATATAAAAAATCACGATACTCAAATTGCAACTATAGTCACATCAATTTGAAAACAAAGAATAAGAATTTGAAAATTCAAAAATTCAAAATTCATAGAATTCATTCGATTCAAAATTTCAAATTGACATAAAAATTATCTCCAAAACAGTCACTTTTGCGAATAAATATTACAGTATATTTTTCGTAGGAAATTTTTCAAGCTAAAAATTTGAATTGAAATATTTTTCTGTAAAAGTGATAGTTAACAAGATATTCACAAAAAACCGTTTTAAAACTTTTCAAAATACATATCAAGCTTCATACTAAAATTCAGCATTCTATGGGTTCGTACAATTTTTCGTGTCTATTCCCTGGACTGCCGTGTTTTTCTTATTATAAGACCGCTCCCAAAATAAGCCCTACCACGACTTGCTAGATTCGCGTAATATAAGCCCTTCTCCAAAAATACGTCCTTCTGACTAAGGAAACCGAACAGCTGATCATAGGTAAGGCGCTTTTTTTGTTAACCAATCACAGAATCGCATTATGAATCAATCAATAAAAAATTTACCTTGCGACTGTGACAAATTTAAGACATATCGCTAAAAGAATTTGAAGAGTCGGTTGGACTGATTTTTTCAGAGACAGAAATTGTCTCTAACAATAAGAAAGTTGACAACATTATTCATGTTAGATGATACTTTGATAACCAAACATGCCCTCCCATTTAAAATTTTCGTTAAAAATAAGAACTCTGCTACACAATTGCAACGGACGAAACTGCTGTGTTCGTGAGTAATGCATCTCAAACGACAATCGACCAGAAAGATGCCTTTAGCACTTTACCGACCACAGACGTGATATTTACGTCTTATTTTTTTCGTTCAAACGACCGCAGACGTGAGCGTCACGTTCTCGGATACTCTCAACTTTGCTGTTCGAAAAAAACCACGAATTTTTACTTAGGCATCGAAACTTTTAAAATCTAATTGATGAATTAATCACGAATTAAACTATGTGATGTTCTTGTGTTTGTAAATTGTAATAATAATAAAATTTACGATACTATGAAATCGAACGACACCACAAATATTTATATGTATTTTTTCAATGTTTATTTATGTAAAATTATATTGTAGTTTATTAGCGACACTCATAAGCAAAAGATAAAACGAATATGAATGCTGTGCCAGGGGATTCTAAACATTTTTTATTGTTATTTTTTATGTAAATATTTGAACGTATTTCTATATTAAATTAATTTTAAAAAATTGTTATTTTTTTTCATTTACACGTAAACACATTCACGATGAATAATTTCTCAAAGTTTCGTAAAAATCAATAAATTGATAATAAATTTAAGTAAATTGCACAAAAAAGGATAGTTTTTGTACAAGCGTGCGATCGTTAAGGTAAGTCCAGCAGTCATTAGTGCGGTCGGTAAAGTGTTAATGTAACCCTTTCTTTAAATTTGATAATATTTTGAATAAATGTAACTCGTTTGTATTAAAATATACATTTAAACGTAGCTGTGAAACGGTATTTTGTTTTTTTGTTTTCTTAAATATGATTTGATCTGAAGTGCGTGAGTAGCGTGTTGGTGAAAACATGATGATAATTGAAAGGTACCTCTCGCCGCACGAGTTTGGCAGCGGTGCTGTACGCGGAGAAGCGTCTCTTGGGGGCGAGGGGGGCGCATTCCCGGGCCGGGTGTGCCTTCTTCTTCTGCCAGGATATCCGCTCGGACGAGGGGGGCCTGGGCCTCAGGGAGCGCACCTCGAGCTCCTCGTCCGACGACGCCTCCATGTTTCTTTCAAATTTTCGTTTGACAGCTGATCGTGAGTCTGGACTCCGTTGCCAACCTTGTGGATCGAAACTCCGAATCGGCGTCGTTCGTTCGGTCGGTCGCTTTTTTCAAATTGTTGGCCACTTTTGAATGTTTGCTTTTGCAAAATTTCGTTCGCGCGTTCATTTTGAACGTCGCCGACGAACTGTAGCAGGGCGCCGATGTTAGTACGTCGTGCAGGTAATAAGGCAACATTTGTTTTGAAATGTATGAATAAACATTTGTACGCGACTACAATTTGCGCTACGTTTTCGTCGTAATTTTTTGTAGGACTTAAATTATTTGACACGCTTCGCATTTTTTTCCCGTGTATCTTATTCGAATGCTATCTAAAACGTCAGCTTTTATAAGTTTCGACGTTTGTGGTCAGTTCACATGCATTTCAAAAAATTTTTTTTTGCTAAAGCTAAACAGTGTCGTTTTGATTATTTTTTAAATCCTGTGTCTATTGGCTCTGTTCTTTGTATATTCTGTTTATTTCCAACGTCAATCTTTCAAAATATATGAATTACACAAAACCAGGGTATCGAACCGGAATTGAAACGTGACCGAAAATCGCTAAAAACCGAAGTTTTAACTGAAAAATGGAACTGAATTGGAAAAAATATCGGTTTATTTCGATTCAGCAAAATATTGGGTATCGAATGTTTTTGAAAGCTTATGGTTTTTTTTGAAAACTCGGAGTCGAATCGAAAACCGGAACCGGCCCTAAATATATTTTATTGTCGAACTGTAAACAAAAACCGGAATAAAAAAAATTACGGTTCGAAGCCTTGCACGGAACTAAGGCTTGCAATACCGGTACACCGGTTTACCGCCCAAAATGTATATATAGATGTACCTATTATTGTAGAAAAAAAATTTGAAAGGGTGCTTTAATGAGTGTGAGAGGCACCACTATGGTTTTGTGAATCTGGGGAGGGGGGGGGTGGTAGTAATTATTTATTCTAGTTTCAGCACTGAAAGTTACATTATATATGTACTTATAATGTATGATGGATTTCCATACATGTATTTTATATAATGTTTAGGTTTTAATCAAGGATTAAACTATTTTTTAGTAAAAGTAGCCACATACAGTCATATTTTAATCTATGTAAATTTTTATTTATTTACCGGTAATTGAAAATTGCAAGCCCTACTTGCGGCACCTCTGGGTCCACTTTTAAGAAACGTCAAAAGGCCGGCCGCCTGCCGTCCGCGCCAAAGCGCAACGATGGCTGAAGGCGGGCGGTCGTCCGGGCCGTTCGGGCCGTTCGGGCTGCGCGAAGTGTGCTCGTTCCCCAGCCGCGCCTTCGCCTCGGCCTGGTGCGAGCGCCGCCGACGAGCCCTCTTCGCCTCGGGCTCCGACGACGCCATCCTGATCGTCGTCGTGTCCACCGACTCCGACTCGGAACCCCTCACCCACCTGATCCCGTGGAACGCCCCCGCCCCCGCCGCGCTCTGCTTCGACCCGTCGGCCTCGTGGCTGGCCTGCTGCTCCCGCTCCACCCTCACCCTCGTCTCCGCGAAGGGCTTCGTCGGCGAGGAGGCCGATCCTGAAGACCCCTTGGGCAAAGTGGAGGCCGTGCAGCTGCCGCTGGAGCCGGGGAAGGTGGCCACCGCCGCGGCCTGGTGGCAGGCGGACGCGCGGCACCCCGTGGTCGTCGTGGGGGACCAGACCGGGCAGCTGCTGTTCCTGTCGCTGACCGCCTCCAAGGTGGTCGGCAAGTCGTACATCGTCGGCAGGGTGTGCGAGCTGGCCGTCTGCGCCGACGACGACCTCGACTCCGTACATCTTCTGGTGAGGGAGCGTTTTTCTTTTTCCCGTCGACTCTCGGTACCCTGCAAATTTTCGATCTAACAATAAGTATTCAAATATTGATAAAGTTATTTATTTCCATTATAAAACTATTTCGATGAGTATATTTTGGAATAAATTCTATTTGTTTTTGTGTGAAAAGGGGGGGCCATTTTGGCACCGTGGTGGCCCTTTGGACAAGCCTGCTCTAGACGCAGGCTCGTCCGAAGGCCAAAGTGGCCCCCCCTTTTCACAAAAAAACCAACAACAAAAACTATTCATTCCGAAATGTACTCGTCGAAATAGTTTTATAGTGGATATAAATAAATAACTTTACCAATATTTTAACACTTCCTACAATTTGAATTTACGACAATTGAAATTTTGAAATTTGTAAGCGGCCCCCCACGTTTGTACATTTTGGTCAGTGGCCAAAAAAAATCCAATTTTTAAAAGCGTTTTTCAAATAAAATTCAAATTAGATTTCCGAACATATCTTATTCGATCAGGTGTTCAGATCGATATTGTTTTATGTCGTAAATACTGTTCTCAGCTAATTCCCACCTTTACCAACATTTTTATTGAACTGTATCGATCGAAGCTTACCTGCAATCGTGTTTCAATTCGATCCTTCGTGCCGGTTTTTTTTTTTTTTATGTCGAGACCAAATTATTTTTTTAACTGTTGTAGCAAATATTTTCTTACTTATTATGGTACTTATTATTTTACTGTTCATCGTGTATGTATAATATATGGGGATGAATAATTTAGAGTCGACGTTATATGCGGGGATAGTTTCGGGGTGGTTTTAATCGAGAGTATACTGTGCTCCTGCAAAGCGTGAATTTAAAAAAAAATTTGACCACGAGTCAGGCTCACGATTCCAGCTCGACGTATTAAACAAAACTGTCCCAATTTTTCCTTGTATTATTGACACATTTTGTCATATTAAAATTTATAGTGTACTTTTTTCGCCTCTCTTACGTTTTTGCTTTAAAATATAAACTCATTTTTCTTAAGTAAATAACATGTTTGCTATATACCCTACTGATGAAATATATTTACCTGCCCATATTTTTTCCAATATCATAAATTTGTTACAAACAAAGGACAATGACCAAAAATGTATGGGACTTGGTCCATATTTCCACCACGGTTGTGACATATGCCATTAAATAGGTAATTAAATATACAATAACTTTTGTCAAGGCGTGAAAAAAAAAAGTGTTGTCAGTAATAAGTTATGACCATTCAAATATTATGCAGCGTCCTTGTCAAACACACGGAAACGTTCGCTTGCTCTTTCGCTCTCTGCACGTCCAGTGAACAGCGTGTTGCATAGCGTACGTTGGACGTGCAGAGAGCGAAGGAGCGAGCGAACGTTTCCGTGTGTTTGACAAGGACGCTGCATAATATTTGAATGGTCATAACTTTTTACTGACAACACTTTTTTTTTTCTCGCCTTGACAAAAGTTATTGTATATTTAATTACCTATTTGATGGCATATGTCACAACCGTGGTGGAAATATGGACCAATTTTGGTCATTGTCCTCAATCACTCAAAATAACTTTTAAATAATGAATAATATCACTTTAAATATTATATATTTAGACAAATAAACAACATCAGAAGTGACAGAAAATATTTTCACGTTTTATTTTCTAAGGATAAAACTAGAAAAAAAAATTTTTTTTTTCCATGCGATATTTTACGTTTTCTATTTAATATATTTTAAATCTATTATATTCTAATAATATACGTTTTAAATAAGACACAAATATAGTTTAATTTTGTATCCTTTTATTTGCAATACCTAGGGTGGGCAAATATATAAAATTAGTAGTGTGTATTGTCAGTAGATACTTCTGAATGTCAAATTATCTTTTAGTTTGTGTAAATTTACATTAGAAATCTCGCTGTTTTCTCACATACAAAGCAAAGTTCGATCAATCGCCGCTGATTAATTATTAGTATTCAAATCAATATTTTACTAGTTGACAATTTCCAGAATCAATATTTGAGAGCAATTATGCCGAGATAACCAATGCTGAGTTATGTGTAGCGATTGTATCGAGAGGACAACTTTCATATTGACACGTCGATAGTGATTATCTTTTGCCTGTTGTCAAATTTTGTCAATGTTTATTTTTCATATTTCAGATTACTACTAGCAAAAATAGGCAATGGCGCCTCCTTCTCGAAAAAAAGCCTCCAAAAGGCAAATCGGCAGCTGGCGACAAAAAGAAATCGAATATTTTGGGAGACGCGAGCAAAAGAATTGAAAACATAAAAAAGAAAGTTGCAAACATGAAGGCGGACATGGAACTGATGCAGTTCGATAAAGTCGTGAGAGATTTTCTTTCAGACAAAACTTCCAACGACGACAAACAATCGTCTAGTGAGAAAATGATAAAATGTGAAAACATTTTTTTTATTTTTCACCTGACATTATACTTATTGATTTGAATAATTTCAGATGTTTTAGAAAAATTTTCTACCTATATTAAAGACAACAATCCTTCACCCGTTTACATGGTCGCTTCTCAAGAAAGCGTAGATTCTGAAGCAGTCGAAACTGTCAAATGCCGCCTGCTAGTCAGCCAACAGAACACGTCTGGTTACAGTTTTATATCCACATTGAATTCCTCGACAGGCACATTTAACGTGAGACGGTTTCTTTATTGAATTTTACCAGAAATAAGTTTTTTCAAAAAGAAATTTTAAATTCGTTTAAAACAATTCCAGTTGTATTGTAATCTTGAATTTTCCGATCCTGTTATGTCTTACAAATTAGAAGATTTACCAGCAGACGTATGTAAAATATTGTGGCAGAAGATTCTTATCTATTCGTTCGGGACAAATTCTGTAAAAATACACAGCAGTCACCTTTCTTTGACACAAGTATGACTCGACAAATATATATTATTTCATGTTACTATTATTTTACATAAAGTGTTCTTTATTTTTTATCTAGAATGATAATCGACATACCGTTATTTGGGAAGATTCTTTTAACGATGGTGAATATTTGATCGACGCTTGTGCAATAAATGGACATAGAAAATATCCTGCGTACTCGAAGCAGTGGTGTGATACAATGAGAGTTGAAAATTTAGCTTTGCCTCGTTTCGATTTGGGATCATGTTTGATTATCACAAACAAAAAAATATACATACTAAAATCTAGGTAATTTTTTTCTTTGAAATTTTCATCTTCATAAAATATATACTCACAAGATATTTTATTTACTTCAATTTAGTCATGATCCATGTGAATGGTTAGTCAAGAAGTTAATCGAGGGACAAAGTGGAATAGAACGCATTGCAGCAGGTTTAGCGATTCATTTGCCTGATCTTTTACTCGGTGCTGCCGATATATTGTTGGCTAAGAAATCTGTCCAGAGAGCTTTGTCCATTTATCGCCTAGCAAAAGTATGACGAAATTTCATAAGCAGGTCATAATTTTTACATTTTGCTCATTAATTTTTGTCTATTTTAAGATTCCTTCTGATGAGATCTTAATGAGACTTGGAGCCTCAAAAATGTATTCTGAAATGTTATCAAACGACTTACAACCACAATCTTGCAGTGCAGCTAATGTTTATTGTGTTACTCGAATCTTATCTGCGATTACCAACAAACAACAAATGAGATTTTTGTATGTTGATAATTTTTGTATATTCATGATTGCTTTGTATCATTATTAGACTCAAACAAATGTAAATTTTAGGTTAAATTTTGTACAAAACGACAATGTGTTCGATGTCGTTGTGTACATCAGTTTATGTGCTGATCTTGGTCTTTGGAATGTAATTGAAACAATATCGTTTCACAAAGGAATGGTCTGGTTGGGTTTCGAATCTCTAGTATGTCGGCTGAAATCTCCGTGTCGTGGACTGATGTTCACTATACTCAATAAATTTTATACCCCATTTATCGTTATGGAGTCTGGTCTTGCTTTTCTCAAATTCATTGATCAGTACTGTGAAACGTTTGATATATCATTGCTCAAAGTAAGCATTACATGCTTAAATAATAATTCCCGTTTCATTGAATGTTAATTAAATAAGATATGTCACTTTTTTGCAGAGACTGTGTATTTGGTTGTGTCCATTACAAGATTGTTTCCGCATTTTATTTAGGTCATTATGTACATCACAATTGAATTCACATGTAAGTATATTTGCGTAAAATGTTTTTTCTAATGTCCATAACCTTTTTTAGTTGAATATGATGATTTTTTTATATAAATGTTAATTATCATATATGTACTCCTAATTATGAAAGTGGTCAAAGTCACTATAATGAAAAAAAAATGAGTTTTTCAATTATTTCGAGGCACGTATTCTTAAACTAATATAATATGATTTAAAAAAAATCAAAACTTAAAAAATCGCATTTTTCCATTTTATGATTTTCCTAAAAATTTTCATTTCTTTCTTTCGCTTAGTACTTCAAATTTACAAAATAAACCTGGATTTTTTTTATTTTATTGTTAGAAATACACTTCTGTTAGAGTTTTTTAAACCTAAATACGTTATTATTTGTTAAATTTTACCTATTTGGGAATTATGACAGAAAAGAGCTTAAAATATTGTATTTCCTTATAAGCTACATTAGTATGTAATTTATATGTCAAAAAAATAAATAATTCCAATAGACTAAATAAATTGTAAAATATTACATTGTGTGATAGAAAAATATTTTTTAATCACTTCAAATGCAAACCTTTAAATATTATATCTCGAAATGAAAGGGCCTTGACTTACAATTAGACCACTTTCATAATTAGGGGCACATATGTAAATACTAGAATAATTTCATTGTATAATTTCAGCTTAGCGGGATGCGTCGATTGATCCGTACATTTTTCGGTGTTATGTCAACATTAAATTCTCGCATATCGTCGAGAGAAGAATTATTAGCGTTACCTAGTTTCAAACATAAGAAATCTCTATTAAATGCGGTTGCGCCGCATGAAGTTGATAATTTAGATCATTTAAAACCTATTGTCTCCTGTGGACATATGCATTGGGGAATAACCTGTGGAGGCAAAATTAATTTAATGCGTGTTAATAATTCTGTTAATGTGATTAATGTTGATCTCGATTTGATGGGCAAAGCTTTGGGTGTTTCGTGTGGAAGAGAACACTCGCTAATCTTAACTGAAAATGGAGTGAGTATGAATGATAATTTTTAGAAAATAAGTTCACTATATACCATTTAATTCACATTAAAATTTATGAGTAATTTATTTTAAGATTGAAATAAATATAACATTTTTTTCTAGGTCTATTCTATGGGAGATAATCGTTTTGGGCAGTTAGGTATCGGAAATGGTTTGAGCTTAAGCCACGATACTCCTTTATTAGTAGGGACTATTAAAAAATTAAATGACAATACTAGACGTAAGGAAGGTTTTGCATGGTACGATGAAAATATTATTCAAGTTGCGGCAGGACAGTATCACTCCGCTTGCATATCTGATAAAGGATCTTTATATACTTGGGGGTAAAATGAAATTTTTACAACAAAAATTTTGCATATATTTGATAAAATTCAATTTTTGGTTGATAATTTTCAGTTGGGGCGTTCATGGGCAATTAGCACATGGGTCTATTTATAACGAATTTATACCAAAAAAAGTCACCGCTTTAAAATCTGAGAAAGTGAGTATATTCTAACTATCATTTCATTTTTAATTTAAAGAATCAAAATTTAACTTACGGTTTTAATAGGTAACTTATGTCGGATGCGGTTGTTGTCACACAGCCATGTTGACAATGTCAGGATCCGTGTACTTGTGTGGTAATAGTGCCTTCGGACAGATTGGAGATTCTAATCGACAAAAGTCCAATGTTCCTCTCTGTATCAATTTAGGACCCAGTCCTGTGATTTTAATTTCCGTCGGCTATTTTCATACGGTGAGTTTGTTAGAAATTAAACTTGATCTTTATTTTTTAGCATCTGCTCAAATGTATTATTTCAAATGTTTTCAGTTGGCACTTACGGAAAACAATGAACTGTGGACATGGGGATCGAGTCCACAAAAATTGCGATTAGGTGCGAGAAACGCAAAAATGTGCAAAATGAGGTCTCATATGGCTAATGAGACTCAAGACGATAGTTCTATTCAATTATCTTCACCACCTGTTCCGGATGATGATTTTCATTTGTATCCAACCAGAGTTGACATTTCAAATGTTTCAGGAAAAATAACGGCGGTATTTTACTTTTCACTATTGATATGTGTAATACTTTGATTTTTTTGAACATATCGTTGTTTAAAGATGGCAGCTGGATGGCACCACTCGTCTGTAGTAGATCAAGCAGGAAATTTATATATGTGGGGCCTGAATTTGGACTGTCAACTAGGTGTGATATTATTGCTTAATTTAATTATATTTTAGGGTAATTGTGATAAATATTTTTGTGTTTACAGGTACCGGGGATAGAAATGAACTTTTCATCCCGACACTCGTTGACGTATCATGCGAAAAATGTGATCAACAGCCAGTAGCAAGTACAAGTCAACATACGTACAAAGAAGTCAGCCCTAGCAGAAATAATAAATTCCTACCTAGTGTTGGATGCGGTGGAGATTTTACTGTATTTGTAAATTCTGACGGAGATGTTTTTGCTGCAGGAAATTCTTTTCTACAGGTATTAAAAAAAAGAAATTTGATTTATTGATAAATAAATACTTTATTGCTGATCAATTTGTATTGTTATCAGGAAGCAAATTCGTCTAAAAGCGAACTACGCATAGTGATGTTCAAAAACACGAAACGTATCGTCAGACTTCCCAAACCACACACAAATTTGCAAAAAACATTTAAATATATGCCTTTATTAGGAAACTTTTTACACCAGATCAAAGCAAGTAACGTCGAGATTCCATTTGAATGGCCAGATAATCCAATTCATTCAATGAAATCGTTTGAGAATATTACATGGGCAAGCGAAGTGTTGGGTTGTCTATACGAATTTGTTGATGATGATACTCCATTATTAGATACTCATTTACGAGCTTCTTTAGCTATATTTAGGGGAGATTATGCTGACGGTTTGAATTTGCAATTGAGCAGCTTGCTCGCCGAGAAGCCTGGAGTGTGCAATACACCTTATTTAAAACACAACCCCAACGACAATATTGAAAACTTGGAAAAAGCAAAACAATTATTGAAAAGCAAAATCAACAGTCTCAGTAGAGAGTGGTTGTCAGTACCTCATGAAAATGTCAACTTGGATGAAATTAGTTGTTTATGCGATGAAAACAGATTTCTTTCCGATGCCGAGCCTGAAAATAAAAGCTTCAATGGGAATATTTTAAGTGGTGCTATTTCTGTTACTAAATCAATTTTAGAAATTTTAACAGAAAGTGGCTGCACTGAATGGTCAGATTGTATAAGTGATACTACAAATTTTTGGATTAATAATAAACTGGATTTGAGCGAACTAGAAAATATTTTTACGCAGAATGTGACTGGAAGACAAGTAATCTACTTGGGAACTACAATATTCTGTTCAAAGAGAAATTTTGAATATATAAAAACTTTTTCTACGTATTATAAATTAACACTGATGGAAAAAATGTTACAGTTTTAAATTAATTTCTTTTCATTCTAATTGGTTTTGTCTTCCTAAAGACTTTTAAGATATTTTATACGACGTGAACCAAAGATAGTTCTAGTTTTGTATCGTATTTATTGAAAGTAGTTTTAGAATGAATGTACAGTCGTGTTTATAAATCCAAAACAATTTTGTCTCAAAAAATATTTATATTTATTGTTATATTGAATTGAATTGTTGTATTGAATTTGAAAAGAAATGTGTGCACAATTATTATATATTGTTATCGTTTGTAAATTGTAACTTGTTTGGTTTTTTAAAATGTTTTGTATAATGTAACATGTTTTCTAAATCATTTATATGTTGAGGATTATGTTTCTCATTTATCACAAATAAAGTAATGTGAATACATTTTCATGTTTTATTTAAGAAAGAAAAACTACAAAAAATTTAGGTTAATTGATCAGAACAAAAAATTGAAATTTTATACGTAGATTCTTCGATGAGACGATTTGAAGTTTACGTTTCAAAAATTAATTTTGCAACTATGTCAAATAATTTACATATAAAACTGCTATGTTAACACAATAGGTTTTGTGAAGTTCATCTTTCAAATTTTTGTATAAATGCCACGCGATTCTTATTCGAAAAATTCTATACGAAAAGAAACATATAAATTTTTATTATTCTTGACTGGAATAGATATTCATAATTTTATAAATTAATTATGTACATGTAAAGAAATATAAATAAAGATCTCTCGATTTAAAATTAAAAGTTGATTGGCTTTCCATAATAAGCCATTAAGTTAGCTTCTCGCAAGGCCTCAGCGCATGTCTAAAATTATAAATGAAAATTAAAAATATTTCCGATTAGTAAAATAAACAGTTTTAGGTATCAGTGTTACCGGATGTGCATGACACACTCTAGCTACGTCTTCTGCAGATGCTCCATATTCAATTGCTAAGACCGCTTCATTAATCAATTCACCAGCACCCTACAATTTTGATAAAATTAAAGATTCATAAAAAGGATTAAATTTGATCTTAGATAATGAAACTATCGCATTTATTGTTACCGGTCCAATGATATGAGTTCCGAGAATTCTATCGGTTGCTTTGTCTGCCAAAACCTTGACGAAACCTTCAGTTTCATTGTTTGTTTTAGCCCGAGAATTAGCCATGAATGGGAATTTACCAATTTTGTATGCAATGCCCTGTATGTAAAATAATACAAATTAAATTAAATTATTGAGATACGTAAAAAGTTAAAATAATAACTTACAGCTTTCTTTAAGTCTTCTTCAGATTTTCCTACCCATCCTACTTCAGGGTGAGTGTAAATTACTGATGGCACACAATTATAATCGATATGAACTGGCATACCCTAAAATAAATATATTTTACATTAGTACAAGATAAAATTAATTAATTTTACTTAATAGATTATGACTAACAGTCATTCCTTCAACACAAACAATGCCTTCATCTTCAGCTTTGTGCGCCAACATTGGACCATGAATACAATCTCCAATTGCATAAACACTGT
Source organism: Hydropsyche tenuis (assembly GCA_009617725.1). Classification (NCBI taxonomy): domain Eukaryota; kingdom Metazoa; phylum Arthropoda; class Insecta; order Trichoptera; family Hydropsychidae; genus Hydropsyche; species Hydropsyche tenuis. Next base: position 200,091 of record VTON01000113.1, on the reverse strand, counting down.
CAATAAAATTTAATTTAAAAAAACTTCTTATAAATGAAACAAAATATAAGACAAAATTGAAAATTTACCCGGATACAATTGTTTGGAAAGTTTCATTGACGGGAATGCGACCTCTAGCATCAGTTATAATTCCGATCTTTTCGAGACCCAAATCTTTGGTATAAGGTCGACGTCCTACACATACTAATAATACATCGCAGTCCAACTAAATACAAAAACAAGTATGTAAACTCGATTGATTGTTAAAATTGTTTATGAAAGATTTTAACTCCAATAATATACCGAATTTTTCTTGGCGTCCTTGACAGATTCTACGTCTACTCTGATAGTACTTCCTTGTCTAGTTGCACCAGTAACTTTCGTACCTAATTTAAATTCGAGGCCTTGTTTCGTTAAAATTTTCTGGAATGATTTTGCAACTTCCATATCTATTCCGACACCTGGAATGAAAATTTTTATTGTATTAAATTTTTTAGACAATGAAAAGGCTTATGAAATAAGAAAAAAATTATACACCTCCAATAGAATCGAGGAATTCAATAGCTGTAACTTTTGCTCCTAGCCTTTGCCATACCGAACCCAATTCGAGACCGATAACGCCGGCTCCTATTACTACTAAGTGCTCGGGTACTTTCTTCAAACTTAAGGCACCAGTAGACGAAACAATAGTTTCTTCGTCGACCTACAGCATTGTATAAACGAAATTTTTAAACATAAAATATTCATATAACATTGCGTAACGAGATTTATGATTGTACTTCGATTCCAGCAAAAGGCGTGACTTCAGATCCTGTCGCTATAAGGATATTTTTTGTGTTGACGGTCTCGATCGATCCATCGCTTTTTTTCACAGATACTTGTCCTGGGGCAATGATTTCACCGTGACCACTCAGCGAGGTTATCTATAATGTCACTTTATTGTAAATATCGAATCCGAAAAATAGAATTATCAGAAAAAATTAATATAATACTTCATAGTTATTAGTTACAATTTATTAATTTTTATAATTGATCAATAGATACGCTACTTTTGCAAATACACAGTAAATATGTGTTATCTTGTAAATAAGTGTTATTGCATTGTGTTCATTTTTAGTGTCATTGTTCAATGCACAGAAAGTAATAATATAGAAATAAATCAATAAAATTATTTGTCAGACTAGTATTATATTACTAACCTTGTTCTTTTTAAATAATTGTGCAATTCCACCGGTCAAAGATTTTACAACATTTTCTTTCACGCTCATCATTTTATCGAGGTCTAGGGATACTCCAGAAACATTGATGCCTCTCTGTTGAAGATCGTCTCCATGTGCCATATGATAATAATGAGAGTTATTGAGGAGGGCTTTAGAAGGAATACATCCTACGTTTAAGCAAGTTCCGCCTAAAGTAGGATCTTTTTCTACTGCTACCACCTAAAACACATATAGAATTGTATATTTTTGGCTTTTATAATGTTGGAATAGATTGAATTATGTATACCTTCATTCCCAATTGGGCAGCTTTGATTGCGGCTACATATCCCCCGGGTCCAGTTCCGATAACCACAAGATCAGCGTCATGGGTCGCAGAGAAATAACGCACTCCGAACAAACATTTTTTCTAAAAAATATACAAAGTTTTAAAATTAATCAAAATAAATAAGTATAAAGTATAAGTATAAGGTAAAAGTCGAGACAAAAAAATTAAAATCATACTTGAAACAAGTGTCACTAGTTTTTTAGGCTAGGCGCGAGTCAAGTGAAACATTAACCCGATCAAATAACTAAATTGGCATCGACGTTCGTTTTAGATTAACAAGTTCATGTAAGGACAAAAGTGCAAACTTTTAAATCAGAAAAGTACGTACGATACGGTACGTTCATGTACAAAACAAGTCAACGAGATCGGTGACGTTTGCACAGGTCAGAGGGGATGAAAGTGAGTGTTGCATAATGTCCGAAGGGGTTTAGTAATGAGTGCATATCGGGCAAAAGTGCAGTTTGAACGATAGAAAATGCATCGTGAAGACTTACAGCGCTCGTTCTGGTGGCAAACAGCAGCCGGGTGGCCATTCCGATTTAGATGTTTAAATTGCTGGAGCCCTTGACCGAATGCTCACCTTCCTGACACACGGTTCGTTCCTAATAGCCACTATCGCCGCCATGCGCTCACGTGATTTTCAACACTGAAAAACTATATTTCTTCGATTGTACACGACGAAAACTAAACTTTTCGTGATTGTTCGATATATTGGTGCTTAAAAATCGGATCCCAGAAGTTTGCCCAAATCACAGTAGATCGATTTGTACAATTCGGGTTTTGCTATTTAATTGTATGAATAATATGAATTTCGATTGAATAGTTTTGTTTTATGAATGGTTCACCATTAAATATATGATTTAATATAAAAACAAATTAAACCGGTATTAGGGATTCGGCTGTTTTATTAAACAACCATGAAAATATCCAAAATCTGTAAACGCGAATTCTTGAATCAAAATCGAATTGCACAAACGGTTTCCAGACGTTTGTGCAATTCGAAAAAAAGGTTTGCTCTGGGCTATAAAAATAAATTTGGGTGTGTATACTTAAATGATTTTATCAAAATGATACTACCGTACATATGTATATCTAAATATTTCGAAAACTGTGCGTCAACGTTGGTGTGTGTCAGTGTCGTTTGAGCGAACGTCCGCTCACGGCACTAACATGTCAAAATAAGAACAGTCATGGTCGTCGCGATGATCGCGTTGATTTCGAGCAACAGTCCGACGCCGCTGACATTTCAAAAACATCGACAAAATCATCCTTATACCAATAACACATAAGACACCAATTCAAAAATAAACAATTTAACAATTTTTCACATCTAACGCACGGAACACGCATCTTATTCCCCGCATGCATAAAAGCGTAAATTCCTCAACACTGAAAAAAGCAACCGTCACCGCAACGGGCTGGCATACGAGTGGTGTCTTATTGTTAGGTGCGGAGTGCGGAGTGCGGAGTGCGGCTGCCGTGTACGTTTCGGTGCGAGAATTCGTGGCTGGGGGCGGCGGCGCTGCGGCTAGGGCTGCGGCTAGGGCTGCGGCTAGGGCTGTGGCTAGGGCTGCGGCTAGGGCTGCGGCTAGGGCTGCGGCTAGGGCTGCGGCTAGGGCTGCGGCTGAGCCCTTCATGAGTGCCCACAAAGATATCGTCGCGCCGCAACGGTAATGGAATCCCTTTTCCCCGCCGCTCTGACAGCACCACTCCGCTCGTGACATCGTAACGTCAAACGGACGAGTCCCCCCCAGGCCCCGCCCCCTTCTCCCTTCTTTCAGGATGACAGATCTTTCAGTCATCTGTCATTGTGTTGGTTTACGAATTTTGGGCTATTTGTGCTTTAAAGTTGAGAGTCATCGTAACGTCAAACGGACGAGTCCCCTCAGACCCTGCCCCCTTCTTTCAGGATGACAGATTTTCCAGTGCTCTAAAGTTGAGAGTCATCGTAACGTCAAACAGTCGAGGCCCCCCAGGCCCCACCCCCTTCTTCCTTCTTTCAGGATGACAGATCTTTCAACGCTCTAAAGTTGAGAGTCATCGTGATGTCAAACGGACGAGGCTCCCTAAGCCCCGCCCCCTTCTCCCTTCTTTCAGGATGACAGAACTTTCAGTCATCTGTTATTGTATTGGTTCACAAATTTTGGGCTCTTTGTGCTCTAAAATTGAGAGTCATTGCAACGTCAAACAGACGAGGACCCCCAGACCCTGCCCCTTCTCCCTTCTTTCAGGATGACAGATTTTTAATCATTGTATTGGTTCACAAATTTTGATCGGCTTGTTAAAGTTGAGAGTCATCGTGAGTTCCGATTCGTTTCGGTGCCGAACGTTTGTTGTCTTTGTTTATTTTTAGTCTACGGTATTGTTGGCCTTACGTGTGAATCTGTATCGAAAAGGTGACGGATCGTTCTGACTTGTATGCAAATCGGGATCAATTTACCCTCGAGTCCTTTTTACTCGTTCCGGGGACTGTCATGTGATAAAAATGTACGGTGACCATGTGAAAATTGGAGATGGGTTCTGTCGGTGTGTTCGGATTGAATTTTCATATGAATATACTTCCTATGTTATGTGGCAATGTATGAAATCGTCACTATACTTTTATTTAGTTCCTATAATTGTTTGTTGGCCCAGTCTAGATCTCAACGTTGCAGTGTAATAATGCAGGTATCCCCCGTTTAAAAAAAATTCAACAATATTCTGTTTTACTGAATCACGTATGGCAAATTTCCAAGAATTACTTTTTTGTCCTTTTCGTCCATTAAAAAAGGCAGCCGAAGAAAAGCTATATGTACACTTTGTAAACGTTTACTTCGAAATCTTCCTGCAAAAAAAGTAAAGTCTTCGAGTTTTACGAAGTCTTCCTGCAAAGTCTCTCATTTTCAACTGACACCGAAAGCCGTAATAATAACTTCGATATAAATAATTTTAATGGTTTTCGCAAAAACCTAACATGTATATTTCTTTAATTTTTCTTAAAGAACCTATCCCCCTCTTTTCTATACATTAGTAAGACTCGTTAAACACTATTTCATTTTACACAGCAATCCAGTGGGACCTATCTACCGTGTTAAACAAGGAATACCTATACATATTTGTCCACTTTTTTCTAATTATTTATTTTCTTTCGTTTTCAGTGGAAAGAAAAAAACAGATAAATAATAATCTATTGTTTTTTGGTTTTGGTGGTATAAGTCGTTTTACACTTTTTTTTCAGCCATCTCATTGAGGCAAACGTATATTTTCATTACTATATTGAAATAGTCAAAAATAGTTGACTTTACACAAACTGCGTCATTAAACGTTGAAATAAACAAATGTAACGACAACTGTGCAACAATAATATTGACATTATATTATCATCAGTTGTTAGATAAAATAACATAGCTTTGTTCAAACTGTCACTTTTTTAATTAATTTTACCACATTTCACATAGTTTTTATGATCGATCGAATACGGCTGTTTTGACGTCATGTGAAACTTTGTTCATCTTATTCAATTTATACTATAAATATCTGATGAATTTGTAGGGGCAGCAAAGAATCATCAGTAGAAGTTTCATCCGGAGATTCACAATCTTCACGTATGCTACATAAATATTGTTATTTACAAAGTGTATCGATTTTGTCAATTATTATATGATTATTTTTTTTAGTATCCCCCGGAGAAGTGGATCACGACATAATGAAGCGAGCTGCAGCTAAAAAGCTGATTGAACGTTATTTTTACCAGCTCGTCGATGGATGTGGTGATTCTAAATGTACCAATGAGTACTGTGCTTCTAGCGGAGTGGTAATTTAATTATTCTATATTAAAAACTATACGATTTTTGAAGAATGTAAGCTCATGTTAGCTCAATTTTTTCTGCAGGTAAATAATTTGACCCCCGACGAAGCCGCTGCCCAAGCAATACAGTTGTATTATAAGGAAGCGCGTCTGTGTGAGGTTTCACCGCAAAAAGTGCCACGAATTAATTCTGTATCCTCGGAACCTTCATTAGTAGTCAAAGGATCAACAAGGTTTTATTTTTATTTCTTCTCAATAATTTTAAAAGATAACGTCTTATGTGTGTTTTGAATATTATAGTTCCAATTCAAATTCTACCTCTTCCAATGAAAGTGGTCCAAGTAAAAGTAATGCTATTTCGTGTGATCAAAAAACTTTGGATTCGTCGACGATCGTCGATATGAACCCAATAGACATAACGCAACCGTCGTCAACATCAACCAGTGGTTCATCGTTCAATAGTAATTTTTGGGAACTTTACTGTTGTGTTTCCTTTTCGATTTTGTTATTGACCATATTTGTTTTATCAATAAATTACAGATAGTAATAAAACTAAGCCTCCTACGATATTAACTGAAGAAAGCTTAGCAGAGCTGTGTAGTACATGGGAAACGTCACCAAAACTTTTAGTGAGAGCAATTGGTGAAGTATTTAGTCAACCCGAATGTTTATCTAGATGTTTTCCGGCAAAACGTGGGCAAGAACACACAGAAACTCCTACAGGCATATTATTTTTCTGAAGTTTCAATCAAATAAAATATTTGCTCTATAAATAAACTTTAAAATCTATTATTAGATGGTTCAGAAGAAAAAGAATCTATTAGAGCCAAGGAAAAAGATCCTGACAAAGACGAAGATCTAGTGGCCGATCCACCTTTTGATTTAGAATCGTGCAGAAGAGCTTTTGATCACTTAAAAAAGGTATATTGTCAATCGTGGCATTTGTAACAAACTACAGAATACATTTTATGCATAATATTTGTAATAGGTCCCTTCGAATGTGTACAGTTCTGCTCTTATGACAGCATTGACTACTTTATGTGATAATATTATTGTTATACGCGGAAAATTGGACAATATTGTAAATTGTTTTTTAATAGCATTTGAAATTCCTAATATGAGCTATGGAGAGTTTCTAGAAACAGTTTTACCCTCTTTGTGTGAAGCAGCAGAATATTTGACATTAGAAGGTATATTTTTTTGTTTTGAAATGACTGAATTTCGCACCATAGATGAGTAAATAAATTATTTTATTTTTCAGACCAGGGAAAACTAGCTAGGAAATGGGCATCACATTGTAAAGAAAATTTGCGCAATATTTTAGATTCATTGCAACAATTAATTACAATAAAAGTCATGTCAACAAATTATACAAAGGAATTTTGTGTGCAAGATGATAATAAAGTTACATTAGCTACCAAGTTTATGAAGGTTTTTATATTAATTTGTTAAGTAGACAATTTCCAAATTATCTAATGCGTAACTCATTTTCAGATTGTATATTATGCTAATTTATTAGCAGGAGTGATGGAATCTAACACTCTAAGAGAAGAAGAAATAACTCTACCTCATCAATTAGATCCACTTGGAGAATCACCTGATCATATTAATTCTTATGGATCATCAAAAATGTCTAAACAAGCCCTAGTCGAAGATCCTTTGGGTAAATTATACAATTTCCACTTGTTTAATTTATGAATTAAATAATTATAATCAACAAGTTTTGTAATTTTTAGGTATTGTGTTAAACGTGAATGTGCTTGATTCAAGACGCCCACATATACCATTTGAAGAGTTTTATAATGAAATTTTGAGTGAAATCATCGAAATGGATCAAGACTTTTCTTGTTATAGATGTAAATACATAAATTTATCAACATTCATTAAATTAATCAATGATAACTGATTTATTTAATTTTTTGCTTCAGCTCGGAAGTTTTCTTTTATGTGTCATTCATTCATTTTAATGCCTGCCACCAAAACATTGGGTCTTTATTTTGACAATAGAATCAGAATGTATTCTGAAAGACATTCGTCATTAATGAATGCAATAATTGGATCAGCTCCACCTAAACCTTATCTTCGTTTGAAAGTTCGAAGAGATCATCTCATTGCTGATACACTCATTGGGGTATTTATTCAAAGTTGTTTTTTTCCCCTATTGTTTTTATTTCAAATTTTATTAACCTGAGAATGGTTTGTAGTTGGAGTTAGTTGCTATGGAACGAGTCTTGGATTTCAAGAAGCAACTAGTTGTAGAGTTTGAAGAGGAACAGGGTGTAGATGAAGGTGGTGTTAGTAAAGAATTCTTTCAGTTGATAGTTGAGGAGATTTTTAATCCTGACTATGGAATGTTTACATATCAATCCGATGATAATATGACATGGTAATGAAAGATTCTAATTAAAATTTTCAAAGTTATTTTTTTCTAAATTTTTGACATTTTTATAGGTTCAATCCTACTTCTTTTGAAACGGAAGCTCAATTTACATTAATAGGTATTGTTTTGGGATTAGCTATTTATAATAATATTATACTTGCTGTCAATTTTCCCATGGTTGTGTACCGAAAATTAATGGGGAAAAAAGGGTCTTTTGAGGACTTAGTCGATTGGAATCCTGTAAGTTTTTTTTGACTGTTCAGCGTTTATTCATTGATTATTCAAGGTTTATATTTTATTCTTTTGATTTGATTTAGGTATTATACAGTGGTTTGAAATATATGTTAGAATATGCAGATGATGATATGGAAGATGTGTTCATGCAAACCTTTAAAATTGGTTATCAGGATGTATTCGGTAATAATATATTCCATGAGCTTGTTGAAAATGGCGATCAAGTTTATGTCACACAAAAAAATAAACAGGTATAAATATACAAAATTTTTTTTTTAAACAAAATAGCTTGTATTTGGAAAGTATCCAATCTTCTATTTTTAAATTAGCTCATGGAGAGAGTGTAAAAAAGTCAACATAATTTATTTGTAATTTATATTATCATTTTTTGATATTGTTCTTAGGAGTTTGTTGACCTGTATGCAGATTTCTTACTAAACAAATCGGTAGAATGTCAATTTAAAGCTTTTCGTCAAGGCTTTATAATGGTTATGGATGAGAGTCCATTATCGCTTTTATTCAGGCCTGAAGAAGTTGAATTGCTTGTTTGTGGGAGCAAGGTAAAATTCACAATTTAATGATAATTTTCAAAAAAAAAATAAACTTATTGTTAAATTGATAATGTTATTTTATTATTTTACAGAACTTTGATTTTGTTGAGCTTGAATTATCAACCGAGTATGATGGCGGATATTCACCAGATACTCCAATTATCAAAGATTTTTGGTCAATTGTCCACAATCTTTCTACTAAAAATAAGAAAAAATTGCTCCAGTTTACCACAGGTTCTGATCGAGTCCCAGTCGGAGGATTAAGTCGCTTAAAATTAATAATCGCTCGTAACGGTTCCAATTCTGACAGATTGCCGACAGCACACACTTGTTTCAATGTACTACTATTGCCTGAATATGAAAGCAAAGAAAAGTTAAACGACAGATTGCTCAAGGCTATTAATTATGCCAAAGGTTTTGGCATGGTGTAAGAAGGTTTTGATTTGTATATGTTTCAAAAATCAATTTTTGTATACAAATATTCAGAAACTGATAGTGCTAAAATTGTAAAAAAATGTATGATTTGAATATCACGTGGAGTTACGAATGGTTTCTTGAACTGTGTGTGTATATATTGTTTACCGAGATAGACAAAAATATTTTGATGCAATACTTAATAATGTAATAATAAAAACCTGATGATGGTCTCACCTCCACAGTGTATTTTAATTTCAGAAACTGAGTAATAACTATTAATTCCTCAGATATTTTTTTTTTAATCATAATTTTTTTGACATGGTTAATGTTATTCTTTACGTATTTTTAGATTTTCTATTTCAAACATAATTACAAAATTCTATGTATATAAAGGAAATTGTGGGAAGCAAAATGAATTTACAAATTTTTGAGCTTTGTAGACTGAAAATGCACATTGAAATATTTGTTATTCATTTAATTTTCCTGAAGGTACTCGAGACTATTTTCATATATGGTTTATTTTTTTAATTTGGAAATATATGAGGCGTTTTGCCGATAATCATTTAATACATAATTGAAACAGTTCTTCTATTGAGTAAATTATCTAAGTCAATAAAATATGGGAATTATATATCTCTGACACACATTTAAATGCTTTTAAATACTTTGGAAATTTTAATAAACTAAAGTGTATAAATATTGTTTTGGTATTCTAAACCAAACGTTTTATTTATAAATAAACGATCTTTGGAAAGCTTTGAAATTAGTGTCATAATAGAGAGCATATTTATTTTTACATTTTTACATAAATATATTTTTGAATTGGCACGTTTTTTAATACAAACAAGATTGTGATTTTGAACCATGAATTTATATTAAGGTTAAATTATAGGAAATGCGATGAAATTACCAGTAGATTATTTTGTACAATTTGCAGATGCATAATACCTAATTTTTATACATATTTAATTATGTAAGTCGATGAAGTATTAATGTTTCTTTTGTAGAAAAAAAATGTATTCAAGTTACATTCTTTATTTTATTACCTAGCATGAAATTATGAAAGATGCCCTTATAATTTTTCTCATAACAAAATAATTCGCAATTATGTTTTATGTATTCAATGATTTGTAAATAAAAGAATCTTAAATTATGTATTTTGTTTTTAACATCGACTAATTTTTGATTATTTGACAACTATGTAGTTTTGTTTTAAAACTACAATCTTCTGTACAAACATTTTGAATAATTTAATTGAAAGAAATATAAACTTATGAAATGGACTTGAGTGTTTACGTGAATGATTTTATCAAAATAATAATAATAATGATACTACAGTGTAAATCGCTTTACACGAAAAGTCAGTTAACAAGAAAACTAAGATGAGTTTAAACTAAACTAACATTATAACTAAGATGAGTTTAAATTTGAAGCCAATAAAAATATTGATGAATTAATTATTGAGAAAATGGTAGAAGTACTTTTCGAATTTTGTCACAAAGTTAATCTGCAGAAAACGCTTCGGGATTTGAACGGTAAAACTATGAAAATTCATGTCTAAATTTAAAAGTATAGATTTCCTTAAATAAAAGTAAAAAACAATTTGTAATTCTAACGGTTTAGTTTTTTTAGATAAATTTCGTGATCAAAATTGACATAGTAGTACGTGGGCGGTATAAATGTTCATCGGAAAATGTTCCTTATTCATAAACAGAATGACTTATTAAAAAAAAATAATTAATGCGATTATATACTTTTTGAGACTTCTTTTTGTGGTATTAGTATCAGTGCAGTGAGATATTTATGTACGATTTTATGTCAATTTTAAATTAACCTGAATCAGGGATAAAGACCTCGTAGTACTCACTCATATTCATTTATAAACTACGGGATTTAACGGCGCGCATTCATTTTATTGTTAGTTTTGTTTCATATTGAAAAACAAAAACGGCTAATGAAATTTTAGTAAAAATTCTCCAGATTGACACTAAAGAAGTTATGAATCGTATCCAATGTTCCAAATATATTCGAGATATAAAAATAGTCGAATCTCAAATGAGAACAAAAAAAGCAAGAAATTTCTGTAATAGTACGAATATTTCAAATCATTACAAAACTCAAAAACTATTTTTGGAAATTGTCGTTTATTGAAATTATTTTCAATAATAAGAGATTTTAATAAGATTAGAAAATCATTTGAAAGAGTTTTTTGAGTTCGAAACAACAATGCGAGTATGTATCATGGTGCAGTTAAATTTGATCTCCGATCGTCGAAAAATGCACGATTTTTATTTCGAAAAAAATTCAAATACATATTGACATATAAAATACAGATATTATTCTAAATCTAAGTAATATAAAAGCCACAAATGCTGCTTTTTTTTAAATTCTAAATGTAATTCGGTGTTCGCACGTCGTTCGTTCGTTCGTCGCAGTGGCGTAGCGTGGATTTCGGCCGCCCGGGGCCAGCTCTAAATTTGCCGCCCCCCCCCCTATATTTTCACAATTAAGCAAAAAAAAATCTGCGACACAAGAAAATAGTACTTTTAAAGAAGAATTAACTAATAAGTACTGTTTAATTAAACACAAAATGTATATGTGTTTAAAGGGGGGTGCGGTCTGCGAACACGGTTAATTGTAAGATGGCCTTATATTCAATATAGTATTATCCGATTACTGAATGTGTTGCATGAACATCTTGACCTTTTACAGTGGCAAATCAAGTTTAGTAGAGGCCCTAAGCGATTAAAAAAATTCGGGGCCCTCCCTTTTAAAATTTTATTTATTCCACAATTTTAAAATATCTAAGAAATCCAAAAGATTTGAAAGTAATTATTCGAAAATATTAAAATAGAAAATATGTGCTGATAAAAAATTTATTGCAAAAATTTATTTATTATGAAAATTTTTTTTCATTTTTTCATGGAAGATCTATACTAGTGGTGTATAGCCCAGGGTCTACTACTGCAACCTACTGCCTAATTATAAATAACTAAATTTTCTTATTCTAAAAATACTTCTTACTATAAAATCGAACAAAACAAAAACAAATAATATATGTTTTTGTAAATTTAAACAATTACTTAAAAATAGATTTAAATTAGTTTGTTACATTCAAATAAGCGCCACCGGCGAAATTTTTTTAATTTTTCATTGACGTATCATAAGATATATTTATACTAAAAACGTGAAAAAAAATAATAAGAAATGGCTTAAGAATCCGGGGCCCATTTTTAACTCGTCAATATCGGGGGCCTTAAGCGGCCGCTTAGTCCGCGTACTGTTAAACTCGCCACTGTCTTTACTATTGTTAAGTCAATTAAAACCAATCTAACCTATATAGTACACAGTCGATCCACCTACCTCTTACATTTCACACAAACCCTTTGGGACGAATGCCTGACTTCAAACTGATTTTCATCCGCGGACTAAATATTTTCGGTCAATTTTCTGTAGTTTACCGAAAAATGCAATGCCGCCCCCTACACATGTGCCACCCCCTACAAATGTGCCGCCCGGGGCCATGGCCCCCCCTGCCCCCCCCACGCTACGCCACTGGTTCGTCGTCAAAGGTTGAAAATGCACGTTGGCAGGATCAGTTATAGAACTATCAAGGTGGCCAGAAGCTCACAGAAACTCACACGAAGCAAACGCACACGAAGTAAACTCACAGGAAGCGAGCTCACACGAAGCGAGCTCAAACGAGGCAAGCTCACAGGAAGCAAGCTCACACGAAACAAGCTCGAAACAGGGGTTCTTAACCTTATTGGGGTTCCGGGCGGATCGAGGAAATTTGCAGGGTGGGGGCAATCCCTAATTTTTAATACACTTTTTTTCAAAAATGAGACTTATATTCAGTTATTCTTTGAAAAAAAAGGTGTCAGTTGGCATTTTTTATCAAACTTTCTATGATTTAATTTTTTTTAATAGCGCCGCAGGCGAATTTTTTCACCATAAGCATCGATGTTAATAATAAATCAAAGAAATGTACTAAAAATACTAATTTTTCTGATGAAAACAAGATTATTGAATAGTATTTGATTATGTTCATGGTGGAAAATAAAGATTCGCACAAATATGAGGAACAAAACAGGACTTAATTTTGTAAGCTCTTTTTTTCAAAAGAGGGTACTTTTTATGGTCAACTAGATTGCAAATATTTTCATTCAGTCCACACGATTTTAATATGATATCATTTTGAACATTCGGATGACTCATTTTAGGGTAAGAAATTTTAGAGAAAAAATCAAACCGCTTTGACAGCGTAATGTGGTGTAGCACTAAATATAGACAAAACCGATTTCCAGAAAACAAAATACGAGTACGTACTTAAACTAGTGCACAAATTAAACACATGTAACATTTTAACTCACCGACAATGGAATTAAAATTTATTCGTAAAATAACATAAACGATTATATTTTTGCGATTTCAATAAATAATATACTTAAAAAATACAATCAATTTTCGTTATTTAATACTGTGTAGCGGGCGCACAAAAATAAATCCGCGGGCGCACATGCGCCCGCGGGCATAGGACGGAGAAATATCTTTTATTCAATAAAAGATATCTTTCCTTATGAGATCATCTCAAAACATTGTATGTACAGTAATTGATTTCTTTATAACAAAACGAAATCAATGATTTGTCATTAGCTTTGACAGGGGTTAACTACCAAACCAACTAAATCAAATGCTATGCCACGATATATTTTTGTATAGTAAGTATATGGTTCCAAATATAATAATACGTAAACTAGCTCACAAAAAAAACATTTAAAAAGATTTTGTATTAACAATGTCGCTTAAATCAGCACTTTTTTCATTCAAAAATTTTCAGTTTTTTTTTCATATTCGAAAATTAGGAGGAGCGCCAATCATTATGTATAATTTTTCCCCGGGCCCACAATACCCTAACTACTTGTTGCTCAACCCCACTTGTTGCTCAACTTCTCCGTTCGGCAAGGACAAAGGAAACTTATAACTTTTCCTGCATGTAAAATACCCTCGATACAAAATCAATACTGCATTGCCCACTCATCCCCGGAGCTTCGGTCATTTACGTCAGTGCTCCGCAACATTTTTCTTTCCACGGCAAATTAACCATATTTCCAAAATTTCACGGCACACCTAGTTGGGTAACCATATTTCTTAGGACTTAAAACAGAATGCCCCAAAAAAACAAAAAAAATTGTACTCTTCCCACTATATAAAAAAAAATTTTTTGTACTTCCAATAATTTTACAATTTTTACCTCAAAGAACTGTTAACGTTATTAATATTTTTTCGGGACACACAATTGTATAAAATGAAAATGGAAAAAAATCTATACTAATATTTCATGTTTATTGAAAAACAGTTGTAATTTTTATTTTTTCCGAAACATGAAAAATAAACAATAAATTAGGTAAAAAAATTTTTTAAAGTATTCTCAGATTCTTTTGATTACAAAAATAATCATCATCATCATCATTAGCAGCCTATTAGATATCCACTGCAGGACAAGGCCTTGCCAGACAAATGCGGCAGTCTAGGCTATACCTTACCATGCTAGCCCAAGTCGTATTTCGGTAAGGAACATGTACCATAAGAGCCAGTCCGCCCATGCCAGCGAAGAAGATTCTTATTGTTAGACCAACAGTACGCATGTCTATGTGCTAGACTTTGTGATCGCTGTCTTCTAAGCAGATCGCAATGCCCACCAGCGGGATAGATGAGTTAAAGACTAAGCAGACTGCGCCCTCGCTGACCACTTTGCGATCGCAATGACCACCAGCTTGACAGACGAGGCGAGACCGTTGGACCTACGTGGTTTAAGCCTCGATAGAACACACGTCATTAGTCTTCACTATTACCAAAGTATTTTAGAGTTAAACTAAACAACTAAATCATCATGCATTCAGGCTTTTTTTATTTTACCCAAACATCCGTCCCCCTAATTGACTCTGCGTGCCATTCAAAAAATATAACATATAATGTTAGTCAGTTAGATATCTTTTTTTTTAAGATCATCTACGGTTTCGACAGGATAATAACCCGTATGGTTTAAATGTTAATTTAAGATTAATTTGAGAGGAAACTCGCAAAATTGTGCATTACAAAAATAATGTGCAACTAAAAATTTTATTTTCTTTTACTTTCGTTTCTTCTTTTGAAAAGCAACAAGTTTTTTCTAAAACAAACGCAAAACACAAAAAAATGAGACTATTCCGGAAAAAATTGGACGTTTGATCATTCTAGGTACACCAAAAACAAAACATATTTATAAAAATGTGTTTTTATTTATAGAAATTATATTAATTTTATATTATTGGCTAATTATTTTAATTTTTTCTCATATTTGGAAATGCACCGTGGCACAGCCAGCATCGTCTCGTGGCACAGTGGTTGCGGAGCACTGTTACGTACATTGTACGTAAATAACTTCGCAACAGCCTCGATTGCATATGCGCGATGCAAATTTACCTGGAAAATTGCAAAGGACCACTTGATGGCGCATGTGCGTCGTCATGGAAAAAGTGCAGTCGATACTGCAGCTGCAATTGGTACAAATTTTCCCGGGTTCGGTAGGTCCCGATTGACACCATTCCCTGTGGGACTTCGATGGACGATTGACTCCTTCCCGGTTGGTGGTCCCTTTGTCTGTGGTCTTTGTTGGGGGTTTTTAAGATTAGTCTTTTAATTGTGTTTTGGTTGGAAAAAGTCTTCATCTTTGTTGGTAGTGCTTTGTGTTCGAGTCATTGAGTCTGTAAGTATAATAGATGTTAGTTTGTTTATATGTGTCCATAATTATGAAAGTGGTCTAAGTTAAAAAAAATGAGTTTTTCAATTATTTCGAGGCACGTAATCTTAAACTAATATAATATGAAAAAAATTAAAATTTTGAAAAATTGGAAAAGTTATATTTAGTGAAAGATACGACGTTCAACGGTATACCGCTTGCATTTATATTGGTCTAAAATTTATTTTCTTAAAAATATTTTTTGACATAATAACATTAACATTAACATAATATTATACTGTCATTTTAATACACTCAACTGAATTAACTAATTTAGAATAAAATTTTACATAATGAGCTTTTTTCATATGGCATTACTGTTACGATTCCCAAATGGGAACTGACAAAAACTAGTAGTTAAAAAAAATAATACAAAACATAGATTTTAAAAACCCAATTTTTTCATTGTACGATTTACTTCAAATTTACAATACAAATATAGATATTTTTTTAGAAGTATACTTCAGAGTTTTTTTAAAATCTAAATATGTACATATGTTGTTATTTGTAAAATTTTACCAAGTGGAAAGAAATTTTGTATTATGAGATTTTTTTGTATGGTATGAGCCACGGTTTCCAAATGGGAACTGATAAAAACGCCAATATCTTTGGCTATCGAAAATCGTTTGAAAATCGAATTAGGGCGACGCGGTTCGATTAATGAGCTAACTAATTTCGAATGGTGGGATTAATTTCGAGCTGCTGTGCGTGTACGGATACATTTTTTCTAGGTGGTTTAAAAAATAACCCACCATGTATCGTAAGTATCAAAAAAGTGGGACACATTTCATACCATAATGTCCCAAAGATTTAAAAATAAAATATACGCAAAACGATCATAAATTATCGCTCAGACGATGCTGCTTCTAGACGGTTGCAGGGACTCGCTTTAATTTTGCAGTATTGTTGAAGTTAGCCTACCCACCTGATATGCTTCGGCCGTAATATTCGACTAACATAAGACGCATCAGGCTGATGTATTGTTATCAATTTGTCGCTCGAGTCATTCAAATTGCCAGCACATAGGTCGCGCATTTGCGATAAATCAAATTCGAATTTAAAATACGTATTTGTTTTCAGATGTCGGCGGTAGCAGTGCGGACAGGCGTGTTTGTCTGTTAGGCGAATTGCCAAATACGAGGAATTGTTTCTGCGGTTTCCAGCTTCGGCATTCCAGTTATCGTCTCTGACACGGGTGAGGACATCCTCGAGCAAGACACCTCCACCTTGTTCTGTTTGGTGTTGCAGGGTTTTGAAGGGTTGCTCTTCGATGCGCTGTGATAATCACCACAACACAGGTACAAATTTTGTTCAAAATTATGGTTTATTGTTAATCGTTTATAGTCGGTCCGTGCTGTGGTTATATGTAATTTCTTGTTTGAGTTTGGACATTTGATATGTACTGGCAGAGCCGGCTCTACCCGGTAAGCAAAACATGCGGCGCATCGGGGCACCGCCCAAACGGGGCTCCAAATAATCTTTTTATCAATAAAATATCTAAAATTTATTTTAAAAAGTAAATCAGAACAACAGTTAAGAATCGCGCTTTTTTCATAATTCATTCATTCATAGTTGACACAATGTAAACAATGCATTTATGTATGTTTCCTTCGAAACTTACAATAAGATTTGAAAGTATTTTGAATAGGTACGCATTAACGCAGGTCAAAATTTTTATCAGTGGATTTTATCATCTTAACTCCTTAAGGACCGGCCTTGAAAATGCGCGCTAACCTTACGGGACCGCACCGTTTTTCCGAAGCAGCGGTTTTTCGCGCCATTGTGGAAAAACTGTCACTACTTTTTTATTCGATGATCTTTATCTATAAAATCAGCAGGGATTCTTCACTATCATTTATGCTATTAGATTATTTTGATATTTAAATAATTCAATATTATTTACACACAAATTTCGGCAGAAGAAAGTGAAACTTCTCAAAAAATGGTTTTGGCGTGGATATTTATTTATTTTCAATACTACATTCAAATATAATATATAATTTCCAAAATATATAAACATTAGATCAAAAATTTTAATTTTTTACCATTCGCGGCCCCAAAAAAATTCCAGAAAAAAATGTGTTCATTCAAATTTTTCTAAAATATTTTTTCGATCGAAAAATTTCAAGTGAAAAATTTCCATGATAATTCCATATTTATTCAGACAGATAATAATAATACGTTAAAAAAATAATCAAGAAGATTTCAATTCTCGATATAACTAGAAATAATAATAAATAATTGCGCAAAAAGAATGGCGTCTAGCTAAACATTTTTTTTTCAATTTCAAGTTTTTTTAAATTTAAAGTTTATTTCGCTTTTTCTCAAAAATCAATTATTCTATTTAAACGTAATTTACGCTCAAAAAACCAAATACATTTTCTATATCCTATAATTTGTCTTTTTTTATGGCCTAGTACAGGGGTCGGCAACCTTTTGAGTCGGAAGAGCCAAAAATGACAATTTACAAAATTTCAAAGTTTTTAAAGAGCCACAAATTTTTTTCTTGCCAACAATAAATAGTACTCGCATAAATAAAGTTTTTCGATAAAAAAAAACTAATCTATTTATTCATAAGAAAAAATATCTATTTATTTATATATCATCATCATCATCATTATCAACATAGACATCCAATGCAGGATGAAGTCTTGTCAACTGACGTTGACAGTTTGGGCGGTACCTTATCACGTGTGCCCACCACGCTTCGATAAGGGGCAGGGAACATAAGAGCCAACTCCTCCCCATGCCAGCAGAGAAGGCTCTCGGACCATCGGAACGCGTATCTATGTGTCTGAATCCGGTCGCTGCTCAGTAAGCATATCGCAATGATAGCCAGGGAGACAGGCGAGGCAGATGCTGATCAGATTGCGTCCTCTCTGCCCGCTTTTGATCGCGTGGTCTCCAGCTGGCATCCGAGGCTAGTCCGATGGCCCTACATGGTCCAGACCTCAGTACAGCAAACCTCATCGGTCCTCGCCGTTACCAATGATTTTTTTTTTGTTTTTTTGTTTTAGCATTACTATCTGGTCATGCTTTTAACTATTAGATATTTAACTCAGGCAATCCTTCCTCTAATTGTAAGTGTTATGCATGCTATTCGGAGTCTGTTGTTTGTTATTATTTATGGATAGGTTCAGGATCGACTACGGTTTAGACAGGGTTTGAGATTCAGTGGTTCGAGTGATGGGTTTAACTTTATTTCTCACAAATATTTATAGCTTAGGGTTGTTTTTAAGTATATTTATTGTTTACTGTTCTCGTCTCGGGTGAAACAGGACAGATAATTTGAAACCTATGAAGAATATTATATAGGCCAGTATTCAGCACGAAAGTTTGAATGACGGTTTTTTATTTTTTTTATTTTTTTTTATTATTTTTTTTTTATAGCCGAAGTAAGATGAGTGTTAGTCGGACAGGATGGCTGAAAAAATCTGGGTTTTAGATTATTCGTATTCGCGGCAGCCCGTACTAGGTCGAGAGCCGGGAGCTCGGTTGTGCGACGTGCGCGCTCTGGCGCCGGGGGTGCGCGTGCGTTTGTATGTGTGCTTCCTTGCCGTTGGGGGATACCGGCGCACAGTACTTGCTATAGTTGTGAACACTTTACAGATATTTATCGCGAATCGATCAGTTATTTTTGGTTCATTTTAATTTGTATGCGATAGATTCGTTGTGCGTGCCCTGCTCTGAAATTGGGGGTTTTCAGAATATAGGTACAAAGGGCTGGACGCCGCGCAAAAAAGAAATTTTTTCGAACTCGGAAACAAAAAAATGTCAGTTCAAATACAAGGTTCGGCGATCGTTTTCGAGAGATTTACGTCTTCCGAGTTTCGACACAGATGCGTTTAATTTTTATGTATTAATTTATTAATATTGGGATTGAATCGCGTACGTTTCGTTTATCGGGATGTTGTTTATGGTTTTTTAGGGGTTTCGGTTAGCGGATACTGATACTAGGTTTGTAGATTATTAGTTCGCGCACACTACTAGTAATTAGGCGATGCACTATTGGTTATTGTTCAATGCACTATTATTAGCTGTTGGGCGGTTAGTTTGGAGGTGTAAATCGGGGGGGGGAGTCAAAGTTAAGTTCGATGTCGTGTTTTTGTTAGAGGAGCACGGTTTTCGCGGTGTATAGTCGGCAACGTCCCGAATTGAACTCTATTTATATATAAGTAGTGTTTTTCACAACAAATTAGATAATATATATGTATATGGCATTATTAGATAATTACTTATTATTTAAGTAAAAAATTAAAACAATTAAACATTTACTTACAACACTAAGGACCTAGGACCAACACTTAGGACCTTACAAGGTTCCCTATAGCCGGTTTTTTCTAATTGCTAGAAAAATAAAACGGGTGTCGGATATTTTCAAAAATGTTCTACAAAGATAGCCCAGATTTTTTTAACCCTGATAAACGTCATATTTTTTCCCTACTATTATTATTTTAAAAATTTCATTGATTTGTGCTGGAAACTCTTCCGAAAATCATCTTATAATCACAAAATTTTACAAAAACTAAGATTGTTTATTGTTTAGATCACCTACTATGTAGGTGATCTAAACCAGTGAAAAGTGCTATGATGCAACGAAACAAATTTTCACTCTATTGTAAAATTTCTTGAAGAATAAATTTGAATTTACTGTTACATAAAGAAAAAGTTTCATGAGTACATTGACATTCAAATAACAATGGGTGCGATTTAACTGTGCATTAAAAATAAATAAATTGCGCCTTAAAACGAATCACTTGTGCATTAGAAAAATATACGATGTGTATTATTTCTGGTCCATTAAAGAATCTCGTATTGAGCATTATTTTATTCATAGTGTGCAATAGAAAAAAAAATGTTGTGCAGTATAATGTAAGCATTAAAAAGATATGAAATGTGCGATAGAATAAATAGTTTTAGTCCAGTCAATATAGGCAAAAAAATGGTCAAAATTATAAAAAACCACTGAAGAGCTAGTTTTTTCGAAATATGCTTGATATTATGGTTCTAAACAAAAATATAAAAAGTCTATAAAAATCAAAGGCTTGACAAATTTTTATAGGGGGTCAAAGGTCACCGAAAACGGTTTTTTGTAAATATCTCATTGACTGTTATATTTACAGAAATATTGTGTATGACAAGTTTGTAGCTTAAAAAAATTCCTAGAGAAAAGATAAAATAGTTTTTAATCGTTAGGGTAACCGTTTTGAAGATAATTCAGCTTAAAAAGATGTCTGCTAAAAACGCTCAAGAACTTTTTCTATATATGGTAATACCATAAAAATAAGCGTTTAAATATAAAACAATATTTTTTATAAAATAATATAAAAAAAAAATAATGTGCTATTCTAAAGATTTAGTTTTTATAGATAAATTCCATGATCAAAATCGTCATAGTAATACACGAACGGTCCGAAAATTCCTCAAAAAATGTTCCTTTTACAAAAAACAGAATGACTCATTAAAAAGAAATTAATGCAATTGCATTAATATGTATTAATATGTTATATGTACATAATTATATACTGCTTGAGACCCTTTTTATGTGGAATAAGTATCAATGCTGTGAGTTATTTAAATTTATTTTTACGTCAATTTGAATTTACGCCTATATTTACGAACGACCGATTCAGTCAAATTTTAAGAGCGCGAGTTATGTCCGCGTGACTTCGCATCCACTTGACATCACATATTTCTATCGATGCACTTAATAATCATAGTTTAATATATAACTTATATTAATTAATATTTGGAACCCCATGTTCGTTTGTACTTATGGAGCAATCATAGTTAATTTATTATCACGTCGAGTATAAATATATCGAAAATTTCGTAATGCTATCTCGCTTCAACAGAATATCGTTCTTTGCACCGAAACAAGACAATGCTACTACCTATGAAAAAAATACCGAAATTTAGAATTGAAAAATAAAAACGGAGGCGGCATTCCCTTTGTTATTCACAATAAATTAATAAAAAGCTTGAAAAATAACACCGCTCTCGATTTCGTTGACGATATGACCATGGAAGTATGCTAAAGTTCAGTTTAGTTTAGTCAATGTGCGCGCAGCCTTATTGTTAACTTTGAAGGAAACTTCCATAAATGCATTATTTACATCAGTGGTCGGCAACCTACTACCCGCGGGTAATTGAGTTACCCACTACGACATGTTGAAATACCCACCAAAAAATTATTTATTCATTGAAAATACCAATAATTAAATTTTTGATTGAAATTGAAGAAAACCTTCCTCAATTAGAAGAAAAATCTTGGTTACTTAAATTGGAATTTTAACAGATATTACAAACCACTTTAATAGCTTAAATTCACTGCTTCAGGGCAAAAAACACCCTGTTCTAAAATTATTTGAATGTTGGAAAAAATTTTGTTTAAAATTATCTGTATTTGAAAATGATATCAAAAGTAAAATATTTAAATATTTTTCATTAATAAAACAGACGAAAAGATTGAAGATGTAGATATGAATATAATTTTAGAGTATATCAGCGCTAAAAAAACAGAATTTGACGCGAGATTTGAGGATTTAAAGACGTATGGTCTAATGTTTAGCTTTATTATAAAACCGAATGAGATGGATTTAAACAAGCTTGAGCTTATATATATATATATTTTGAATATTTTGGAATAAATAATCTAGAATTAGAATACATTGGATTCAAATGTACAGTTCTATGGACAAATAAATTTAAAGATCTTCGCCAGCATCTTGAAAACACAGAAAATGATCACATGGATGCAATATCATCATCCTGGGTGACATATCACAACATTTTTTTATGCTTAAAAAAAATTGTATTTGCTCTATTATCAGTATTTGGTTCCACGTATTCTTGTGAGCAAACATTTTTCCAAATGAAATGTGTCCAAAATACGCTGCGAAATAAACTTACGCTAGAAAATCTCGATTCCTGTGTTCGACTCAAGTTAACCACATATAATATTTGCCAAATATCGAAAAACTTTCTAAAAAAATTCAAAACTAAGGTAATAAAAATAAAAATAAAAATATTTTTTTACATATGAGTGTTTTATAAAATAAATTTTTATTTACACATACATATATGTACATACATATATGTATATTTTATTTTGTGAAAATAAAATTGTTTTTTAAAAAATTGTAATTTTTTTTAACTTTTACCCACTTGTCAAATAAAATTTTCAAAATTGAAATTTTTTACCCAGTCTCTCAAAAGGTTGCCGACCACTGATTTAAATTGTACTTATCATGCCCAAAGAAGTTTAACTTCGAAACAAATATATATATATAGGGAAATTTTAAAATCACCCTAGCTAATCTTAAATCTACCCTAGCTACGACGATGCCTCTGGTGGCTAATTGTCGAAACCGACCCAACTGTCAAACGAACTGTCAAACATTCGGGTTCCGGCCAGAATTTATCTAATTTTGTTTGTTCCAAGAGATTATTATATTATAATATAGTTAATTATTTATCATTATGTTTCAACAGTAATTATTGAAATTGAAAAAACTTTTGGTGTCTCACTTGATTTAATAACGATTTATTGATTCCAATGATATAATGATCAATTCACTAGATTCCTGCCAAAGTTTATAAGTATATTTCAGATATAAAACGAGATTTTAGCGAGGAATGGGTATATTAGAAGCTAAGAGTGAACCGAAGTGAAATATAACATATATGTTATGTTTCACTTCACCAAGTGCTCCGCTGTTTTGAAGTGTGATCGTGTAGGAATATATTCCTACACTTCAAAACAGCGGAGCACTTGGTGAAGTGAAACATAGACAGTTGACAGTTGATATTGACAGTTCGTTTGACAGTTGGGTCAGTTTCGACAATTAGCCACCAGAGGCGTCGTCGTAGCTAGGGTAGATTTAAGATTAGCTAGGGTGATTTTAAAATTTCCCTATATATATACATATATATATATATATACATATATATATCATCATCATCATTGTCGACCGGTTTAGTGCCCACTGCAGGACAAGGTCTCCCCATCAAATATTGGGGGTCTAGGCTATATACCTTATCCGAGAGCCAACCTCGTAGCGATAAGGGACATGTACCATAAGATCCAATCCGCCCATGCCAACGGAAGAGGTTCTCAGACCCACGGTACGCAAGCCTATGTGCTAGTCTTTGTGGTCGCTGACTCTCCACTAAGCAGATCGCAATGATCACCCGCGGGGCAGACGAGGTAAAGACTGAGCAGACTGCGTCCTCGCTGACCACTTTTGCGATCGCAATGACCACCAGTTTGTCAAACGAGGCAAGACCGTTGGTCCTACTTGGCTTCGACCTCCGTAAAACACACGTCATCGGTCTTCGCCATTACCAAAGAAATATTTTAACTAGGTGGACATGCAGTGTATTCTAATTGTACGACAAAGTTTAGTCTTGCAAACACCCCACCAAATGCATTACTGCGTTCTGTTCGTAAAAGAGTTAGTTGATATTAGACGGTTAGTAGAGTTAGTAAATAGTTAGTAATAAGATAGAATAAGTTATAATTTAACTATTTCATTCTAAATATTTTACTTTGATCGTACGCTACTTGTTATTTAATCATTGAATGACAGTTATAATGTATGTTAGTTGAAATTAGATAGTTATTTAAATTATGTCGTAGTTAACTATGATTATGAACAGATTTACAAGTTAGTTAGTTAATTAGAAAGCAAGCATGTTAGTTTGAGACTAGTATTATCCCTTATTTTGTAGTAAAATTAAGAAGAATTAATTATTTATAGTAGGGCGATGGATTCTAATAGGAATTTCTTGAGGTTCAAAAACGTTCTAATTAAATGATTCTGTTATACGATATATATTTTCCTATTGTGGAATTTGAATATGTACGAAGAGGTTATAAGTAAATAAGGATACTAGGACTTAGTAGAGAGGGAATCTAATAACCGGTAGTTTGATTGAGCGGCCAGACAATCATATCCTAAGTACTACTACGAGGTAATTACCATATAAAGTTCATAAGAGAACATGCGTTGTTGGATCGTGTCAACGATATTCAGTTAGGTGTCTAACGATACTGTGTCACCAACCCAGACATACATGGTTTATTAAATTAGTAAGAGTTGGTCAGGGGTTTTGCTACAGTAGCATTGTTCATACATCAATAATATAGTACATTCTTTCAGAAATTATATCTTAGCACACATCTTGGGGGATAGGGAGTGAATTTCGTATTGTCTTCTTTTACAATATATTCAGAAATTTTAACATACAATCATCATCTTCCAATTATTTCAAGAACCGCCACTTATCCATTTCTGGATAAATGGTCCCCTTAAGGTTTTCCATTTTTCCCTGTCTTGAGCAACGTTTATCCAGTTTACTCCGCACATTCTCCGTATTTCGTCCATCCATCTGCCTTTTGGTCTCCCTCTTTTTCTTGTACAACCTCTAGGATACCATTCTAGTAATTCTTTCGTCCATCTGTGATCCATTCGTCTGGCCACGTGACCCGCCCAATTCCATCTAAGTTTCATAACTCTTTCGATAATATCTGTTACCTTTGTAATATTTCTAACCCACGAATTCCTTTTCCTGTCTTTCCTAGTTATACCAAGCATACAACGTTCCATGCTTCTCTGCGTGCATTTTAATTTCCTTATCATTCTCTCGTTCAAAGTCCATGTTTCACATCCATACGTCAAAACTGGTAGGATACATCGATCGAAAGCCTTCCTTTTAAGGCATATGGGGATTTTAGCTTTAAAAACCGAATTCAATATATGGAGTTCAATTCGGGACGCCAACGGCTACACATCGCGCGAACCGTGTTCTAAAACGATAAGACGATATAGAATCCAATTCTGACCTCCCCCCCGGTTCCCACCCCTAAACTAACCGCCCAATAACTAATAATAATATTACATCGAATAGTAAC
Organism: Hydropsyche tenuis; assembly: GCA_009617725.1. Classification (NCBI taxonomy): domain Eukaryota; kingdom Metazoa; phylum Arthropoda; class Insecta; order Trichoptera; family Hydropsychidae; genus Hydropsyche; species Hydropsyche tenuis. The sequence goes on along the minus strand of VTON01000113.1, from coordinate 174,501 downwards.
CAATAGTGCATCGACTAATTACCAAAAGTGTGCGCGAAACAATAAACTACTAACTTAATATTAGCACCCGCCAACAGAAACCTCAAAAAAAAAAAAAAACAAACCACTAACAATCCGATAAACGAAACGTACGCGATTAAATCCCCAACATTAACAAATTAATACATAATCAAACACATCTGGGTCCGAAAACTCGGAAGAAATAAATCTCTCGAAACGAATGCTAACCTTCTTGTCGTACAAAGCGAAACAACCGAACCGACACTTTTTTTGTCTCCGACTTAAAAAAAATTCCTTTGCGCTGTGCAGAGCCCTTTGTTTATTCACGAAAACACCCAATTTCAAAGCAGGGCACGCAAAACGAATTTATCGCGTACAAATTAAATAAAATAAAAAATAACTGATCGATTCGCGATAAATATCTGCTGACACACCGTCCGGCAAAGAAACACACATACAGACGCACGCGCACCCCGGCGCCCCCGAGCCGACCCCCAGGCTCCCGGCCTTAAACGGCCGCAAGCGACGCCACCCCCCCCAAACGAAACCGCCAAGCGCGACGTGAGTACGGGTTACCGCGAATACAAACAATTTTAAATCCAGATCTTTAAGCTATTCTGTTTGACAAACACTCATCTTACACTCATCTAATAAATACACTAAATAACAACAACAAACTAAAAATATCTATGAGAAATAAAGTCAAATCCATCGCCCGAACCATTAAATTCCCAACCTTATCTAAACCGTAATCGATCCTAAATCTATCCATAAATAATAACCAACAACAGACCCCGAATAGCATGCATAACACTTCAGAGGAAGGACTGCCTGAGTAAAATACCAAATAACTAACTGCATGACCAGATAGTACTGCTAAAACAAAAACAAAAATCTTTGGTAAAGGCGAGGACCAATGAGGTGTACTGTACTGAGGTCTGAACCATGTAGGGCCATCGGGCTAGCCTCAGACGTCAGCCGGAGACCACGCGATCAAAAGCGGGCAGAGAGGACGCAATCTGATCAGCATCTGCCTCGCCTGTCTCCCTGGCTATCATTGCGATATGCTTACTGAGCAGCGACCGGATTCAGACACATAGATACGCGTTCCGATGGTCCGAGAGCCTTCTCTGCTGGCATGGGGAGGAGTTGGCTCTTATGTTCCCTGCCCCTTATCGAAGCGTGGTGGGCACACGTGATAAGGTACCGCCCAAACTGTCAACGTCAGTTGACAAGACTTCATCCTGCATTGGATGTCTATGTTGATAATGATGATGATGATGATGATATATATATATATATATATATATATATATATATATATATATATATATATATATATATATATATATATATATATATTTATTTATTTATTTACTATATGTATTTATATTGAAAGCCTCGTTTTTTTACCCCTCTCAATCTGGCGCCCAGGGGTATCTGTACCCACTTGCCCCCCCCCTAGCTAAGCCTCTGCCAACCATATTCCATAAAGCACTGATCGAAAAATTATCATTTACTGATAATTTATTATATTATTACTGACCAGGGCCGCCGAGAGAAATTTCGGGCCCTGGTGTAGAATCGTACGGATGGGCCCCTTTGTTTTTTTTATTAATGCCATAATTTTAAATTTTCGAAAAAAAACGCTTCATAACACTTTTTAAAATTATTCGAAACGTAAAATTTTCTTCCTTAAAATAGGTCCACGCGTTTTAAAATTATTTGAAACTTTTCAAAATTTTTCAAACCACAAAAAAATTTTCCCTGCTTTTTAAAAATTATTCGAAACATACGCTAAAAATTCGATGCCCACTTTTGGCTCATAAAAATTGCTCATAATTTCATATACAGTGACGGTCAATGAAATTGCAGAACCTGGAAACCTTCAATTTCATCCGTTGTATGTGAATTACGTTACATCTTTTTTCAAATTTATTTATTAAAAACGTTAAAACTATACATACTAAATTTATATGATAAAAAAAATATAAATCCAGTAGACTAGATAAATTATGAAACATTGCATTGTGTAATAGAAAAAAATATTTTTTAATATCTTCGAAATATTTCGAAATAAAAGGGCCTTGATTTATACCACTTTCATAATTAGGGGCACAAATGAGCTTTTTGCTAACACTACAATTTTTACTAATAATTTAATTTATACTAATTGGCCTAAAAATAAAACCAGACTAAAGAAAGACGATAATTTTCATACAAAAAAATTTGTGACAATGAATGCGGATCTAATCCAAATCTTCACATGATTTCGCACTTCCAATCGGTTTTTTACTCCAATACACCGCGTTTCATATTTCTTTCGATGATCAGACTTCATCACACCAGATCGGTCGCGCATTTCGATTTATGTTACGTATTTCAGCCATGTTTACTTTTCAGATCTCTATATCCTCTAATTACAAACAGAGGAATTAGAGCAACGACATACAAACCACATAGGTGTGAAAAAGGTGTGATTTGCGCAATTTAAGCCGTGGACATTGGATGTCTATATCGCTTCCTTCTGCAATCGTTCTTTCGACCGTTTGGGTGCTGATTTGTGTGCTGTTTGGCGCTGGGTGCTTGCCTCCCCCCCCAACACTGTGGAAAGTGTTGCCGTTCGAGTGTTGCGGTGACTTGGAGACTCCGCCCCGTGAGGAGTGAAGCTGCCGTTGGAGTGTGCTTTTGGGTGCCGTGTTGTGCTGGACTGCTTATTTCGGGTGTGTTGATACTGTATTGCATCCCCCACCTGGTGGTTTTCCGGAAGTTTATGTGACCCCTGGATTTTTTCAACAATTCAGAGGAGTTTAGAGTTTTCCTATTTCCGGAATTTTCCGGGAAAAATTGTAGCTGATTCTTCGGCCTCGTAGGAACTACCTGAGGGTTGGGAGTTTTTCTGGTATTTTTCCGGGAAAGTCTTGGTCTGATCATTGATTGATGATGTCAGATTTTGAATGGTCTGATTTGGATATTTCTATTTCTGAGGAGGAAGGCCCAGCGAATCCTGAGCATGTGAAGCAGAAGTTTGATTTGGTAACGAGGGCCACAAACCTGGTGAAAGGAATTAAAAAGCATATGAAATCTAGTGACAACATTAGTAAGAATGTACAGGATGAGGTGGTTGCGGCTGTGGAGGAGTTGCTGAAGATTATTACAGTTGGAAATCGTTCATTCTGCGATTCGGTGGGGTTGGAGAGTTTGAAAAAGCAGATGGACTGTATGATGTCAGTCGTTAATAGGATCCAGGACCAGATTTCTGTTGGTGTATCCCGCCACCCTCCTAATGTTGGGGTTATATCAGACCGGATCCTGGATGCTAGGAAGTCCACATCATATTCTGCCATTGTGGAGGGCAAGTCAAGTATGCAGTCTGCGGAGGTCATGTCGGTGCTCAAAAGAGACTTGAAACCCGCTCAGATTGGGGCTGCTATTATCTCGGTTAGAGAGGCTTCTGGTGGTCGAGTCATTATCAAGTGTGGTGACAGTGATAGCCTTCGGGCTGTAACTCATAGTATTAATAGTGCTGTCAAAGGTTGTCTTAAGGTGAAAATACCTGAGCTTCTCAGGGCTGTGCTTGTTCTGATTGGTGTTGACGTTTTCGACTGTAAAGATAATATGGAGGAGAAGATTCTGGACCAGAATCCAACTTTGAGGTCGGCGGTGGGGACAGAAAGCGTGATGAATGCTTTGAAGGTGGTTAGAATAAGTAGAATGACCGTTAAGCAAAATTTGAGGTGTATATACATTATGGTGAATGGTAGTATGAGGAAGAAATTGAATGAAACTGAATGGTTGTATATTGGTTTTCGAAAGGTGAAAGTATTAGATAACACGCCGCTGGTGCAGTGCTACAAGTGTCTGGCTTTTGGGCACACCAGCAAGGTATGTAAGAATTTGGAGGAGCACTGTGTAATGTGTTCAGAGGGGCATAAATCTAGTGAATGCAAAGTGGCGAGTGTAAGCGAAAAGCACAGATGTTACAACTGCATTAAATATCGGAAGGGTGTTGACTGTAACCATAAGGCTAGCAGTTGGGATTGTCCGTTTTACAAATGGACACAGGTTGAAATTGAAAGACGCACTGTTGGACATTCTCGAAGTGACTAATGGCTGGTCTTGGATTTTAGAATGGTGTCAGCGCCTTCCTTCTCAGATTCTTATGAGTTATTATATAATTCCAAAGCGACTGGTAGGTGTAGTTTTTTTTAACCCTTTTAGTCCAGTCAATAAAGATATTTCCTCTGGCAAAACAACATGAAAGCTAGATTTTAAAAAACAAGCATGATATTGTGGTTCTACCCAAAATGTAAAAAGTTTATAAAAATCTAAGGCTTGGTAAAAATTTAATGGGGGGGTCAAAGGGCACTGAAAATGTTTTAAATGATAAATGTCGTAGTTTTTTTTCGGATGGGTAAGGGTTGACTGGTGTTAGATGCATTTATATATGTTACAGTCAAAGTGTATTTGCCAGTTAAAGTATATTTTGACTAGTTAAAATATATTTTATCTAACCTACGTAGTTATTTCATCTGACACAATGGAAATATAATTTAACTGGTCAGGATCAGACAAAGTGTATTATAGCTAACTAATTGTAAGCCAGTGTTTCCAACATCACTGGCAAACCTTTTCGAATGACGTTTTGCCTTACTCATGCTTTGACTGGGCATGGATGGCAGTACCTTAATAAATTTCGTATACATAATTGGTGTGTGATGTGCAGAGTGTCAGTCATTTTTTTTTTTTTAATGTGTTGTTGAATAATCAGAAACATGATTGGATTAATATTTGTGAGAGCGTTGATGTTGATTTTAGTGAGAGTGGTTTTAAAAGGGTGATTTTCGAGGGTGTGGGTATCTTAGAGATCGGAAGTGTGCTGAAGAGTATGGTCCTGGAAGCCCAGGTAATAAATGCACTATTGTGATGGTGCTGATTTTAACGTGTTTTGTTAATTTCATTGTTTATTATTATTATTGTTGTTGTAATTATTATTACTATTTTTATATTTATGTTTGACAAGGAGAAGGCATAAAGTCGTCACCTTGGATCTTGATGAAATTTATTTTGAATATAGACTATAATTATTGTATCAATATGGTAAAGTATAAAAATCCACTACCCAGCCAATTTTTAATTAGATGTATTATATTTAAAGTTTCAATTTTTGAACGAACTGTTGTAGATGACAGTAGATGGTGCTCCAACTTCAAGCCTAATGGCTGACGCACATCAGTCAACTAGCTAACAATAAGCCAAAATGATATAATTCGATGCGTCGAATCGAGAGCAATGTTATTTTGTGAAAATCAAAGGAAATGTCACCTCTATTAGTAATTTTAAATTTTAAATTTTAGTATTTTTTTTTATAGTGGCCGGTCGACTCCTGCTTTGGCACAAGGAAATATTTCCTGCCAGAGTGAAATAGCATTACGTAACTTTCATTATTTTCGAAATAGATTAATATTTCATACTTATAATAGTATAGATACGCCATTTCACTTGCACAAATACAAAATATGTACTTCCAAATACAAAAAAATATCCCTTGAGAAAATTTTTGTAAATTTTAAAATTCTGTTAGTGGAAAAAAATTATAAAAATCCAATAGTGTCGATTTATTATATTTGTCTTTAAAAACATCATTATAATGCAGATTAAATCATAAAAATCTTGTTAAAAATGCGTACCGGCACCTTTTTTTTTCAAAAAAGTGTAATATTACATACATGTTTATTATACAAAAAAGTTTTTTTCAATTGCACCTTTTTTGGTTTTAAAATAAAAAGAAAAATTAAAAAGTAGAAGTATAACTTACAATATACTCAGTAGCCAATAACTTATTTATTTATTTATTTATTTAAAAATAGAGAATTATTAAAGCATCAATTTGGCTTTATCGGTCAGTGGTGATTAGTGTTTCTTCTCAGGAATTCTTTCTCGAGAATTTCTCGAAAAAAATGCTGAAATCGAGAATTTTCATTTAGGTAATAAAAGGTTGCTCAAAAGGTTCATGCCAGATATTCGAAAATATGCATACTTTCTTCTAGCAATAATGACGAAAAGATTTGAATGACAAAAAATTGGTTACGATTATCCGGCCTTATCTTTGCTTTGGTAATCTATATAAGAAACCGCCCCTAAATGAAGAAATCACTCGGCATGGAAATTGGCAAAATTATTTAGGGGTATTTTGTTTTTTAACAATCCAAAAAGGTTTATTTCTTCTTTTTTTTGTAAGACTGTCATTAAAACATGTTTTCACAAGTAGGGTGTAAATATACGAGAGCCTGAATTTCGTTTATTATTTGATGTTCCGAATCAAATCATTTTCACATACAGCTCTCGTTTGTTTCATTGTCGATCGAACCAACATCGACATCGAACGAAAGAAATTTTTTCACGGTCGAAAATTTTTTTGACAAAAATATAACAAGAGTGACCGATTATCAATTATTATCCATTATTACTGTAAGAGTTACTTTAAGAATAATATGTAATAATGTAACTATTAATATTTAACGATTAATGTTTTACCATTCTTCTAGTTGGGTTTTATTCAATTACATACAATGAATAATATATTTATGTATCTAAGTGTTTAAATATTGATAAAGAAAAATAAAAACAGCAAAGGTGTCTGCAATACTATACTGTAATAACATTATTATATATGTTTTATGTGTTTTTTCATAATTTGAAAAGTGAAATCGAGAAGTCTCATTTTTTGGGAAACGAAAATCATCGAGAAATCAGAATGTCTATTAGTGACCGAATATAACGTCCAACACATCTTATTGTCAGCGATCAATATCGACTCCGTTCGTTATGTTAACGTCTTCAACGAATTCATTGGTTTTCTTCAAATATTCAGAATTCGTGAGATTTGACGTACATTTCTCGAATCCGTGAAGTTTGTGACATTCCTCAAAGTCCCGTTGGAGTCGAATTCGCTATTTATTATTGGAACTCACAAATACGTGTTATAAAGAAATGATACCAGTGATGGTCCGATTTTTCTTGCGAAAATTGCGATAAACATCTGTTATTTTATTAAATAACTAGCGGTAGTACCCGGCGTTCGCCCGGGTTTTTTGGGTTTTTCTAGTTGTTTTTTTTCTGAAAAGTCATAATGACATATAAATGTAAACTGAAAAAGCGAAACTAATCGATTGGTTTATGAAGAATAGGCTGGTAGGCCTTTTGGGGATACAGACTCGGCCTTGCGGGCCTCGTTTCGTGGGCCCTTCGGGTCCACCCCCCACCCCCCCTTCGTTCCCAACTTACGCGCAGGCTCACTATTATTGAGATCTAAAAATAAATATTGTAATCTATTAAAAAAAAATAATTAATTTTTCGAAAAACGCGTTTTGAAAATATTTACTGTTTAAATATAACTTATTGAAACGAAATCTAAAAAGAAATCAATATTTGAATCCGTATTTCAAAAAAATAGAAATAAAAAAAATCAATTAAAATGTTTAACAATCGTATACATCTGTAAATCAGCTACATTAACGCGATAGATAATTGTTAAAAGTTAAGGATTAAGGATTATTTGACTTATTAAATCATTCAATAGACACCTTTTCCCTTAACTCATCAATTTCGGTTTCAAAGCGGCCATTACTCGTTTCATACAAATATTACGTGAAAAAAATTTGAATTCAACGAAAAAATAAATCGCCCCTCCAACGGGGTACATACTCTCTCCGCGTCGCAAAAATTACGATAAATTCATATAAAGATACAAAACATGCGTAAGAGCACTCCCAGCGATGATAATCGTTCGAAAAAGATCGAGAGACTGTCGTGTTCGCATTCAAATGTCAAATTCCCGAGAAAAATAAATGAACGTCGTTTGGTCCCACGAAAAATGTATGAAAACCAAACGAGTTCAAATATGGAAATTGAGATATCTGTTGGAATTTGGAAATTATTGGAGCCCTAGTATTCATTTCTATTAAGTCACAAAATGACTTATTTCAAAATGTATTCAGACAAACAAACTTTCATACTTATAATAATATAGATATATGTAGATAATATTTTATATGTTAAAATGTTTGCTGAACTTTCTGGATTATGTGACCAAAATAACTTTTTGAGAAATTTGCATTTTTCAAGACATTGTCTAAATCGCTCTGAGAAAACATGTTAACGGGAGTATGAATGACATGTTAACATGTCTCTTAACATGTTAAGAGAATGTATGAGTCATCTATTCCGATGTAGATAACGTGCTAACAAAATAAATATATCGCAAGTAGGGAATATGGAAGGGTATATTTTATTTTAGGGAAATACGAGAAATCCAAAATATCCAATTTACGCTAATTTGTTTTTGGTTTACGTATTAGAAATGATTCCACAAAAGTCCGCTACCAGTAAGTTCATAGAACGAATTTTGACCCCCAAAAATTCACACTGAGAAAATCCACCCCACAAAAATCCACCCCCACGAAAGTTCACACCGAGAATTTTCACACCGCCAATTTCCACCCCTACGAAAATCCAACCCCACGAAAGTTCACAGCGAGTTCACATAATATGTAATGAGCGTACAAGACGATTTATTTTTTCGTGTATGGATTAATGTTTTACTTCACAATTATTTAAATTTCATTAATCACGATCGGGGCCCTGGAACTCAGAACTCCTTTCTCGTCAGGCCCGTGTTTTTAGAATATCCGTGCCCGTGCTCCCCGACATTAGCTCAGATAATCGAGAGTATACTGTACAATACAATAATTAATTTCAAAGAATTTATTAAAAAAAAAATACTCGGTTAATATGCTCCGGCACTTAAAATTAGTGTTTTTTTAACACAAATTTCATCTTCGCAATCGCCCATACAAATTACAAAAATAACACAAATAAATAATAAATAATACATGTACACTTTTTTAAACTCTCGAAATGTATGTATTATATGTACATGCGTTTTGACATACGAGTAACTAGCACACGGATTTTTCGTTGGAATTTTGTAGTCCGCCCGCCGACCCTATTGCGCGTACGTGTTCATTACAGATTGATTATACCGGTTTGCAAATTTAAAAGTGAGAATACGACATTTGAAATACGTGTGTATGCGTGGTGGTATGATTGTATTTATGTGTACACGAATAAATAAATAAAAAATTGAAAAAAAAAAAATACCGGTAAAAACCGATAATACCGAAACCTGGAATTTTTTTTTCGGTAATACCGGTATTATCAAAAGTCGGTATTTTTGGAATCCCTAGTTGTGGCGCAAAGTGAATGATTTTGGCAGTCCATCTTCAACAATCAACTCTTTTTGCTCTTCGGTATGATGTATTCGAGTTTTAATTATTGTTGGTTTGGTGTGACATTTCTATGATTGTTGCATGCTTCAATCCCTGGCTTTTTCAATTGAACTAGTTTTATACAAAGATTCTGGAATTAAATGTGATTTTTTTTTCGAAATTATTTTAAAATTTCATTTATTTTACATATCGATGGTTCTGTATCAATGTGATTCTTTTCTGATCAATGGAAAACCTATAATATATCCTTTGATGTTTATTTGGTGCACGAAAAATGTTAACTTCTGATTGTATGCAAGTTATTTGAGTCATCGTGTTTTCAAAGTCATTTGAATAATTATTTTTCAGAATTCGGACTAATACCGATAAAAAAATCTGTGAGATTGTTATCTAAAATAAATTTGTCTCTATTTATTTGAAATTTTACGTGAATAGGTCAACATCCAATAGGTGAAAAAGCTTGCACTTACTTGACAGTCAACTATCTGGTCGGAAGTTTACATTTAAAAATATGTATCCCCCTCTCACTTAACAATAAACATTTTTCGATGTGCACTTATAACATTGTCGTTCCAAATCAGATATCGTTCTACTTTTTATTTTACATTAATTTTGTGTATCTTATGTTTTTGAAGTTTTTAATTTATTTTTATTGATGTTTCATATTTATCATTATTATTTTATTAATATACGTTTAATTTCATAGGATTTTGGGATCCACTGAAATACTTCAACTATGGAAGAAAAAGGAAAAACAATCATCAGGGAATGTTCGCCGGTTGTTTTCAATCTCACAATCAATGCAGTCCGCTTTTATATGTTTTATGGGGTTCAGAATCAAAGAAGAGCTGGTATATTTCTTTTTATAACTCTACATATAAGTAGACAATAGGTTTTATATTTTTAAAATAATATTAATTTTGATTTTAGATACACCTTATCACCCTCATTCATCATATGGTGGTTCATTAAGGGAAGGCATGTCTGCTCGAATCACTCATTTTAATATCAAATAGTTCCGGAGACGAAAAATATCGATATGTTACAACGTTTCAAATTCCCAGTCAAGCTTGGGTGGAACGATTTTTGGGAGATATATAATACATAGTCGAAAAAAAGCAGCTGATGAAGTAATATTGGTTAGTCAGGTTAGTGTTTTGTTCATTGAATCAATGTTTATTTTTTATAATTTTCGATAACTCATATAATTTTTTTTTACAAATCGAGTACAATTCTAAAGTGTTCCTTGGCTCAAAAGTTTGTTTTTTTGGATTTTCGGAAGAAAAATTTCAGTATATGACCAAAATTCTTGTGGAAAATGATGGCGAAACGCCAACATTTGATCGACCCTACATATTCACATGCTGTAAGTGACTTTTTTTTAAAAAAAAATTAATGTTTTGTTGGTTCATCATTTCTTTACACACACTTTGTTGCATAATATGAAACCTTCGTAGTATTTAAAAAAAAGCGCGTTTGAAAAAGCCTTAGACGTCTGGCAGGAGAGGTGGGATGAGGTAGTGACTGGTCGGCACACCTTCTCTTTCTTTCCGGATATCAGGTGGCGTCTGACAATGAGAGCCTCCTTCGTTGGCATGAGCGGATTGGCTCTCATGGTACACGTCCCTTACCGAAATACGACTTACAATTAGTTTAGCGTGGTAAGGTATAGCCTAGCTAGACTGTCGCATTTGTCTGGCAAGGCCTTGTCCTGTAGTAGATAATTAATAGGCTACTAATGATGATGATGACGACACGAAATTTAAAATTGCATACGAACGCGGACTAAGCGGCTGCTTAGGGCCCCCGATATCAATGAGCTAAATAAAAATGGACCCCAGATTCTTTACCCATTTCATGCCAATTTTTTTATGATTTACTTAAAAATTTTAGTTTGTATCGCTTAATACTTGAAAGTTGAAACTAATAATACAAATATAGATTATTTATTCATATAATTGTACTTCAAAATTTTCTTTACAATAAGATATTATTTTTAATATTTCACCAATTACGACCAACTGAGAGCAAAAATATTTGCGCATCTTAATTGGGGACTGGTAGGATAGGGGTTCGAAAATTTGTTTTCTTTAAAAATTTTAACACGTTGAAAAAAAAATTATTGAATAACGCTAGCGAACGAGCGAGCGTTTTTATATTTGAATGGTCATAACTTTTAACTGACAACACTTTTTTTTTTCTCGCCTTGACAAAAGTGATAGTACATTTAATTACCTATTTAATGGCATATGTCACAATCATGGTGGAAATTTGGACCAATTTTGGTCATTTACATTGTTACGGCTCGCGCACATCAGCTAAACTTTAGACGACTACCAAGGTCAAAACGTCGGTAGATCGGAAAGAGAAGGAACGCAACGGATGCGAGTGACGCATCGGCCCTGGAGACGGCGGCGTGTGAACGCTATTGTACAAACTTCGAAGTTTAGTAGGTGTGCACGCAGCGTTACATTGGTTCTCCAAAAAATATTATTTACTTTTTGTTTTGTTATTTTTGTTAATAGATTTTACCGTGAGAATTAGTCTTACATTAAGAAAATTTAGTAATTAAAATTAGATGGTGGGCTGGAGTAAATCTTGTCAGTTACTAGCAGACCCTGGGATATACACCACCATTATAAATCTTATGATATCCATGAAAAAATGAAAACAAAATTCGTCTGTGGCGCTTTTCCTTTTATTTTTTAAATCAACACTTGTTTTCCATTATCAAATTTTCGAATAATTACTTTCAGACCTTTTAGATTTTTTAATATGTTAAATTTTTTACTTTAAAAATCGGAAGGGGGGGCAGAGCCCGAAATTTTTTTTTGTGTACACACAAATATAATCACACCACCATGACATAACAGGTTTTACCCCAAAGTCGCTATGGTGGCTAAATCATTAATCATCTCATCAACACGATAAGATGACATTAGAGGTGTAGCCCCCAAATTGCCATTGCGGCCAAATCATTTTAAATCATTGGGATAGGAAGGAGGACCGATCCAGACGCGCGTACCGCACATACTGGTGTACCGATCGCCGACAACTGCTCATAATAATTGTTACAAGCAATCGCAGAGTGGGTACATATAAGTTGTATGGCAGACGATAAAGAATGACATCGGAAAACCATTTTTGGAATCGCCTCATCAAACGAAAGATTTAACTCTCATTTTTTTGGGACAAATGGTTAAATTCCCATCTGAGACGATCGAGTAGGTGTTAAAAACGGGGTCTTTGCTCTGGCCAACCCGGGATTTGAACCATCATCAATATAACCAAGTAATTCGTAAAATTAACAAGAATGTTTCAAAATAAGTTACATTGAAAACTGCTAATAACTATTTAACAAAACGTAAAGGAATAGTAAAAATTATTTTTAACCCTAATCAAGCAAATTTTAAAGGTGATAGGAAAGACTCGCAAAATAACAAAATAAGAAATCGAATCTAAAAGATGACGTAATTAAAACTGCGGATAAAAATTTAATACAACATAAAAAAAAATTTGAAAAAAATAAGAAAATTGATTCTAACCGTAATAAAAATTATAAACTAAGAATGAAAACCGTGGATAATTATTTTATACAACGTAAGGGAAAAGATAAAAACAAAATTATGATTTTTCCGACTGTAGACGCCTATTGGCGTTCTGTTTTTTCGTTTAAACGACCTCGGACGCCTATTGGCGTCCATAGATACACACGAACTTTGCTGTTCAAAAATACCTTGATTTTTTATTTAGGCATCGAAACTTTTAAAACATAATGATTTCATAACTTCATAATTTCATAACTATGTGGTGCTCTCATGTTTGTATTAGTTTGTAGGAAGATCTTGACGCCAAGCGCCACGATGGTAGATCTCGGTCCAGACCAGTATACATATAACTATGTATACTTATAATGCCAGCGGCGAGTTTTAATGCGGAATCTGTGACCCTTCAAAGTGAAGCTCGGCATTGCAAACTACTATGTCAGGAGCCATGAGGGTGCTGTCTGCTGACGGTGTTGCTGTTGACGTGTCGTGGAGAAGGGCATCATCATCATCATCATCATTAGGTTGTAATACTCAAAATGCCCGATTTTTTTGCAACAAATAAAACGCTATAACTTTTTCAATTTTCAAAATAGGATAAATTTACACCAAGAATCTTCTGCCAACGATTTGATAGCAAACATCTTCCGTGTTTATAAAATTCTGTGTTTTTGGAGGCTACGAAGTCATCAAAGGCCTTTTCAATATCGTTTGGATTTTCTGATGGAGGAATGAATCTAAATAAAAAAAAATGATAATCGGTCACAGAATAAGTAGGAGAATAAGCAGAGTACCTCATATTAAAAGATAGGAGGTCTTGCGTTGTCATGAAGCAATCTTTTTTTTATGTTTTATAAAAAATTGTTTTATGTTTATGTAAAATGAAACTGTAATTCATTAGCGACACTCATAAGCAAAAGATAAAACGAATATGAGTGCTGTGTCAATGATTCTCGACATTCTTTATAATTATTTGCTATGTAATTATTTTAACGTATTTCTAGATTAAATTAATAAAAAAACTAGTTTTTTTCATTTACACTTAAATACATTCATTATGAATAATTTCTGAAAGTTTCTTAAAAATTAATAAATTAGTAACAAAGTTACAACAATTTAAATAAATTGCGCAAAAAAGTGGGATTTCGTGCAAAAAGGTGCGCTCGTCAAGTGAATCCAGTAGCCGTTCCACCTGATCGATAAAGCTAACAAAAAGTCGGTAAATTAAAAGCTAACAAAAAACTATCGAAATCAACGTATAAAAATCCCAATCGTTCAGTGATAAAACAAACTCCTTACAAAGTTATAAACAATCATCTGGAAAGAAAGACATCTTACAATTAAATTTAAAGAATATTTGACAATCACTTAACAGAAAAGAAAGTAAAGTACAAAGCAAACATTAAAAAATTAACAAATAATTTAATAACAATTTAAAAAAAAATTTTAAAAGAGAAAATCTTCCATCGCGATAATGAACGAACTAAAACGGCACCTAAAATTAAATAAAAATATTGTGTTTTAACTAAAAACTCGTAATAATAACTTTCAATGAATTTGGTTACTTACAGTTACGGCATCTTAATAAAATCTCATAATACATTGATTTTTTAAGGGATGCATTTAGATGAGATTTGTCTTGCAATAACTTTAGCTAAACTTAACATAATTTATAGATATATAGGTATCCCCTGATTTACGCGGTAGGTAAATACGTTCCACGAAAACCCGCGTAAATTGAAATCGCGTAAAAAAGTGTATGTACCCATACAAAAAAATGAGATAGGTTCCAAAAAACGCGTAAATTGAGACATGAAGTCTATACTAAGAAGATTGGTTCAGGAAATCGCGTAAAAAAGTCTAACAAAAAATAAAGTTAAATTAAAATAAGATTAAAAATATAATAAAATTTAATGAAAAACGAAATAAAATCTCATTTCATAAGCTTTAGCAACAGATGACTCTTTTTCTCCTTTTTGTAAGCGATCCAAAATTTCGATCTTTTTTTTGTAATGATATGACTTACTTACATATTTTTGTAATGATATGACTTTTGTAAAATATGTCTTACATTAGTGAAAATATACTACAAATGAAAAAAAAAACAAACCTAACAATAAGAATAGTTAGCGAGGTGCAGTGGTTTAAGGAAAAAGGAAATGGGAGAAGGGGTATAAACGGTCATCGATACCGACGTATGCCCGACCATTAAATAATTTTTATTTAATTAAATAGATGTTATTTCGCAATATTGTAATTAATTAATTAAAAAAAATATTATTTGCTTGACCGCGTTAAAGTGAAATGGCGTAAACCAGGTACCGCGTAAATCGGGGGATACCTGTATTTTACTTCCAAGTGAATTAAGATATTTGAAATGACACTTTGATAACCAGGAGATTAACATCGTCTCGTATGAATATATTTATGAAATGTTAGTTACAAGCGTACTACAATAATTTAAATATAATCTTCTATGTGAAAATTTCCAATCTCTTCCCTATCCAGTAAATTGTATCATGAACTCTTTATATTGACAATTTGTGGACGAAAAGTGTACATGATTGAAGAACAAGATCAAGATATGATTGAAGACCATAAAATTACATGTAAAGTTTTAATCAAAAGTGAAAGCGATTCTATTGACAAATTAATAATAGGGTGTAAAAATGAAAAGCCAAAAACACTACGAATAATTAATTTTACCCCATCCCTCGCTTAACACGATACTCGTTTGATACGATTTTGCTTTAACACGGTTTCAGTTTTGTTGAAAAAAAATGTATTTTCGATTAAATCTTGCTTTGTAGACGTGCGCACAGCTGCGGGAATTTCCAAGAATAACGTTAGGGTA
This sequence comes from Hydropsyche tenuis, assembly GCA_009617725.1. NCBI lineage: Eukaryota > Metazoa > Arthropoda > Insecta > Trichoptera > Hydropsychidae > Hydropsyche > Hydropsyche tenuis. The sequence goes on along the minus strand of VTON01000113.1, from coordinate 158,812 downwards.
TATCTGGACAACTGTCCATTTTAAATATTAAAAAAAATTTTGGATTGTCTTCAAGATGGACAGAGTACGGCTGACAATGAGATTGTAAAAAAATTCAGTTTGAATGAAGCAATGATTAGAACGATTAAAAGGAGGGAAATAGAACCTAAAATAGAACCTATCCTCTCTTTTTCATTTTGTTAGACTAGCTTAACACGGTTTTGTTTAACACGGTGATCTAGCAGGACCTATCTTCCGTGTTAAGCGAGGGATGGGTGAGTAAAATGGGTGGGCGTGTATATTCATGTTGCGTAAAATTAGAATTTATAAAACTATTATATTATATATATTATTATTTAATATAAATTTATAAAAAAAAACAGTACTATCATTTGATATAAAATATGTAACAATTTATGCATCAACCTGAAAATTGAAAATTGAAAAGTTTGCGAATGAGTTTTATTTGTTAGCGTGAACTGTAGAACTCTTTTAGCGATGATGAAATATCAAATGTGTCAATGAAATTGTGAATATGCAAATGAAACTAGATTTACGTTTAAAGGAAGGGTTTGATTAAAAAGTAGATGACAAATAAAAAAAACAAATATTCGTTTAAACATAATTTATTTTTTCATCTTTCTTAAATTTATCTATAATATTTAAATAACGAGTTCTAATAGAAAAATGTGTGTATGTATTTAATACATAGATTGATTCATTTATCAGAAAGTCGAACGCTCACTTTCACATAAAAACGAACCGATAAATTGTTCTAAAGGCTTCAAAACTAAACTCTAAAAAATTAAAAATAAAGTAAACAAGTAACAAAAAAACCAATATGAAAGTTTCATACAGTATTTCCATACACGATAATATGTATCGAAAAGCAACTAATATTCGAATAGAACATATACAGCTGGGAACCGTCAAGCGGCAGAATCGTTCGGTTTCGCTTTGGGCTCGTCCTTGGCGTTGATCTCTCGATAAAGCCTCTCTTTGGCCCTGACCACCTTCGACTGCAGATAGAAAGAGCCCCCTTTGGCCTTCTCGTTGACCGCGAACAGATGCCCGTAGCTCTTGTCGACGGCCTCCTTGCTGACGTCCGACACGTTGAGGATCTGCTGCGCCTCGTGCACGCTGAGGCCGGCGTCGAGGTCGTCGACTGCGGACCTGGCGCCCCTCTGTCCGCCTCCGGCCCGGCGGGCGGCCTCCTTCGACGCGGCCATCTCCTGGCGGAGGGCGCGCGTGAAGGCTTTGCCCACCACCTGCGCCCCCAACATGACGATTTGCGCTATGTACTTGGCCATTGGGAGCCGACACGCAAACCCACCTAACCTATTACGCCGATTCTGACGTTTGACGTTTGACGTTTCACGTTTGACGTTTCGCGTCGCCCGATCGAAACTAAACAGCGTCCGGGTCGACCTTCTAATTTTAGATTTGACTACCTATCGTCGCCAAAGGTGGCCAGAAGTTAACTCACACGAAGCAAACGCACACTAACAATAAGTAAACTCGGTTGGGGGAAGCTAACACACGCGAAGCAAACGCACGAAGTAAACTCACAGGAAGCAAGCTCACACGAAGCGAGCTCACACGAAGCAAGCTCACAGGAAGCAAGCTCACATGCTTTCGAAAATTCTCGTATTATTTAACAAGAAATATTACTTTGGTACTGACAAAATATTATGGACGTATACTATTACGTCTAACGTGAAATTATTTTAACACAAAAACGTATTTTGGTGCTTTCAGTTTCGTGTTAAACGTTTTTCACTTTAATTTGAAAATTTGAAAATTTTCGAAAGCAACCGTCGCCAAACTATCGTTTGTATTGTGAATTTAATTATGGACTATTGCGAGTTTTATTTTTTTTGGAATATTTCCAATTTGATCGAGAAATTGCGTTATTTTTAATTTTGACAGTTGTGTCGAGTTATGTGGTGCTTGAGCCAAGGCACGCGGTTTCCTCGCCGGTTTTTGAGGTTCACTATACTATTTGTTGTTAAATTATGGCAAAGGTAAATTTTCAATATGCGAACGGAAAGATCTGAATGTTTTAACTGTGGATTATCATTATTTTGTAAAATTGAAAACTTGCATATTCTATGATTTTCAGAATCTCGTAAGTTTAGTGACGGGAGGAGCTTCGGGGCTCGGCAAAGCCACGGTAGAACGTTTCGTAAAGCAAGGATTCAAAGTTGTCCTCTGCGATTTGCCCGTTTCTAAAGGGTCAGAAGTGGCTAAGGAATTAGGAGAAAATGTCGTTTTCACACCTGCAGATGTAATCCATCACTTTATGCATTTCGTACAATTCTCTACAGATACTTAGATTTTTTTAATTTATTTAGATATGCTCAGAAGAGGAGATAACGAGTGTATTAAATGTAACCAAAGAGAGATTTGGAAGATTAGATAATTTGGTGAACTGTGCAGGAGTCGCTATGGCTTTTCAAACGTACAATTTCACTAAAAAAAAACCTCATAAACTAGAAGATTTTGCTGAAATTTTAAATGTAATGCGTTTATTCCATTTATTTATATAGGTATAATCATTTCTATTTCTATGATTTTAATAATTACATGTATCAGATAAACACTATTGGAACGTTCAACGTTATTCGATTGGCCGTCGGTCTCATGGGAAAAAATGAACCAGATGAAAATGGACAAAGAGGAGTTGTTATAAATACGTCTTGCACTTCCGCATACGATGGAGAGATCGGTCAAGTGGCTTATGCTGCTTCCAAAGCCGCAATCGTCGGAATGACTCTTCCCTTGGCGAGAGATTTATCTTCTCAAGGAATTCGAGTTATGACTATAGCACCGGGTATGTTGTTAGATTGTAATTCAATATGTTTAAAAACATTTCAGTATTTTAATACTATAGGAATATTTAGGAATATTTGACACACCTATTATATCGTATCTTCCGGAAAAAGTTGTTGAATTCTTATCGAGATCGATGACGTTTCCTCAACGCCTCGGCCAGCCGTCGGAATTCGCTCAGTTAGTGTCTAGTATTATTGAAAATCCTCTTTTAAACGGTGAAGTTATAAGATTGGATGCTGGATTACGACTAAACTTGTAAATATAATAAAAAATATTTTACACAGATAAAATTCACAAACTAATTGTTTATAATATACATATGTATTTGATTCGTTAGATTTAGTTATCTAGTCTTATTAAGTTTTTATTTTTATTTTGTAATTTTGTTTACAATATATTTGTTTAATAAATTTATTGGTAAACCTTTAATTTTTTTCTGTGTATTTTTCTAAACAAGGTTTTATAAAAAATTTATGGTTTTAAAAATTAAATATTAAATATGTATGTTACAGTTCAAGTATCCATTTCAGTCTGTTCATAAACGTACTAGTTTGTTTATACACAAACTATCAATTTTAGTTTGAGTATAATATAAACAAACTAGTACGATACTATAAAACTTTTACGATAGATACTTATAAAATATTTTCGATCTGAATACCTGATTGAATAAGATACGTTCAGTAAATGTGACGCAAAAAACGCTAACCTAACCTAACCTAATCACGCATTTAATAATAAATACGTTCAGACTTTTGACTGATTGTGAGACATGCGGCAAACGACATAAGTACGTTTAGTTTTCCCTGACTGAGAAATGCGGCGTTTGGCCCAACCCCCATGTTCAGTTTTAATCTCAATACAATACTCAAACTAAAGATCATCAGTACGAGTATACTAAGACTAATTTGTATAATATGTTCATTATTTATTTCGTGTACATTAGAACTAGCCAATTTAGAATGTGTATAAACAAACTAGTACGTTTATGAACAGACTGAATGGATACTTGAATTGTGACATACAATATAAAAATTGACATCCTGATAAATTTACATTGATAATTCTCAATTCAGAATGCTTCATTCTTTTTATTTCAAAAATAACTTCTAAGTTTGCAAATCAAAGTTGATAAAACAAAGTATTTAAAGAAACAGTAAAATACTGTCAATAACTGACTCAAATTACATATATATTCAAATTGTTTCATAATAGTTAATAAATTATAAAATAATTTTTTTCATTTCCATAATGAATTATGAATAAAAAAACCATTTTTTTTACATTTGATTTGAAAATAATAAATGCATAGTTAATTCGATGTCACTTCAAATTTTTGATTATGAAATAAACTGAAAATCTATCCTATACTGTGGTGTTGTAGAATCATTAAAAAGCCTACCATTTTCATATAAAATAATTGCAATTAAATGAAAAAAAAAAAATTATAATATACATACATATATTATACATATGTACATATATACAGGGTCTTCCCCGGGACTTTTATAACTTCTAATTGGATTTAAAGTGACTTACAATTAGAGTCATGATAGAGAAGTGAGAGTGATACCATTCCAAATGAAATCGGCTACAATTTATTTTTCATTCCCCCCCCTCAAATTTTACCTCTCCCCCCTCTTCCATTTACATATAATTGTACATTTTGAAAACAGTAAATGGATTTGTATCTAAAATTTATCCATTCGTAAGATGGATCAAAATTATAATTAATTAGTATGATCTAATCTACATTGAATATTTTCAAATTTTCAATGACTCCTAAAAATTTAACACACATCTTTCAACATAGAAAAGCCGAAAGAATACACACGTGTAAAACGTTATACCACTCACAAAACGCGTATTATTTATACAAAAGAAGGTTCATAAACTATCGAACATTATATGCAGGACCTTTCAAATTAATTGAGCGTCGCTTAACATAATTCATATTTCATCCGATCGGCGGTCAGATAAAGACGCGCATTCGTATCGGATTTCTCGTCACAACAAAACGAGATGCCCTCCGGAGGGAAAAAAGATTAAAATACCGATTGTTTGTCGAACTGTGTCCCTCGAATTTAAATATATGTATACGTGAAAAATGTAAGAGGGGGCTCCCACTGTGTGCCCCCGCAATAAATTGTGTGTGGAAGAAGACGTCTCCGTGTAACAGCTCGTTTGTTTCTTGGAAAATCGACCGGAAAACATCTTTAGTTTGATGTCGCTTTATGAATTGGGATCGAGATGTTGCGGATTGTCGTGTTCGATAAGACGATTGTTAAAGTATGAGGGTGTTATGTCAAAAATGGTAGTTTGCGGTGTGAATACCGTTTTTGATTGAATTCGTATGGGATGTATGTTACGTGTTTATGATTTAAATTTGTGATTATTGATACGATTGAACACTTTTTTGTGATCGAATTGATTCTAATAACATTATTTGATTGTTGAAGATTATATCAGATCGCTTTACTTGTTTCCGTTCTCCACTCCACGCTCCGATTAAATTAAATTAATTATTAAAATATTTAATACAAAATATAGAAATACACAAATAATATTACTATGTATATCACTATGAAATGGGAGAGAATATTGATAAAATCAATATAATCTAATTATATTATAATTAAAAATTAAATTAATATCAAAATTTCATTTTTTTCTCAAAATTTTAAATAATTTTTTTCAATTTTACATTTGAAGTTAGAGCAGTGGAGCACTATAAATTTCTGTGCTCCAGCTTCGCTTTTGCTCCGGATAAAAACCGTTACTGCGCCTGCTCCGTGTTCATGTTTCTGCTCTGCTCCAAAGCCCTGGGTTATTTTACAATAACATAAACTGTGGGAATCTTTTAATACGAAAACGCTTCACGCGAAAAATCGGTTAACAATTAATAATACTGCAGTCCTGACAAAATACATACTGCGGTGAAAATCGTTTAATATAGAAACTCATACGTTTAAAATCGTTTAACTAAAAGTAATATGTATATACTGTGGTCCTGATAAAATACTATGTACGTATACCACAAAATTCTTCAAAAACAAAAAAAAAATTCAGTCCCTTCAGTTTCGTGTTAAGCATTTTCCGTTGTATTTTAAACATTTTTTCACCAGAATATTAAAAATTTTATAAACAAATCAATCAATTTTGTCTATCTTTTCTAGTCACACAGATCATTTTCATATATTTTTTTCAAGATCTTCGATCGAAACGGATAGCAAATTACCAAAGGCGGTCTCCAATTATCGCAGGAGGACCTCGCCACATTTCAGAGCACCTCATTGGGCCTCGAAGCCTCCTTGGGAGGAGTCGCTCTTCGCTGAACAGCCACGATAATTACATCGTCCAAAACGGATGTCACCGGCGCTTTTTTTGCATCCGCCGAAGCCGCCATTCCTTCAAAATCCCTGATCTAATCCTCGGCTCGCACGTTCCCTTTGATGTCGCTTAATTTGTTCCACGGGATCGGACGTGGCCGTGGAATGCAGTTCATCGATATCCAACTATGGCAGAGCCAGTTCTTCGTTATTTCCTACCGGCGTGCAAACATTGTTAATTCGCCGGCGCGTCTTAGTCCGTGTGACCCCTGAAAAACGCCATAAATATTATAAATATATAATGTTGTATGATGAAAATATTTTTCGCATAACGAACCGTCGCGGTGTCCGTTTGCGAAAGCGTTGTTACACTTTACGGTCTCGCCGTAGGGCTAGTATGAGTAATGGCCACGCACGAGAACTATGTATCTCGATGGACGTATAAGCTCGTAACGGAAAGTGAGTCGTTTTGGTCTTTTGTCGATCAGTCGAATGGGTTGTTGGTCGGATCTGTTGGTTCGGCTTTCGAAATGGTTGGTATGTTGGGTTGGAGCTATTGATGTTTTTGTATGAATGTCGAATGTAAAAAAAAATATGTGATATGAGTCAGCTTGATACAATTCAGGTTATCTAACAAGTTTGTAAATCTTGAGCAATACTCGTGTTTTTCAAATATCCGGGACTCGAGACACAAATTTTTGAATTCCGGGGAATCTCCGGGTCTCGAGATTTCGATTTTTTTTTAATTATAGAAAAAAGTATGAAAAATTCCATGAATTTAGTGATTGAATATCGTCGATAACCTATTACATTCTCCGTACTTTCCTCTTCTGATTTTAATGTATTCGAGTTCTTACAAAATTTCCTTCATGGAAAAAATATTACATGAATACCGGAACTCAAAACAGCCCTTTATTTATTTTTCAGTTCGTAATCTGAAGATTTTTATAAAAAAAACAGTACATATTATCATTTGATGAAAAAACATAACAACTTATGCATCAGCCTTATATAAACATTTACGTCAAACGTTGTATTGAAGCATATAATGATTTTAATTAAGTTCATAGGAAGACGTATAATTTTCTATTTTGTAAGTTGAATACAAAATCAAAGAGCCGAGTTTGCATGGAAAGCTTTGTTCGACTTTTCAGTTTTTCAACCTCATTTTTTCTCACAGAAAATACATATGAAAGTGATCCAACAATAAGTGTAATAACTAAAATGAAAAAAAAATGAGTTTTTCAATTATTTCGTTTAAAAGTTATATTCAGTGAAAGATCAACGACGATGAACGGAATGCCGCTAGCATTTATTTTGATAGTGGTCTAAAATTAATTTTCTAAAAAAATACATTTTTTCATAATATTAATTATAGTGTCGTTTTTAATACACTCAACTGAATTAAATTTTCAATAATGAGGATTTTTTTTATATGCCATTAGCCACGCTTCCCAAATGAGAACTGATAAAAACGTCAATATCTTTGGTTATAATACATATTTTTAATAACCGATTACTAGCAGCTATAAACTAGCTATTTACTAAATATCAACTTATAATTAAAATAAATATACTCAAAAATTCATTTTAAAAACTGCATTTTTTCATTTTACGATTTACGTTTACCTTAACATTTTCACTTCTTTCGCTTACAATTAGTACTTCAAATTTATAAAATAAACCAGAATCTTTTTTTTATACACTTTAGAATTTTCTAAACCTAAATATGTAATCATTTGTTAAGTTTTACCAAATACAACCGATTATAGAGCAATATAGTCAATTTTCCTAATTGGGAATAGTGACAGGAAATAAGTTAAAATATTGTTTTTCCTTATAAGCTACATGCTAAATTTATATGTCAAAAAAAAATATAAATCCAGTAGACTAAATAAATTGTGAAAGATTGCATTGAAAAATATTTTTTTAATCACTTCGAACGCAAACCTTTAAATATTTCGAAATAAAAGAGCTTTGACTTAGACCACGTTCATAATTAGGGGCAGATACACAGTCACGTGTCACAGTCATCGGTCACGTGTCCTTTGACGCAATGAAAATATAAAATTCATATCCGACAAAAGCTACTCCTACGAAAAAAAATTTTTTTATCTTTTTTGTAGGAAATTATTTAAGCTATAAATTTACCTTACATTATTTTTCTATAAAAGTGATGGTTAACGAGATATTTACGAAATATCGTTTCTGGTGACCTTCGACTCCACGTAAAATTTTATGCTGTCCTCAAATTGATACTAACTATTGATATTCTGTTTATAACCGTGATATCAAAATTTTTACCAAAATTCAGCTTTGCTGTGGCTATAAGGGAGCACATACATACATATCTTTATTTCATGGACTGACTCGGCCATTGTTAAGTGCGACTTTCAGTTTCGTTTTTGTATCCTATTTTTTAAAATTGGTTAGATATCTATATGTTTGATATATCAATCGAAAGGGCTTTATACAAAGATGTTTTTAACAATGTACGAAATCTTCAAGCTTCGTTTTTTTTTAAACAAGAAATTTCAGAAAACACTAGTTTCTCTTTACTTCAACAAGTTTTTTACAACTAATCGTGTATTCTAATAGTTTTGAGTTGATATAGATGTTTGTATTCATATTTATGGATTAAATACACAATAAACATACAAAATAATAAGAATTTTCCACCATGTTACCTTTCATTTGAAAATTATTAGTGGACAAGTGCGAGATTTTTGAGTTTTTCTCAAAAATCGAAAAAATAACAATAACTCGAAAACTATAATACTTTGGATTAAGGTATATTTACTTTAAAATATTCCAAATTACATGATCTATCTCCCTCTAAGACTTTGCACAGGTCCACCTAACACTGTACTTTATAAATTACACGCTGAAAAATATAATGCAGTAAATAATTCAAGATTTATAATCGCAATTTTCTCTTTTTTTTTTTTTTTTTCATGTGTTGTCATTGGTTGTGGTACCTGGACTAGTCCATTATCCACATATAAAAGGAACATCATGAGACAATGGGTGCTATATAGCGAGATTTATAATCGATCCTCAAACTCGCAAACCCGCACACAGTACTGGCTGCGTCGATCGCCGACGACCCCGTGCAATTGTCACAATAATCGCGGCGTCGCACACATAATTCGTGGGCGGTCGACAGAGCGAGAGAATTCGAACCATTTATTGAATTGAGAGAGATTAAACTCTCATTTTCGAGTCAAATGGTTAAATTTTGAGACGATCGGTTAGTTGTTAAAAAAACGGAGGTTACCCTGGCCATCCCCGTGGCTTGAACCATCATCCTTACGAATGACAATCCATGCAGCGTTACCGCTGCGCCACGGGCTGGCTAATTTTCTCTTGCGATTTTTTTTTTTTTCGTTTAAATCATAAATAATTCCTGATTTTTATATCAAATTAAACGTATCTGTTATATTACAGTAACGGTCATTGAAATTGCAGCACCCTGAATAATTGACATTTTTATAAATTATGAAGAATTTTCAATATTTAACAGAAAACTATTTATATCAATTGTAAGAGGAAATAAAACTCAATCAAATAAAAAAACATCGATTTGAAAAGTTATCATCATACAGTCAATAAACACCTTTTTTTTAAATGTAGAAAATCGGCCGATATAACATGACACGAAAGAAATAATTCGATTAGTGATTTAAAAGCAAACATCAAAATAATTTTTATTTAATTTCATAAGGTGATAAGAACTTCTTTATTTTACACTACCTGCAATATTTATAACTACCCCATTTTACTGTAATTATAGTCCTTATCTTCAGAAGTACTGAGGTAACTGATTTTTTTTTTATATTTATCAAAATGATATGTTCTCATGCGTTCTCCTTGAATATTTTTTCCTCAATAATTTAAATGAAGCCTTATTTTGATATTTTAGGTTGTATCATTCATCGATCTTTTACAATAGGGTTGAAATCAAAATTCCAGTTTAGCTCCCTGATGCTCAAATTCAGAGTTTTTTAGAAATTGTTTTATCTCTTAAAATTAAAAATGTTTTCGAATATTTTTTTTACTTATTTTAAATCTACATTATTGTGGCTATTTAAAAAATATATAATAATAGTTTTCAGTTACGTGACAAAGCTCAAAATCGTCCTGAAAAATATGGTTACTGTAGTAAAAAAACACACTTTTTTATAAATGTTAAAAAAACTTTTTTCAGTATTTTTAAATATTTTTAATTTTCATAATTTCATCAATTAACTTAAGATAATTAATACTAGAATATAAAAAACATCCCCAGATTATACGGTTTGCAGAAATCTTAACTGCTTCATATACCCTTTATTTGCTGCGTCTTTCGCTAATTTGCCATCGCATACCTGTGTTCCTGTCGGGTTCAAAAAAATAAAATTGATGTTATCAGAAAAATAACATTTATTCTAACTTGAAAAAGTTGTATTTTTATTTTTTTTAACTCATCCTGTTGGTCTGAACTTCATTTGATTTGTCAAAAGTGGTGTTTTGCTTATATTGTTCTTTGTAATCGATTTTTTCAAGACCTTATACGTATTGTTTGAACTTCAATTGTTATTTTAATTTACTTATCTAACTTTTTTATTTATTTAATAAGTAAATTTGAACTTATTTTTTAAGTATTTTCGGAGTAATAATCTGCCTCGTTGCGTCATAGTCCTTTTTACCGGTCTAGATCACCTACGAGGTTCCCAATTGATAGATTTTTCCGAAGTTTTTAAGAATCGCTCAAAAATTAAACGAACATAACTCATATTTTCAAAAATATCTTGTGGAGATAGCCTATATATTTTTAAAGCCGAAAACGCTTAATTTTTTTCACTACAAATATCGCGTAATTTAAAAAAATTATTGTTTTTCGCTGAAAACTTTTCCAAAAATCAACTTATCGTTTCAAAATTTTACACAATCTTAGATTATTTATTGTTTTAGTGTTTTTGATAAATAAATTTAAAAAAAGATGTAGCGTAATTCACATAGAATAGATGGAATTGAAGGTTTCCAGGTGCTGCAATTTCAATGACCGTGACTGTAATTCGAATGTACAATAGATAATACAAAATTAAATCACTTATTTTTGAAACATGAAATATTTTAAAGTAAAAAGCCCAAATTATGGGGTTATCGAACCTCGCGCAGTACGGTAATGCATCGTTTCGCGAAAACGTAGAAAATTTCAAAATGAGCCTGTTAAAAGAAAAAAAAAATAATAACGTAACCACGAAAATGTCGAAGATTATAAACGAAACGTTCTCGTGATTAGCTCGAGGGTAAAAATTTCGTGGCCGGTTAACGGTCGCTCTTCATTCCTCCTCTGGGGGATGAGTGACCAGTGGCGTGGTCACTACCCTATCATGGACAACCTTAAAATGAGCCGTTCAGTGCACGCAATGACTAACTCCATAAAACAAAATGTTGAGAAAATCGATGAAACAAGATTCATTGTTTTTTTTAAATTCCTTTATAATATAAATTCAAATAAATATTGTAGAATGCATAAATACAGGTTTAATGCATTTGAGTTGCATTATTGCAATGATTTACATTAGAATATGGAATTAATCAAAATGGCCTGAAATAAATTATTTATTATTCAATGGCCAAAAAAATTTTGTCGTTTTTTGATGTAAATCTTCATTATTCAGGAAAGTTATTTTAAACATAAATAGTTATGACTATACCAAGTGCTTTAACACTTAAATTCAAGATTTTTCAAAAAGTGGAGTTAATCAGTCTGTGCACTGAACGGCTCAAATAACGATTTTCAATAAAACACTTGGAAATAATTATATTTGTTTTCATATTCGATAATTGAAATTAGAAATCCATAGAAGAAGTCAAATTAATCAAAAGCACTCTTATGGAGATCTCTCTCTAGTATATCAATAATTATTAGAATCAAAAATGAAACAAGTCAGACTAATCTTATAAATAAATCCATCGACTGTCCATAGCTTTGAGCAAATTCCAACACACCACTGGACTTATCGTTGACTTTCGCGGTGTCGAAAAAGCTTCGATGTGCGCTCGATATGCGCCTTCGAGCTTACGAAAATGCATATGCAGATCCCGACGGGATAAGAGGTGGCCCCCGGGGGTGGATGGACGGTTTCGATGGGACGTGATGGTGTTTTACGACGCCCTGATGATGGGGGACGCAAACGACCAAATAATAACGCCAATAACGCGCACATACGATGTGCATTATTGCATTATCGTCTTTGTGTGAAATTCGTTTTGCAGATAATTTTTTTATACCTTTTATGGTGGTTTTGATATTGTTCATCGAATGAATCTGCTATAGTATGGTATTGGCGAAGTATAAAAAAGAGTATAAGCTGACTTTGTCTATTGTTCTTATATCAAAATTTTGATCATGAAATTTTCATTTTCATTTTTTCTTAATATAAGATGTATTCATAATTATAACATATGTGAACATATTTCTTAACTTTTCCTTGATTTATATTTTCATTTACTTTTTTGTATTAATTATATCATTTAATATTTTCACTTACATCTTTTTAAAGTACACTTCAATATCCACTGTGCTACTATTTTGTATGCAGCTCTCAACGATGTGCTCGTATGTGGAGAGCTCAAAAATTTCGTCCTTCGGTTTCGTTTTTGTACCCTAGTTTAAAGAATCGGTTAGATATCTTCATGTTTGATACAGCAATCGAAAGGACTTTAAATAAAGATTTTTTTTAAATATTGAAAAACTATGAACTGCGTTTTTTAAAACAAAAAAAAAAATATAAAAAACTCTAGTCTCTCTTTACTTCAATATTTTATTATAGCTAATCATGTATTTCAAATAGTTTTAAACTAATATAGATTTTTGTATTCATTAAACTATGATACTTTGAACTAATTCTAAGGTATATTTAGTTGAAAATTTTCTAAACATGACCTCTCACCTTTTTAAGGCTTTACGGAGACCTTTGGACAATGGTCCAAAGGTCTCCGTAAAGCCTTAAAAAGTATAATTGATTATAAATTTGATATAAATTTGTATAATTGTATATTTATATATTTGTATAATTGATTATAAATTTCGAAAAGATTTTTATTTTTTTATTAAAGTTCACAACTGAACAATTGTTTTGATGAATACCGGATTTTTAAAAATCTTACTGCAGAATTTCTTAACATTCAAATATTGAATTATAATGGAAAAACATATTCAATTGAAAAACTTCACAATAACCGACAAGAGCCACACGAAAAACATCACACAGCTTACCCAATCGCTTCATCGAAAAAACCATTGAGGACATCATCAAAGCTCGATACCCCCCTTTTTCGCCTCGGAGCCTTCTCCGCAATCGTCCTTCGACGATTTGGCGCCGCATTCCTCATCATCCGAGGCCCCCTTCGAGAATGTTCCGGCCCGAATGGCTGAAACGTTTCGTAAACGTGGGGTTGGATTGCGCCACCCATGGAGCCGGACCGGGGCACATTCATCACGCGCTCCCATAATGCGCCACCACTATGCGCCATTACTTATGCGAACATCGTATAAATTCACATCAGCGTCGAAGGCGCGCGCGCGTGTCGTGCGTGCGTGCGTGCGTGCGTGCGTGCGTGTGTGTGTGTGTGTGTGTGTTCGTTTTTGGATTTTTTTCAGTGGGTCGTTTTGGGTTTCGGGGTGAGATTGAGGGTTGAGGTATATATGTATATATGTATATATGTATATATATATATATATATATATATATATATATCATCATTATCAACATAGACATCCAATGCAGGATGAAGTCTTGTCAACCTGCATTGACAGTCTGGGCGGTACCTCATCACGTGTGCCCACCACGCTTTGATAAGGGGCAGGGAACATAAGAGCCAACTCCTCCCCATGCCAGCAGAGAAGGCTCTCGGACCATCGGAACGCGTATCTATGTGTCTGAATCCGGTCGCTGCTCAGTGAGCATATCGCAATGATAGTCAGTGAGGCAGACGAGACAGAGACTGAGCAGATTGCGTCCTCTGCCTGCTTTTTTGATCGCGTGGTCTCCGGCTGGCGTCTGAGGCTAGCCCGATGGCCCTATGGTTCAGACCTCAGTACAGCACACCTCATTGGTCCTCGCCTTTACCAAAGATTTTTTTTTTGTTTTTTTTTTAGCAGTACTATCTGGTCATGTGGTTAGTTGCTTGGTATTTTACTCAGGCAGTCCTTCCTCTGAAGTGTTATGCATGCTATTCGGGGTCTGTTGTTGGTTATTATCTATGGATAGATTTAGGATCGATTACGGTTTAGGTAAGGTTGGGAATTTGATGGTTCGAGCGATGGATTTGACTTTACTTCTCATAAATATTTTTTAGTTTGTTGTTGTTATTTAGTGTATTTATTAGATGAGTGTAGGGTGAGTGTTTGTCAGACAGGATATCTTGAAGATCTGGATTTAAAATTGTTTGTATTCGCGGAAACCCGTACTCACGTCGCTCGCGTTCGAGGCCAGGAGCCTGCGTCGGCTCAGGGGCGCCGGGGTGCGCGCGTCTGTATGTGTGTTTCCTTGCCGGACGGTGTGTCAGCAGATATTTATCGCGAATCGATCAGTTATTTTTATTTAATTTAATTTGTACGCGATAAATTCGTTTTGCGTGCCCCCTGCTTTGAAATTGGATGTTGTCGTGGATAAACAAAGGGCTCTGCACAGCGCAAAGGAATTTTTTCTAAGTCGGAGACAAAAAAAAAAAAAAAAGTGTCGGTTTGGTTGTTTCGCTTTGTGCGGCAAGAAGGTTCGCATTCGTTTCGAAAGATTTATTTCTTCCGAGTTTTCGGACCCAGATGCGTTTGATTATGTATTAATTTGTTAATGTTGGGGATTTAATCGCGTACGTTTCGTTTATCGGATTGTTAGTGTTTTTTTTTTTTTTTTTTTTTTTGGGTTTCTGTTGGCGGGTGTTGATATTAAGTTAGTAGTTTATGTTTCGCGCGCACTTTTGGTAATTAGTCGATGCACTATTGGTTACTATTCGATGTAATGTTATTGGGTGGTTAGTTTGGGGGTGGGATCCGGGGGGGAGGTCAGAATTGGATTCGATATCGTCTTATCGTTTTATTCGCGCGATATTGGCGTCCCGATTGAACTCCATATATATATATATATATATATATACATATATATATATATATATATATATATATATATATATATATATATATATATATATATATATATATATATATATATATATATATATGTGTTACAAAAAGTGTATTTGCCAGTTAAAATATATTCTGACTAGTTAAAATATATTTTATCTAACCTACGTAGTTATTTCATCTGACACAATGGAAATATAATTTAACTGGTCAGGATCAGACAAAGTGTATTATAGCTAACGAATTGTAAGCCAGTGTTGCCAACGCCACTTGCAAACCGTTTCGAATAACAGCCGCACATGTTTACTTCGGTTTCTATCAATTATATCACACTCTCTTCAAGAAACCAATTATCATAGTTAAAGGGAAAGGTACAGAAATTTCGTTTGTCCACTAATATGGGTCACTAAACGTCATTTGTATAGGCTCAAAACTAACGTTTTTGTGATAAATGCATTGTTGAGATTATTGTATTACTAAAATCTTTTCAATATTCAGGTATAGAAGAAAAATATACACGTTATTTATGTAATACAAATATTCATTTGAAAAATCTGAACTGTCAAAACTCATCTATCAAGTTGAAAATACACTTTAACTAGTGAGCATCAGTTAAATTGTATTTTCGTCTGTTGAAATATATCTGAACTAGACAATGTGTATTCAAATAAAAATTATCTAAAACGTCAGACAAAATATATTTTAACTAAAGATACACTTTGACTGAAACATATATTATATACAATCATTGTCATTGAAATTGCAGCACCTGGAAACCTTTAATTCTATCCATTGTACATATGTGAATTACGCCACATCTTTTTTCAAATTTATTTATCAAAAACATTAAAACAATAAATAATCTAAGATTGGGTAAAATTTTGAAAAGATAAGTTGATTTTTGGAATAGTTTTCAGTGAAAAACAATAATTTTTTTAAATTACGCGATATTTGTAGTGAAAAAAATTAAGCGTTTTCGGCTTTAAAAATATATAGGCTATCTTCACATGATATTTTTGAAAATATGAGTTGTGTTCGTTTAATTTTTGAGCGATTCTTTAAAAATTCGGAAAAATGTAGCAATTAGGAACCTCGTAGGTGATCTAGACCGGTAAAAAGTACTATGACGCGACGAGGCTGATTATAACTCCGAAAATACTTAAAAAATAAGTTCAAATTTACTTATTAAATAAATAAAAAAGTTAGATAAGTAAATTAAAATAACAATTGAAGTTCAAACAATACGTATAAGGTCTTGAAAAAATCGATTACAAAGAACAATATCAGAAAAACACCACTTTTGACAAATAAAATGAAGTCCAGACGGACAGGATGAGTTTAAAAAAATAAAATACAACTTTTTCAATTTAGAATAAATGTTATTTTTCTGATGACATCAATTTTATTTTTTTGAACCCAACAGGAACACGGGTATGCGATGGCAAACTAGCGAAAGACGCAGCAAATAAAGGGTATATGAAGCAGTTAAGATTTCTGCAAACCGTATAATCTGGGGATGTTTTTTTATATTCTAGTATTAATTATCTTAAGTTAATTGATGAAATGATGAAAATTAAAAATATTTAAAAATACTGAAAAAAGTTTTTTTAACATTTATAAAAAAGTGTGTTTTTTTACTACAGTAACCATATTTTTCAGGACGGTTTTGAGCTTTGTCGCGTACCTGAAAACTATGATTATATATTATTTAAATAGCCATAATAATGTAGATTTAAAATAAGTGAAAAAAATATTCGAAAACATTTTTAATTTTAAGAGGTAAAACAATTTCTAATAAAACTCTGTATTTTTAACATCAGGAAGCTAAACTGGAATTTTGATTTCAACCCTATTGTAAAAAATCGATGAATAATACAACCTAAAACATCAAAATAAGGCTTCATTTAAATTATTGAGGAAAAAATATTCAAGGAGAACGCATAAAAACATATCATTTTGATAAATATAAAAAAAAAATCAGTTACTTCAGTACTTCTGAAGATAAGGACTGTTATTACAGTAAAATGGGGTAGTTATAAATATTGCAGGTAGTGTAAAATAAAGAAGTTCTTATCACCTTATGAAATTAAATAAAAATTATTTTGATGTTTGCTTTTAAATCACTAATCGAATGATTTTTTTCGTGTCATGGTATATCAGCCGATTTTCTACATTTATAAAAAAGGTGCTTATTGACTGTATGATGATAACTTTTCAAATCGATATCTTTGTGATTTGATAGAGTTTTATTTCCTCTTACACTTGATATAAATAGTTTTCTGTTAAATATTGAAAACTCTTCATAGTTTATAAAAATGTCAATTATTCAGGGTGCTGCAATTTCAATGACCGTTACTGTATATATACATATGTATATATAACCATTTAATATTGATATAATAACAGAAAAAAACAAAAAACAAAAACTACGTCGAAATCTCTTTAAAAAATTTTCTTATAATATTATCGGATGAATAGAAAATAAAATATAATAATATGATATTATACATAAGTAAAATTGTGATGAGTATATTACATGTGATTTAAGAAAGTAAAAATGGTTTTTCAATTAATTTTCAAATTTTAACTTCAGTTTCTTAAACGGTGCAGTCTGAACGAAATTACCAGGAGTATATGTATGTGATTTAAGAAAGTAAAATTGGTTTCGCAATTAATTTTTCAAAATCTTAAATCTTGCGCCCTTGGTGCTTGAGAAAATCTGCCAATAGATTGCTACGGTACTCTTGACATGGTAAAATACATAAGGAGAATATCCTTATTAAGGATATTTTGAATTTTCTAAAAATAAGTTAAATGAGAAGTGTCGCGATTTGTGTATGGATGTGTTAGTTAATTATCGGTGCAAAATCATTGACTAAAGGATGATTTTCATTATTCAAACTCAAAGATTTTTTATTTATGACCATGTATATCAGGGGTGCCCAAACTTTTTGATCCCCGGGCCACATTGAAAATTTCATAAAGGCCGGCGGACCAAGAGTCGATTCTTAGTTTGTATTATTAATGTTGCATTTCCACGGTGCCAATAAAATGACTACTAGGCAACGGCGAATTCAGGAAATTTGCAGGGTAGGGGAAATTTCTAATTTTTGATACATTTTTTTTCAAAAATAAGACTCGTATTTAGTGCTTTTTTGGAAAAAAAAATTGGGTGTCGGTACGCATCTTTTATCAAGTTTTTTATAATTTAATTTTGTTATTATTTTTATTTAATAGCGCCGAAGGCGAAATTTTTTCACAAAAAGTATCGATGTTAATAAAATTTTCAAGAAATTAAAGAGATATACTAAAAATACAAATTTTTTTGATGAAAACGAGACGATTAAATAGCATATTTTCTCCAAATTAGTTGAAGCTTTGAGTGATCTGAAAAGTAATTTTAGTGGCGGTTTTCTGATATCGATGATATGGCAAGGGACATTACTTTTTGAAAAAAATCCATTCAACTGCTAAATCGAAATTTTATCGCCCGAAATTCAAATGGAAATAATTAATTTGCATTGTAATGATGTTTTTTAAAGACAAATATGATAAATTTCCACTGTTGGATTTTTATAAATGTCTTCCACTAACAGAATTTGAAAATATACATTAATTTGCTCAAGGGTTATTTTATGTATTTGGAAGTAGATGTATGTATATGATACATATGACGGAGAAAAAATATCAAAATTTCAATAAAACTCAAGATCTCTTCCTATACATTGAAGGATGATGATGACGTATTATTGATACTGAACTGACTATAAAACGAATAATCAAACACAATACATGAATCTACGGAAATTATTCATAAAACACAAAAACCGTCTACGATGATGATGAATCAAAAACTACTTAAATTCTGTAAATTATATATCATACTTGCAAAAATACTGACCCTCAAAGGTTAATCATGAGCTCGAACCCTAGGCCACATAGCCTCTTATTTCCCGTGAAATCAATTACCGCCAACACTTTTATACAATTCGAATCGACTTATCGACTTGTTTTAATTTAAAAGGCGCCCATCGATAGAGTCAATAAATAATCGCAACACGGAAACGAGATCGCTCATCGCGTATTCTCAATTAAACCGCAATCGCGTTTAATGTTTAAGATGACGGTTGGTCTCCGTGTTTTGGACTTCTTTTTATCATTATGTATAAATTTATTTGCACGTCCTATCGAAACGAACGTCGATAAATTAAAATGCATTCGACAGATTTACAGCCGGCTCAACGGAGTAATCTAATGAGAGGCGAATTACTGAGTGCGATCACCTCTTTGCATATATTTCATGCGAAGGCGAAATTTTGTCATAGAATGTTATGCTGAGTATTTGATCAACAATTTTTTTTGTTTTTTTTTTCAATATACTGCAAGTTTTCTTTAAATTTTATCGCATTTGTGCAGTGGCAGATCTATCTATAGGCGGTGAAGGCTCTCGTCTCAGGGCCCTGAGCGGAAAGGGCCTCGACTATTTTTGAAAAAAAAAATTATTGATGAATTATCATAATTTTTCTATATCAATCCGATAGACATCGTGAAATTCGAATCACTTCATGAAGAAAAAAAGACGTTTGTTGACACAAAAACAAATTTTATTTTCTAAAAATCGCCCATTTGTCCTATTTTTCTATGAAACCAACATAAATATATATCAATAATAAATGGTAAAAATGTTGTCGGAGGAGCTAATTTTTCCTAATTTTAATAATTTTATGTGATGATAAGGAGGCATTAGGTTTGAAACTCGGCCCTGTATATTTGTAAATTTTTTTGACGCTTCGAGCCCTAACGAAGAAAATTCACCACCGCGTTTATGTGTTTAGAATGTTAGTGTAATGATCAAAGTAATGTTCGTTATTAGTATTTTTTTTTCTATTATATATACCGACATTACTAGTTAATTGACAATAATCATCGGTAGTGTATCAAAGTAGGTATCTATTATATTACGAGCGGTAGGCCCGATGTTATAACATCGCACGCGTGATTTGAGGAAAAATTTTGAAAATACAATATAATGACAGTATATTTACCCGTTGAATATAGTTGAAAATGTGAAATGTTTATTTAATTTATTATATAAAATATTATAGAATATTTTGTAGATATTACAATATTTATTTTAATTTAATATTAATTTATCTAATAAAGCATAGATTTCCACATCACCCAGGAGGTACTATGCTAGATGCTTTACATTTTTTTTTATGTGGGAAAATTGCCGAATTAAATTTCGAAGTTCAAAATCATCTTCCTTGTTCACCAGATCTCGCGCCATCAGATTTTTATTTTTTTATGTTCTTGGAGCATTCACTAAGGGAAAAAAAGTCAACAGGGTGAAAAATTTAGAAAACTATTTAAACTCATATTTTGCATCAAAGCCTTCCATATTTTACAAAAAAGGGATCGAAAAGCTGCCTAATAGATGGCAGACAGTCCTAAATAATGATGGCGATTATATTGTATAAGCTAGTCGGGGGTGTTTCACTGTCCTGTAAACATCGCTGTGTTTGCTCTCTCGGCTTTCTTTTAAAATTTTACTAACCTCATTACAACATAATTCACCCAGACATTATCTACATTCATTCCATTCCCCAGTGCCACACCGTTTTTTTTTTATGTGTAGCTCCCATCCAAATTAATTCGTTACGTATCAAATCCGCGTTATAATTTAATCGTGCGCGTTCAGTTCGTGTTTGTGCCGTCTGTGAAAAGATTAAATATTTCTCCGAATCGTCCATTGTGAACGTTTCTCTTTCTAACATCCGCTCGGTTTTCCCATTTTTTTTTTGCATGCAGTTGCAGCCTACCAAAACCGTCTTATCGCACGTGCATCAATCGTGTGCTTTTTAATTAACTATCTCATTTATTGTGACCCATCTTACGTTTTCACGAATTCTACTCAACGTTTCGTTTCGAAAAGTGCAAATTTCTCGATTCGCGTGTGACAAGTGTGTGCTTCCAGCGGACGACACTGCACGTGCTTTTTACAAAGGACGGTAACGATTTGAACTTTTCCATACTGTGTTAAATTTGAATTTGAAAGTAATATCGGTAATCGATTTAATTCACTCTTTGTCCGATTGCAAATAACCATACTACTTTTTCATCCGCGAATCTGACGTTTAATTTGTGTTTTATTCCAATAGAAAAGAAAGAGACAAAATCATACTCAAAATAAAAAAAAATCGCTTTTTTCGTTATTACAAATATTCGGTCGCGCCGAAGTAACCCCTCTAGTCGGGGGTGTTTCACTGTCCTGTACATATTGCCGGGCACGCACACCCGCGGATATCGGCGACGCGCCCGTAACATCGCGGGGGCGCTAAAATCTCGGCCGCGTCTAGAGACGCACTCTCTCCACCTCCCTTTGATAAGGTCGCGAACAAAGATATATTAATATATTTATATAAGAAATAATGGCGACAAATTAATGTATTGGCATTCAGAGGTTGTTAAATGTATATGTATTTAACCATCGACGGTAATCGACGCACAAGCCTTTCTCTAAGAAAATTTCAACTCTCATATGCTTATATATCTCTTAAGAGAACTATATCCCATAGTAGAATATTACATAACATATTTTATATACAATAGTAACACCTAACACATATCCCATAAATAATGGACCAACTGTGAATCCGACTAAAATCATAGATATCCTCACTTATTTTAAATTAACTAATATCTAGTAAAATATTTGGTTAATGTCATGCCCTATGTCATACTAATTAAATTAACCGCATGCTCTTGTAATTAGTCTAAATTGAAACAACTGAGACATAAATATTAATCAACTAACAATATCTAACTCACTTCCGAACAATATACAGAGATACACCTAATGAGATGAAGGCATGAACAAACTAAAAAGAATAACTTGCATGATCATTTAATTAATTAACAAACAAAACTCTTTGGTAATGGTAAAGGCCAATGACGTGTGTTCTACCGAGGTCTGAACCATGTAGGACCAACGGTCTCGCCTCGTCTATCAAACTGGTGATCATTACGATCGCAAAGTGGGCAGCGAGGGCGCAGTCTGCTCAGTCTTTAACTCGTCTGTCCCGCTGGGGGTCATTGCGACCCGCTCAGAAGACAGCGACCACAGAGTCTAGCACATAGACACGCGTATCGTTGGTCTGAGAACCTCCTTCGCTGGCATGGGCGGACTGGTTCTTATGGTACATGTCCCTCACCGAAATACGACTTGGGCTAACGCGGTGAGGTATAGCCTAGACTGCCGCATTTGTCTGGTAAGGCCTTGTCCTGCAGTGGATAACTTATAGGCTGCTAATGATGATGATGATATTGTATAATTACTATATGCCCGTAAATATATATGAATAAATTTTTATTATGTTAAAAAAAAAAGGAATTTTTTTCCGATACCCCTAATATAAATTTTCATTATGTTTAAAAAAAATGGGTTTTTTCCGGTACATCTAATATGTATAATAATCAAAATAAAAATTACTTAAATTCAAATGTAAAAAAAATATTTATAATTCAAATTCAAATATTATAATTCAAATTCAAATAAAAAACAAAAATTTCCAATTTCGAATAGTGCATAATTTTTAGCGTGAAAATGTGAACGCTGAAATAGTCCTTATTGCACATTGGCAAAGGATGTAATTCAGTGCATAATTTCTAGCGTGACTCCACACACACAGACAGACAGACAGACAGACAGACAGACAGACAGACAGACAGACAGAATAGCGCTATTATTATATGGAGGATATAAATATTATTATTATTATTATTATTATTCTGTAGTTTAATTTTTTTTCAAATGAATGTTTTCAAACGCATTTGTTTTTAAAAAATTGATTTTCTTGATTATTAAAAATGTAATATGGTTGTGTATTTGGACAAAATTATTGTAAATTGTAATGTACAAACTATTATATTAATAAAAAGCTTGAAAAATCATGTTCGTTTAAGAAATAGATGATCATTACTTAAGATATTTTTTTAAATATTAAATTAAATTATTTTTAATAAAATTTATAGAATTTAATCATATTTATGTTAGTTTCTGTTTTCAAAAAGTAATTAATAAAAAATATATTACTATAATATAAAAGATTGAGTTTTAAATAGACCGTGCGTTGGTGTCTCCAAAACTTGTACACAGAAGTCAGTTTTGAAAACACAAATACATATATGTATAATCAGGATAAATCTTCATTTAAAAAAAAAAAAAAAAAAAAAAAAAAAAAAAAAAAAAAAAAAAAAAAAAAGTGAAATTGTTCACTAATCTGTATAAGTAAAATTCACACTTTCTCGTGTTGAAATAATATGACTACGTAAAAACGTGTTATTTATTGTTTCTAATTAAGTGTATGATTAACAGATTCTTATTTGAATGATGCATTTTCAAAAGCACATATTTAGAAGTAAAAAAAAAATGGATGATGAGAAAATATAAGCCTGAGAAAATAAAAATACGGAAAATAGCTTTTCATGTGAAGAGTATGTTAGGTGTGCTCACAATCGTCTCGACAAAATCAGAGTAATGCGTTTTACGAAATATAATTTCATTGTGTTTCGAATACACAAAAACAAATAAAATTTGTACTACTTTGTACGTCGAACAATCGCACATTTCTTTGGTTAAATATAACCACACGTATTTGTGACCTATTAATTACTAGAAAACGGTCGAAAGAATTTCATCTCAATTATAAAAGTTTTATGTTAAATATGAAAAATGTCATATTTATAATAATTTATACAACTATTATTTTTCAAGTACGTTGGGGATGTAATAAAAGTGGAATGTTCGAAAATATTTAACGTCATTTGTCGCATATGTATTGTATCTCTTTCGCCCAAGTACAATAGAGCTGATGTGTGAAAGAGACAAACAAATGACTTGGCAGGTATGTGTGGTTCAACGATCAGCTTTCTTCAAAGGAAACACGAAACTGTGGTCAATAGCCTCTTACCTGTATTTTTTTTATTTTGCACATTTTATGATTCATACTGTTGATTATATTTTCTGCAATGGTATCGAAAACTATTCATTTCCAGATTCAACAAGCTTTTGCATGAAAAACAGAAATTCTTCGATACGAAACAAATAGACAATGAAATCAATTTTCCTTTTTAGTTTTATTGATAGCAAATAAATATTTGATATTTTTTCGATTCAAAGGCAACACTAGTTGCAATCGTTTGGATTGGTGTCTTTAACTTCGTAAGTACTGCGCAAGGGGAAAAAACAAGTATATAAGTAGAGACGGGCATGTCTCTCTGGTCGAAGCCGGTACTCCTCAGGCATCTCACCTGAGTGTGTTGACGATCATGGTGGTGGTTTTAGTGAGCCCCATATACGTTTCAAATGTTGATTTTATTTATTTTATATTATGATTTGGAAAAAATACTAATTCAGGTAGTAAAATCAAATTTATTTATATTCTTTATCATCATTTTCTGTTTATGAAATATTTTGTCGTTTTTTTCTTGTCATGTAATAATGAAGGAAATTGAATACTTAAATTATTTTTTCATAAAAATGGTATCATGCTAACAGTGTGTAATCATATCGATTTAATGGCTATACTATAATCGCTACAATTTCATTTTAATATTAAGTTATCACATCAGAATCATGGACGTCATTAGGGGGAGCATGGGGGGCAGCTACCCTCCTAAATTTAGAAATAGTAAAAATTTACATAGTATAATTTTTCCACCTACATTGATAACTTATATTCTATTTTTAATTATTGCTACAGTATATATTTTGTTATCGAATTTCCATTTTTGCTGTTTATTACAATATGTTCATATCAATATGGTTTTCTAATTACTGTATTGTTAATTTCCTGTTCAATGTATGTATATTATAAAAATATGTGTGTATTATATGTATCAGACTGTTTTTCAATTTTTATAAATAAAGTAATTATTTTTGTACTGTGCTTTTTCCAATTTTTTTTTTGGAATAATATTTTTTTAATTACAAACATCTTTTTCTATATTTTATAATTCAATAAGTTGTATACAAAATATACTTTCTACTTTTATTTCGATGCAAAAAAACATTTTGTTTGAAATAGAAAAATTCAATTTGACCAATTTTTGCCTGCCCCCCCCCCCCTTCCATGGAAAAATCTGAAACGACGTCCCTGATCAGAATCGCTAAAGAAAGCTTCATTTAAAATACCATCAAAATTCACAAATACCAATCAAATACCATTGGAAAAAATAAACCGTAACATTTCAAATCAAGTTGGAACGTGTAGAAACCTCAACATCGCCGACCGCACGAAAAACGGCAGTCCTGTTGCGGAGGCCGCGGCCTCAACATCGCGCGCCATCTTGTCCTCGCATCCTCCGGTCCGCCATCTTGCGCCTCGGGCCTGACAGGCGGTCTTCGGGGGACACCACCGTTCTTCAAAGAGGCCCACCACCGCCAAAGAACCTACGAAGAACCCTCAAATCCGCGGAGGATGTCGAAGCGGCCATCTCGCGATGGCGGCCGCCGTTGCGCGCTGGAATGCAGTCCGTCGCTTCGAAACGGCGAAGTCGAATAGGTGAGCCGAGACGATGTCAATTCAGAAACCGGACGTTGTGCGATGGCTGTCGTCTTTGGCCGGTCCGTAGATTCGCGGAAGGTTTCTCTGTGTGGGGGTGTTTTCGGGTGACAGATGTCCCATCGCCGTGGAATCTGCGGCTGGCGTGCGGTGTTCGTGGCTTGTGCCGTTTTGTTTGTGCCGTTGTGTTGGACGTTTATAAGTAGGATCGATAGGTTCACGTTTGTCGGAGGATGTTGATGTTGTGTGGAGCAATAGTAGGTATAGTGAAAATCGACACATAAATGAAATGAAAATGAGCGCGAGAGTTTATATTTTGTAGTTTTCGATGTAAATCGTAGTAGTTTTTACTTTTTCAAGCTTTTTATTAGCTTGTTATATGTATAATAGATTATGTGTATTTAAATTGTTTGAGAATTTGAGTTAATTGACAATAGACCTTTTGTCATTTTTTTTCAACTTTGATATTATGTATTATTCATGGTATTGAAAATTGTATAAAACTTTTCTTGTTTGAAACAAAAATTCTATTGAATATGAAAATATGAGATGTGACAGTTGTCTGATCGCATAATTTTCTGGCAATAATACAAAAAGTCGAGCTTTCGAGTTTTCGTATATGATGATTGTACGTATATATTATATTTATTCGCTGAATGAATTTGTTAGTTTTTGATGTTTTAACGTATGAAAAAGTGAACAGTTATTATATTTTTTGCATAAACGAGAGGAAAAAATACGGGATTAATCGTAAGAGATGCGGGTGTGACATTTGGTATGTCTCATTTTACAATTAGTGGGCCTCTGATTCTATCGATTGGTTATTAGTGTTGGTTTTATGTACAATCGAACCTTCTATTCGTTTTGTGTGTCTGCTCTAATGGCATACGAAATATGTTATTTTTTCCATGGCAATAATAATGTGTTCATAGAAATTTTTGTCAAAATTTCAGATTTCTTGGGTCATTATTATTCCAAACAATAATAATAAAAAGGTTGAAAAAAGTCGAAAGTCTAGTGTTTTTTCAATTTTTTCCCATCTTAAGTTTTTTTGACAATTGTGACGATTGAGTGGTTTGTGCTATAGTTTTTGCATTTGATTATTATTAATTGCATGGATTTTTTGTGTAATCTGTGTTGTGTTTTTTTTTTAATAATAATAAAAATCCTACATTGTTTTAGTAATATGTGAGTATTTTAGATGAAAACTCATTTTAAATAAATAAATAAATAAATAAGTTATAGAGAAAATATTTGAATTTTATATAAAAAGTAATTAAAACTAACGATTAGATTTTCTTCAAAAACAGCAATGTACTCTAACTGGTGCGATTTTTTTTATTGTTGGTTATCAAATTTTTAGCCGAAAAAAATCACAATCATGTCTTTATATCTTTATTTGTTTTTACCCAATATGACAAAAAACTTTTATATTTAACTGTAAATTACTGAAAATAACAATTTATTGTTATATATATTGAAAATTTCTTGTTTCGCTTTAAAAAAAATTCAATATGGTATAATCACAATAAATATCAAACGAATTACGCAATAAATCTAAAGCCACATTATGCACAATTTCAATCAATTCACATTCTAATGCACGCAATAAACAAGAGAGCCACAAAACGAGCACTTTTCACTTTTGAGCCTGAGGTTGCATATTTTAACCGTCCGTTGCATTAATCTTATCTCGGCCTCGAGTGCAATCGTGAGCCAATGCTCAACTCTTGATTGCACACGAGTTCATAATAAAATCCCGCAAAATCTGCATTAGACAATAACTACGCCGTAAATTGATAATTTGATGAAACAAAAGTGAATTCAACAGCGGAATTCCGAAGCCGATTCGTTGATTTTGATTGCCTTTCAATTGGTAAAAAGTTGATTTTAAAAGATGCTTCGATATCTTCAATCGGCCGGTCGGCTAACGGAGCATCGTCTCATTGTTTGGTATATACTATACAAGATTTTTGCACATTAAAAATTTGCGCATTAAAATTCGAAAGAGAGAGATATTGCCTCCCGGTCGCCAAGGGTTACGATTTTGACCTCACGATTTTGAAATGTTCCACAAACGATCGCGAATTCCTTTGTCGGAACGCTGCTATCCCTACCGCTGTAGGTACAGTGTGCCTATGAGATTTATTGCGATGCATTCGAAAACTGCAATATAACTTATTTCGCCCTATCCGCCTCGGTAATGTTGCACCGTATTTATAATATTGCGCTTGATTCAGTCTATTGGCATTATGTTTAGAAAGGAATGTTGACGCCATCAAATCGATAGTCAAATGTCATGTCAATCAAAATCAAATATTTCTCAATAAGTGTTCGATGGAATCAATCATAAATAATCGTGGCAAATCAACTCGATATCGAGCGATTTTTTAAATCATCGTATACTAGAATTTATTTTGAAAACATACACACGTGTAGTGTGTTGTGGTATGTCGTAAAAGATTAAAAAAATCGTAAAAACTTTTGTATATATTTTATGTTCGACACTTAAAATATTTTATAATAAAAACACCTCGACTTCGGCGACAGATTTTAATATCGTTTAAAGAACGGAGGTCGACAAACTATCAACTCTGCATCGGTGACAAAAGCAAAATTCAATGGGATGAAATTTCAGAAAAACGGCGAATCAACCCCGCAGCCTACGCGATTTTCTCCGTGTAAGAGGTACCGTAAATAAAAATGTGCATCCGAAAGAAAAGAAAACCACGTACATACCTTCCTTTACACGTGTACGCGAGCTCTTATCTGCTTGATTTATGAACGCTAATGAGGCTTCCGGGAAAGTTAATCCGTTCGTGCTGCAGTGCAACTTTCGAATCAACAACTTACCCGCGAAGCTTAGTTTTGCTACTATCGAAGCCTTTTCCAACCCTGAATCAATTTATTTCTCAGCTTTACATTTCGTCGTCAGCTTTACGACCCCCGTTTATTCGTCTCCGAAGAGATTATCGTAAAATGTTCCGCACCCACGCGGTAAAGTGTAGCGAGCCGAGGATAAAGTTTTACGCCTTTTATATGACATTAAAAATCGTCGGTATGCAATATCTCGATAAAGCAATAATTGCTTGATCTCCGGTACGAAAGTGTCTCCAAACGATCCTGTTGTTAATGCGGCTCGAGAAGGTGTTTCGGTCTTGGTTCTGGAAGATTCAATGTTTCGGAAATTTTTATGTTCCCATAAATACGTTTTACGCAAAGTACAAGGTGTAAATGTTAGAGTGGAAAATAATGTTGTTAATAACTTTCGTACAAATATTCCGTTCTAAAAATGGCATTTGTATCGAGAAGATTTGAACGAGCGAGCAAGCTTCATACGCATTATAAATAATTCAACAATGTGTTGTACTTACAATTAGTTTACGTATTTTAACGTGTTGCAATAAATCAAAATCAACTTTCCTTTTACTCGAACACTATCGGCAGTAAATTAAATACGAATTCGTAATGATAAATTATGTTGCGTCTAAATAACAATAAAAGAAGATCGGAATCCATAACGATTTCTAATCGTACTATAATAATATATAAGCTATCATTCAATTATTGTAGAAGACTTTCGAATGAAATGGAAATAAATTTGATTTTTTTTATATTTATGTTTATAAGAAATAATTGATTGAAAATGTTACTTTGCGCAATTAACACTGCTACCCGTGTTCGCTCTCGTCCCTCCCACAATCCGTTCGGCGCTGGTTTACAGTTAACTTTCAATTCTCTGAACCGCTTCTATTGTGAAATTTTTACACGTACGCATATAAAATATACACACAAAAACCGAAACTAATTGTAAGTTTATAATATGGCATCTAGATATTCGAAATCGTCGCATCGCTGGCCCACTTCGCAAGAGACGCGCGTATTGTACAATTTTTTTGTGAAGTAATTTGAATTCCGCTCCAGATTTTGCTGTTACTTATTTCGTTCGATGAATTGTCATTTTACGATTTTGCACAATATAAAAGAGTTTTCTTATGCGAACCTGTCACACGTTTTTAAACACAATCGTGTGTAATAGAGCCGAATCATGTCTGCGTTTTTTTTCCGGGGCCATCGTCAAACGGGTGGACCCAGAGGTCTCTAACCTTCAATCAGCTGTGAGGCAGCGGTTCTTTTTGTTTTCGTTGCTGCCTCTCCATATATAAGAACATCTTTTTTATTTCGTTCGGTGCTCTTCTTCTTGGAGCTTATTCTTCTGTGGGTTTTCGGCCTTTTCTGTGCCGCGTCAGATCGATTGATTGTTCGTTCGAAGGCATCGTCTTCGGTTTCCCAATACATATTTTCGTGTCGGTTTTTGTATGCGACGAATGTGTGCGAATATGTCATCATGGGAAAAGAATGTTGATGAGGCCTTATACGGATGTGATTTCTCTCGGTTAGAGTCGGCTAGTTGTCACAGTTTGAGCGTTGCGCTTACAATTTAACCAATCTTACGCTCGTTCATATTCAAAAGTGTCCGTTCAACGTGTTACTACAGTAAATTTATTGAATATACGATCTTACATTGCGATTGCATATGAAGTGTCTAATAATCGATTAATGGATATTGCAATACGAATATTTCACGCATCGAATCCACATAATTTCAATAGTTTTTAATTACGAATTAGAAACCGGAGTTGAATGTTACATTTGAAAGTAGCCATGTATGGTTGCTTTGTGTATAAGGTTATCAGAAAACCTTATCTAGTGAAAGCGGATTTAAAAATTGGTCCGCTTTTGATCGGCATAACTTGGCCAGTTGGCATTTCTTTCATTAAAAACCGATCGTATCGATTTTTACCGGTCGGTTTCGGTTTCCTCGCATTCCCAAAATGAAAAGTTTTGCTCGTATTCAAAAGAAGTCAGCCCCGCAGGACGAACTTGATTGGGTTTTCGTCCTTTTCAACTGCTTCCATTGTCGTGCATCGCATCACGGATAATTTTGACAGACAAGCGTGCAATGCCAAAAGAAACCGACGCCGTCTAATTTGTTGGTTATCCTCGTTCAATCGCATTTTTTTTTGTATATTTCGAGATAATTTCCTACGAAACTATAATTTCTGGATTAAACGATTCGTCATCGTAATGAACTTTTTTCTTTTTTCAGGCAACTGGAACTCGATTTTTATTCATTCTTAGTTTTTGTTATTTGAAATTACATATACCATTCACATGTGAGCGTATGCTCATCTGCTGTTTTATAAATATTAATAATATTAAACGACTATGTCAAAAATATGACATCATCATCGATTATCCCCGGCGGGCTGGGCAGGCTCACCGCATTGTGCTCCTCGCATATCTCGTGGTTTGGTTCAAATTTATTGCGCTCGTGATTGCCATTATCTGGTCTTTTGCGGACAAAGAACCCCTCCGGTAAAGACATTTTGCAAATACTGCGTACTTTTTTGTTCAAACATCCGGAACCGTTCTGTCGAGGTGCGTACTTCTAGTATGCTTTTTTATCGTCATTATGATATTATGTATCCTATATCAAATTCTTCAGTTTTTTCTAGAGACGGACTTCGAAATGGTCCATCGCGTGTAAGTAAGAAATAATTTGTCGATAATTGGCACCCGTGTTGAAACAACTCGTGTGTACGTTTATTTTTATCTGCTACGAAAACTGGTCAATGGATTGTAAATCATGAAGTCATAACTCGTGACACAATCTCGATAGACATTTTAAATGTCGTGCTCCATGATTGCGTTTCGAAGTGGACGTTGCGTGGCTAGGAATTTCAGAAATTCAAAATGCTCATGCGCCATATGCAGAAGGCTCTTACTATTTATGCAATTGGTAATTGCGTGTGGCTCATATTCTGATCATTACATTTCAATCGTGTGCAGAAAATCAATGCATGTTTATGTAATGTAATTGACGTGATTTGTGTAATGTGTAGCTTTTTTTAAAGTTTTATCATTCCTTTGAGTGAATTTTTGGACAATGAATAAAAACTATTCGTGACCGAAGCTTGGGTTTCATCGACCACAAAAGATAATGAAGTAATGACAGTGATGACTCAGTAGTGGACCGCCCCCGCCACACTCTAAGTGATATTTCGTGTTCGCATTCGATACGGAGACACAAGAGATTAGTAGAGAATGTGTTGTCATTTTTTTCGCAGACCCATTGTTTATACATATTTAGGGAGCTAATCGAATTGGCGCTAAAGAATCATCGAAATTTTCATCCGACCGAAACTGCTCAATACCGAATATTTTTGATGCAATACTTTCCCGAAATGTAGCTATATAAATTTTGAACTGTTGTACATTTTTTTTTAATAAAATTTTTTGTTCACATTTATGTGGCTTGGGTCGATGTGCTTCGAGGTGTGAAGGGGAAAATATGCGAAGAATTCGACTTCGAGCCGACATGATATATATAGGTAGACGGCCGTCGCTTAAAAGCGACCTCTTCTTCCACCGTATCTTTTCAATGCTTGGTTTCTGGCACGAAAGATGAGTTTGACAAACGAACCACTTTTTGACTTTTCAAATGTGACGACCTGTAAATGCGGTTAAGAGAAAAAGAGACAGAGCCGTCATGCGAGTCTATGATGGCTCAATCTTCAAGGGTTTCAATATCAGTCACTGATTGTGAGACAACTTCCTGTTCCGATTTTAAATGTCAATCGATATGTAGGACTGGTTTGATGTTATTTACATTCATTAAACGCGAAAGAGTGATGTTTTAATTAATTCTATGAAGTTTTAAGATCGTCGATTTCTGTGCAAATCATTGCATTTATATTTATTCCGAAAACCTTTCGAGCGGTTCCGTTATCTAGTATATAATAACATACTATAACTACTCGACGATTCCGCAAACAAATTAATGATGGTATGAACTGTCACATATGAGTTTGATTTCTATATACATATGTATCTCTCAGATACTCATTTAGTCACAGGAAATTTTCTCTCGTGTGAATTTTCACCTGGTTTCACGAAAATGGGTGCCTCTCGCGACCAGTTGGCTGCAAGACGTTCAACTAATGAGCGTCGCTCGTACGTGCTAAGTGAGCCTCATTAGTCGCCGCGAAATCTGACACCAGCTGTATAGCAAATTGCGACATTTCCCCATCGCTTTTCAACGTATATATTTGAAAAAGTTCGCTAAATTCTAGTTAGACGACAGCGTGCAACCGACTTGCATGTTTCCCATCGACGACCATATTATTCTGTAAGAATTGGTGTATTTTAAATAGCTCGTTATGAATAGCAAGTACGATTTAGAAGTGCTACGAAACCAGGAAGTTATTATACGAAGACCAGATGGAACTTGGGGTTTCGAGTAGTAGGAGCTTTACGGTCAGCCGTATATCAGAAGTTCGTTAGATGCGATCGCACGTTCTTATTCTTGCCGATTTTATTGTGTGCATGGCGATTTTCGCATCGTGAACACATTTATGACCCATGGCTAGATCGTGATCACGCTCTCTTCCATATCGGTCTTTTGCGAAGCTCCTTCGACAAATTGCACGTACATAACATTGACGCATTGTCCTTCTGTGGCTTTTGTGGCCGAACGTTGACAGATGAAAACAAAATAATTGTGTATCGATTCACTTTCGTTCAAGATAAAAAATAAAAAATAAATTTGTATAAAAATATATGAAAGATAAAAAAAACAGTTGGAAGATCTTTTATACGGTTTTTTCTGAGGGTTAATTTCATGGTAAGCTTGGTTCTTATGAGATCGGTGCTCTTTATGAGCAACAGTCAAGAATGCCAACAATCCCTTGCGAGATCCATAAAAATGCCATCTCGCTTCAAACGATGATCTTCCGACGTCGCAGATTCTTTTACGTCGTATTCTCTTGAGCTCATAAACGATTCCGATATAGTATTAATTGAGGCGACAGAAATATCGTTGATTTTCCCGCACGAGTGGAATCGTTAAAAATAATCGCTTTCGTTTAATAAATAGGTTGAGGATGCTCAACTCCCTAACCGCCTCGGGATGGCACGACTTCCGTCGCGGCGGGTAAATTTGAATTTTTTTTTACATCGACACGGGTAAAATTATTAAAATATGTAATGATACGATACCGGCTTGTCTATATTTACTTTGAAAAAGAATCTCACGTGGGTTTCGTAAGCACATTTGCATAAAAGATAGTTTTCCAGGTTGTATTAATCTGGGCGATTAATTGCGTGTGCGTCTCGCATTTTGATTCGATCGTTGGTATCAGTGCATAATTATTGATCAGTTATTTCGATTTTTAATGACTTAATGAATGTTCGACATAGAAGATATGGTGGGATGTGTATTTTCGGTCTTTTTTGGGCGCTTAACACTTTCAGCGTTCGAAAGGAAGTTTGCCTTTAACCTGCTGTTCTCTGTTGTCAATCGTTTTTTTAGTGACCAACAAACTTTGTAATTTTTACTGCTTCCGCTCTCCTTGTATTTACATTTCTCAAAAAGGCCATGTCAGTTTTTTCTGAATTGAAAAAAATTGAAATGCACTTAAGATTTGAAAAAAAGCGTACCCGTCTTATTTGCATTCCATGCTTCAATATTGTATTTTGAATATCGTATTTACATTTGCATTTAGATCCTTATCAAATCTATTAATTTTTTTTTATAAAAAAATACCTAAATTAAATTTTTAGAGTAATAAAAATACATATGTAAAACATTATTTAGAAAATTTATAATTCTAAAATTTTGGTTTTGAAGGTAACCAGTGATTTTTTCAAAAACTTATTCAAAGAACACACTCAGGCTATAATTTTCATTAATATCTTCAATCCCAATCTAACTATAGAGGTTTGTTTCGTTTAGTTTTACTCATGCTCCTGGTAAAACTTGATTTGAGATAAAGAGATCCTTGCATGCAAGGTGTTATTTGTTTATGTGCGTTTCGTGTAAAACGAGGTGCTCTAATTGCATTTAGATGCAGTCGATTTCAATAGAAATAACAAGAATATAAAGACCGCGAATTATAAATAATTTTCATTATATTTTATAATTTCATTCGAGTAAAATAAAAACAATTTTTATTTCAATATATCACTTTCACAATTTTGGTTCTTGTCAATAATTAAAAAAAACTCACTTTTTCATCAAACTAGATCGAGACATTGAACATATTATAGATACAAATTGAACAGATCGAGATATTGAACATATTAAAGATTGATATTATTTCAAGAACATTCATTTCTTTTGAAATTTCTAACACATGCAAAACTATAAAAAACATCAATAGAAATACGATATAGTATGTATGTATGTATATTACTTCTATACACAAAAACATTTCACTCCATCATCTATCAAATTTTCTAACCTAATACAATCTAACGCCTTCAAAAGCTCATAAATACCTATTAGATGTAATTTCTACACTTCAAAAAAATCGACATCTTCACCTTTAGAAAATCCAAACCTAGTCGAAGCTTAAACATTCAAAAGCACATGCAAAACCCCGACAACCTTTCCGCACACGACCAGCCCACAATAACAACGCTCAAGCACGAATCGTCAGTGAATCATCTGCTTCGATATTTACGACAGTCCGTGGCGTATGGACACAATAATGAGCACAATCGCAAGATCTCACACACCCCCGAAGGCACGGTCCACCGAGCACATTGTGCCGATTTATTCTTCGGCCATCTCACGGAGAGGGGTCCGCCGCCCCCGCAGCCCGAGCTGGTCCAGTTTGGCCCGAGGACTTGGAAACCAGCAGGAATCCGCTTCTGACTCGTCCCGACCGGATAGTTAAATCAATTATGCGCGTTTGTATGGCCGGCGATGATTCGACGGTGCATATATTTAGAAATTTCGCCGAGAACGTGGGATTTGTCGTTATAGTGCGGCTGGGTTTGTTAGGGTTTTTGATTGTGTTTATTTTATTTTTGGTATCAAATTGTATGTTGAGAAATTTCTCTGAATAAATATGTTGTTATTACCATTACGCGTAACTCAAAATATTACATGGAAAGGGTTTTTTTTTATGATGTGAAAAGTTCGGGTGAAAACCATCTCTTGATAAATGATTTCAATATTTATAATATAGGTACTCTCCGCTTTATATGTATATCATTTAATTTCGGATAGATGTATAAATTGGATGAAAGTATCTAATTGAACCATATAAAAGTTTCTTCGAGTCTTTTTTCTGAAAACTAAACCGATTGTTAGTATAACTTTAAATATAAAATTCTATAATGAAAGTAAATTTTTTACACGTATTTTCGCTTTGTCCAAAACCCAAACCCAAAAACCCAAAACCCAACTAGACTTGTCTGACAATAAAGTATAGTATCTTTAATCCAAATTTATATTTAAAATCACCGAATCGCATTAAAATAGTTCCATATAATGCTTACAATATTCCAATGCGACATTCGAATTGCATAATGAATTCAGTTCAGTCTATATTAAATATATGCCTGTATCTTATTATAGCAGACGTCGTGATTCATAAGAATGTATTACTTATCGTTTCGTCGATATGTTTCGTTAAATATCCCAGTTACCGACCGTGATTTATGCGGACACGATTTTCGGACATATACGGCGCTTGAGACGTTAAAAAATTTCATTCGCCCTCAAGCGTTCAAGTAATTGTTCTTGAAATCCCTATGAGAAACTATTCGATAATTTGATCACGAATTTCATCGGAATACCGTGTAAAAAAGCACACAAGTATGCATATTAAAATGCGTATTCGGCGCACGTTCTCATGTGAAAGAATAGAAAGTATGTACATATGTATACAGAGAGAGAGCTTATATTAAGCTCGTTTTTCCGCTTCGACCGTTGCGATTTTTTTCCTGACATAAATAGTTGAACTTATCCTTTTATATTCTATGAGAAAAAAAACTAGTCTTATTGCACGTATTAGTGAGAAAAAAAATGTAATTATTCAAATCGCTTCTAATAAGATTAAAACGATCTGTACCGGATGCGGGTTGAATTGCCGCTTACTTAAATAACACTAGGCTAAATAAAACACTTTCATTTTTTAGTCTTAGGATTTGTTTCATTAAAAAGTCCTTGAACGGACGAATGGTTATGAACTTTTCGTCCGTTGATTTAGTA
This sequence comes from Hydropsyche tenuis, assembly GCA_009617725.1. Lineage (NCBI taxonomy): Eukaryota > Metazoa > Arthropoda > Insecta > Trichoptera > Hydropsychidae > Hydropsyche > Hydropsyche tenuis. The sequence continues at coordinate 121,906 of VTON01000113.1, read as the reverse complement.
CATAATCGAGCTTTTGTCGGGGCAATTTTGCAAAATCAGATATAATTTCTTCATTGGGGGCTATTTGTACAAATGACGTGTTTCTCGAACGTATGTATACGTAATGCGATGCCCACGCGCTAATCGACACACCGTGGGCGTAGCATTGTTCAATTTGCTTTATTATGCGTCAAATTAAATAATTGGTTTGAAATTATGCTCTCGAGAAAGCTAAATTTGCCGATCGTAATCGTAAATCGCACAGTGAAATTGGTATTATACAAGTTTTTAGCGCGAGACAAAACCTCTCATGCAAGGGCTATCTAGTACGTTATTAGCTACAATGTAGAGCGCTTTAGTTTCACTTTGCCTTTATTGCATGTTACGCATTAAACGATAGGTTGAAAGCATGAGATTATAAGAACGTAAAAACGAATTGAAATTCTGAAGCTTTGTACTGTATTTAATGACATGTTCAAACGTTTATTTAATGAATATAAAATTATATCAGTTAATGACGTAATATGCATATTTTTTAATTGGCATCTAATTGATTTTTATTTTCGTTTCAGGTGGTGAGCAAAATGTCTCATGCGGCTATGGGGCGCAGGTCGCCCCTAGCATGTCCACTGGCAACACTTGGACGTGCATCGCCTCCCTTAGAACCACCAGCCTACCACCATCCGCTGAGCTCATCACCTTTAGATCCTCACGCGTATCTTTCACGAAATCCCAAACATGATGATAGGGACTCACCAACGATGGATAAGTCCATGTATCAACCATACACGAGAAGTTCTCACACTCCTTCAATTGAGCTTTATAGAACAAGGGAACAGAGTTATCAAAGACCTCCGCCTTACGAGCCTCCTCCATTCCATGTTCGGCAATCTCCGGCTCTTGATAGATGCTACCATCATCAGTCTTACGGCAAGAAGTCTTCATCGTCTGTGGACTCCCACACGACTTATCACTTGTCAAGGAGTTCTTCAAGTTCACTCGATCAGCCGTATGTACACCCTAGCTTGAATCCGCTCGAACCCCAAGTATACCACGTACCTAGGAATCCAGCTAAGGCAATTGAAGATTCGTATATGCGCAGATCACCATCCGCTTTCGATTCTACTTACCACCAATCGAGACAAACCCCGTCGATCGACAGTAATAAAGAATCCTTAAAAATGCTGCAAAAAGACGCGCCTCATTCAACGGCAAATGTGTACAAGCATGAAGATGACAACAACGTATCGAGTTTTGCTTTGGATTTGCGGTCACCTTCACTAGATTCTGTCTACCAAGACAGATACCATCATAATAAAGGTGAAAATATCGAACAGTATAAGTTGAGGAACGATCACCATGTGTATCGTACTGGTCAAACATTCAATATGAGAAGCACATCCCCTATGGCGGATACGTGCAACTATCTAGTAGAAAATTTTAGCAAATTAGGCAGATCTTCTCCCAGTTTAGACCAAGGATATCATACACTAGTATCACCAAGTCCAGGTCCTTCGACTCCAGGACCGTGGACCGATTTGAGTCCCGGTGTGAGTAACTACAAAGGAAAAAGGATTTTGTCGAAGAATAATTCGTTCGATCGTCTGCCTGATGAAGCTGTGATCAAGATATTTATGTGGTTGGACAGTTGTGATCTTTGTTCGTTGGCTCGCGTGTGTAGAAGGTTCGAAACCCTCGCGTGGCAACCTTGTCTTTGGAGGACTATTACTCTTAAAGGAGAACACCTCAGTGGGGACAAAGCAATGCGTGGAGTGTTTAGAAGATTGTGTGGTTTAGGAAGGACTGGAGCGTGTCCAGGTGTAGAAAGAGTCTTCTTGAGTGAGGGTTGTAAGGTGACTGATAGAGGGTTGGCCCTCTTGGCCAGAAGATGTCCAGAGCTGACGCACCTTCAACTGCATGGAAGCGCTGCGGTGTCTTCAATAGCTCTGAGGGAGTTAACGGCCAGATGTACAAATCTTCAACATCTCGACATCACCGGTATGTTATTCTTTCATTTTTGGTATAACTATAAATCTCGTAGGTGATCATTATCACTGTTTGATTAATTTTAACGGCGCTTCGTCACGACATCAAGCGTTGTAGTCGCTGTACCGAAAATTCGCTGTATGGGCGGACTCGACTTTGGTTAGTCACATAACGTTACTTTTAATTTAGGAATATATTACATCAGTAAACAATATGATGTATAAGTCTTAAACAATGATTTATACGAGTAACATTTTGATATAATGATGCGAGTGATATTAACGTTGTGATTTGATCAAAGGAATATAGAATTTCTTTCGAAACGTTTAAATTATGTTCGAAAAAATATAAAATGTGGTATGAATTTTCTTTTCTTTTTGATAGTTAATTTATATATTCAATATTCATAATTACATATTTATGTTTCTTAATATTTCATATTTAGATTTATTATATGTACATATGTACATATATGTAATTTGATTTTCCCGTTGAAAATTATACGATTTCTGAATTTAAAACCTCAAATATTACGCAATAATTTTATAATATCTTATAGCGAATTTGAGTTAAAAAAACTACGAAAAAATGATCCTATTGAATCATCTAAACATTTTGTGAAAAAAGACAAATATTTTTTGATCAACAGTGTACATTTATTTACATAAATTTTTATTTAACCGTATAACTGTCTATTTCTAGTCAACGGCAATAAATTATGTCTTTAATTCGCTATAAAAATAGAGAAGATTCGCAAATAAATCGTTCGTAACATACGACATTCTGAGTTATCGTTTTTTTGACCACTAATTAATCACTCACGACTATAAATGTTAAATGTACCTAAGTTAAACCCAAAAAAGTATTCCGCAGCCAACACATTTCATAGCCAATACGCGACTGGACAATGAGACAAAATTGATCGGATTAATCAACCAAATCTCAAAACGTTAATGCCTCGCAGACAAATCTTAATTGTTTCGAATTACGCAACACATCTTAAAAAAAAGTACAACATAAGGCGACATTTGTTATTTACAAGCAAGAATGGAGAGACTTTCTCTTTGTCAGTGTTACAACCTTGTATGGCGTCGTTCCTACAGCCGCCGATAAGATCTGATCGTTTATTAGGATCGTAGCGAACATTAATCATACGAACGTTCGAATTAGCGAATAGAGAGACGTTCGATTGCGATTTTGAAAACGTACATTATTTAAAAAGATGGCTCGTTAGCAGCCTCGAAAGCTCGCAATAATAACAGAATTTAGCGGTACCACGATGCGATATAAAACCGCAGCGTAAGGCCATCAAGCATTTTAAATTAATTTATGTGGTTCTAATCGATTCGATTTCCAGTGAAAGCTGTCGGTCAATGTGTGTTGTTTGCGTTATTAAATTAATAGGTTTGCTCTATTTCGGACACTTGAAAAAACTATGAAACTATCTAACTGTTTATACGATTGAGCTGTTCACGTTTGAACAAACGCCATATGTTCTAATGACTTAAAAAATATGTTTTATACAAAAATTCTCGCTTAGTCATATTCATATCACTTTTGATTTCAGAATGAATATATAATACGGAAGCTTTTCAAATACACGTTTCGATATTTACAGTTCCACAGATGCATTTAGTTACGCAACCGGGGTTGAAAATGCAGCCGCCGATTGCGAAACAATCGATTTAGATATACGAACCAGTCTCATTCTGCGCAACCGGGCAAAATCACGAAACACACAATATTATAAAACACACAACTTCAAATGTGTAAAATCCGAAAATCGTGGGGGTGTTACAATGAGGCTGTGTCCGTCGCGAACTGATTGATGTCAGCTGTCTGCTTCGTTTTTTCGAAAGCACCGATATACGCTCTCCGGCTCTGCCCATTGTTGTTCGACGGCGATGTTAAATTGCCTCACCGGGCCGTAAATCATAATGCTTCGGCCGATAGTAAAAAGGCTTCGATATGTGTGTGTACGTATAGGTAAAAAAAAAACGACGATCGAACGTTTTATAAGATCGCGCGTCGGGAAACGTACGCGGATGACGCCCACGCGCGAGTCTGGCTTCTAAGCGTCGTGTGATTTTCGTATGAAATAATGTTCAATGGTTGTGTTTACCGCTTTTACGATGTGTGTGTGTGTGTAAATGATAAATATATGTAGACTTTTTGACGTGCCGTTTGGCTGTGATGGGTGGATGATGGAAGTTTTAAGTGTCGTGGTCAATGGTTTTTGAAAATTAAATGTGTCTTTTAGATCGGAAAATTTGATGACAATAATATTTTATATATTGTCGGGAAAAAAATTTAAAATATCATCAGTTAAATTATTTATATTTTAATTTATTAGTGTGATTTATATAGATGTCCTTTTTATATGAAATATGTTTGTGTTTATGGATCATAGATATTATGTAAAATTATCTAAAATATTTCCTTATCTAATTTTTTATGAATACTGATATGTTCAAATTTCACTTTATTACCTACTATAGTATTTAACTTCGGCTATTGTGGAAATTTTATTTTTAATTGACTTATATAATTCAAATGTCAAAAGCGTTAACCTAATTGTAAGACAAAATTTTCCAAATTCAAAATGCATTTTGACTTTCTAAAAAATAGTACATTAAAATAATTTATATTCCTTTCAGATTATATAAAGTTTTTTGAGTTCCTTAAAACAATTCAACATGTTCTAAAATTCTGAACAATCGTTTTTCATTTATCAGTTTTATAACACAGAAAAAAAATCGAAAATCAACATTTACTTTCTTTAACTTCACATATGTTTCGGACAATATACATTTTTAAGTCTCAATCAAGTTACAAAAGAACATTGAAAATTCCCAAAATCGTTCTGCACAAACAAGTCACAATGTTACAATTTTCACATACGACCATCAAAAACACCAACATTTCTCACTAATTGTAAGATTAAACATTCAAAAGTACCAGTCGCCGACTTTCCTGAACAATCCAACAAACATATGAGCTTTTGAAAACGCTTTAGCCATGACGAGAAGTCGCAGCGCATTCTTCGTCCAGTTAGTCGGCCCCGAGGCGAATAAATACGCGTCGTACAGTGTGCCCACGATGGATCGGACAACGGGTCGTTTACTCAATTACTCTTATTATTTATGCGCTCGTCTATGAATAGTTTACGGTTACCGTCTATCAAAAAGTCGGACGAGAGATGAATTTATGCACCCATTGTGCGCCGATCGCTCATAAGTGCTTCGGCTAATTGTTTAGGTCCATTAAGCGTAAATGCTTTAATATTCATATGAAATTCAATATTAGACGATTTGTTGAAACTAACATGTAATTTTTGTAGATTAGAAAGGCATTCGTATATCTGAATTGAAAATTATATATTAAATTTCAAATAATGAAATGATTACGTTCGATACAATACACGAGTAATCAATGCAACGTCTCATCCGAAAGCCATCGACGCTCTAATAATGGCACACATTAAAATAAACATTTATACACTCAAAATATACCGAGAGAAATAACTATTTGCGATATTTGCATATTGAGAGTCGGCAACAATAGCATTCCATAGTGTTTTATCTGATGTCGGCCGCGCCATATCGCAACCGGTTACATATATGTATATACGTATATATTGTGGCAGCGAGTGGCCGCACTACAAAAAACAGCCTTTGGACATAAATCAACGAATCGAAGCCTTACACATGGCGAATATGCATCTCTAGGCGTGGGCGACACATTTTGAAAAAAACGACTCAAAGCTTTTTGGAAAAGTCGTAAAAATCGGAGCCGCGAGGCGCTAAATCAAACCGAACGAGACGCCATTGTGAGGAAAATGTTTTGATTTCTCACGCTGATTGGGCTGTTAGGCAAATTTGATGGTTTTGTATATAAAAAATCGCGGTGGAAATTGTTTGATTTTGTTAGTTGTTATTGTATTGTTTTATTTTTCGCGGAATGTGATACGTTAGATTTGTGCGAAAGTTTTTATCAAATTTGTGAATCAATATCGTTTCAACGTTATATTCGTCGTATCGAAAATATGCACCGAACATATCAAAATCTAAATTAAAAGTAAATGTTATTTAATTACGTGTTATAGTGCTGTAAATAAAACTCACGTTATCCATATAAGACAATTTTTAAAGCGCCTATTTCACTTTTTCCCATCGACGAAGATTTATTAGCCGTCCATTTACGGCGCATAATTCATGGTGGCTTCGAGACGCGAAAGAAACGTTTGATTTTTCCGATCTATGGTGTTGAATTCGAAATGACATATCGTTAAACATTTTGTATGTGGATTATAGAGGTTCGTTTTATTATATTTCATGTCTTATTTTTTTTATTGTGTATCCGAAACGAAGAATTTTTAAGTCCGATAAGTTCGACGTCTCGCCGTCCCGGTTTATGCATACAAATCAATGGTTTTCCTCGGTTTATTATTCAATATTTCCATGATAATGGCATAGGTATTTAGCATTTATGCTTGTCTACTATTATTTATGGCGATAATTCGATCGGTAGGCGTCAGCAGTTGGCGCTTATGACTACCCACTGTCTTAACACTTTCCATTGAATCAATTCTCTGACTAATGGCATGTAAATGCAATGAATGTTGTTCGAAGTTGATAAGGCATTTTTGTTTGAATAGTTATGATGAAAATTCATGCTTATCTATTTATGTATTGATTTTCGCAATAACCCAATTTCAAGTGTTGAAAGAGACAGCTCTTGTCAGGTGGGCTAGCTAGTCTTTGAAATCGGTCTAATGGTAAGTCGAGTATAGAACCATTGTTTTATGATATTTGTATTTTATTGTTAAAAAGACTTCATTTATTCTTATCAAATTGATTTATATTGCATAAAATACAATATTATAGTTGATATAATTAAGAATATTATAAATTGAAATGAGAAAATAAAATAACATTCATATTCGAATTTAATACAGATTTATAATACGTAATGATTATATATATATATATATATATATATAACAATGTTAATATAAATGTGCATATGTTATTATAATGAAAAAAAATTAAATATAAATACTTAGTATATATTTTAATTTAATTTTAATATAATATAAAATTAAAGCAATACAATAAATAGTCTTAACTCTTAAGTTTTAATTTTTATAGGTTTTAGAAAATTTGCATCAGTTCTTAACATTTTCGTTTTGATAATTTCAGGGTGTTCCCGTATTACAAGTATTAGTAACGATCCTCCTCGTAGACTTCTTTTACAATATTTGGATCTCACTGATTGTGCAGCCATCGAAGACTTAGGATTAAAAGCAATAGTGAGAGCTTGTCCTCAACTTGTATATTTGTATCTCAGAAGATGTACACAAATTACTGGTAAGCACAGGTAACATAAAAAGAGTATAATCAATTTAACTGAAATTAATAATGTTCCTTTATATATATATTTCAGATGATGGCTTAAAGTTCGTTCCATCATTTTGTTCTGGCCTTAGAGAACTGAGTGTATCTGATTGCTCCAACATTACGGATTTTGGATTATATGAGTTGTCGAAGCTCGGTGCCACATTGCGGTATCTATCAGTGGCGAAATGTGATCAAGTTAGTGATGCGGGACTAAAAGTCATAGCAAGGAGGTGTTACAAGCTTCGTTATTTGAATGCTAGAGGATGTGAAGCTGTCAGTGATGATGCTATTACTGTATTGGCAAGGTTTTGTCCGAGACTGAGAGCTTTAGACATCGGAAAGTGTGATGTGAGTGATGCCGGGCTACGTGCTTTGGCAGAAAGTTGTCCTAATTTGAAGAAACTCAGTTTGAGAAATTGTGATCTAGTTACGGATAGAGGAGTTCAGTGTGTTGCTTATTATTGTAGAGGTCTTCAACAACTTAATATACAAGATTGTCAAATATCACTTGAGGGATATAGATCTGTAAAGAAGTATTGTAAACGATGCGTTATTGAACATACAAATCCTGGATTCTATTAGCTTATGTAAATTTAAATAATAATTGAACATGGTTTATAAAAGTTAAAGTAAATTACAGATTTGATTTGAAAATTATTATTGAATTTATATGACTAATAATCAGTAAAATGCATGAAAAATATAATATATTATATTTCTTATCACAAAAAAATTGAATAGATAAATAATTAATGGTTTCAATAATGAATCATGAAAACCTAAAAATGTTAATCAATCTGTGCTTAGTTTGACAAATTATTATTATTCAAAGAAAATCCTACTAGTTGATGCTACTTGTGTACTTGATTTTATCATTTAAAGTGTGATTCATATGTAGTCTATATATTATTAAGACTTAATACTTTCATTATCAAATTGTGAAGATAGCCTTTACTAATATTCGCAATAGCATTAAATTTGTATTATAATTGTCTTAATGTTAAGTAATTCATGACATTTGATTGTGAGGTCACAACTAAGTGCCGAATGTGCCAAATTAAGTAACATGACAAAGATACTTTTCAAAGTATGTAAATCAAATATTTATCATTTTTATTAATATAAATATGTGCATTATGCATAAATTTTTTCCTTATATAAAAGAACTGTTTGAGAGTAATAAAATATTCACTAAAATTTACATTACAGAACATTACTTGCCATTTAACAAACTATTATTCATAACAATTATAAATAGACTTCGAAGTAATCATTAATTGTATAGTGTAAAAAATTCACCAACCTAAATCAATGTAGTGTGGGAACGTCGTTGTTTCCATGTGTTTATTTATTATTAGGTTTATACAATTAAATTAATTTGTAAATTTTCATGTCGATATAAAACCTTGTAATATATAAGAATAGCAATTTGTAAATTTTGTTTATAATTGTTATATTGTTTTGTTTATTTAAAGCGTGATTTGCCATCTATTATTAAAAATTGTTTATTATATTTAAATATTTTTTAGAAATATAAGTTTCTAATTTGAAAATATTTTTTTATTCATTTATCTAACCTTGTTGAAAAATTATGAAATAAGAAGATTTTCAAGATAAGTAATACTTATATTAATTACCGGGAATTATATTTCAACTTATTTAAGTTGAAATATATATAATGCCCTGATGTTATCAATAGATGGTATAAAGCCCAATAAATTCCATACCTTTTGATATAATATACATACATATATCCAGAAGAGATATAAGAACATTATTTTTTACAAATTCACTTGGTATTGAAAAAAAAACAAAACATATTCAAATCACAATGAAGATTAAAAATATTTATTCAAACTATTATTCAGAATTGATCAAAATGAACATTTTCAATTAGCGCAATAATATATAATATAATAATATATTCCCGAAATACTCATTAGACTCAGATCAAGGTTTTATGCCATTTTCTCCCAGAGCATATTTGCTAATCCAATTAGTTTTCAGATAATAATTTCCTCTGGCCATTGTGGGTGTCCAATATCCCATTGGTACCTTATCGTTAATAACAAAAGCACCAGTTTTGAAAGTATTCCAGTTGGCACATTTAACGGCCAAGAAATTATTATTGTTGACACTTTCAGCAAAATATATCGGGGATAAGTTATGGCTACAAATAGCTGGAGAACACCCTGGCATGTTTTCATCACTATTTGGATAAAAGTCTACATGTCCTGGAAACGATCAAATTATATTATATTTCTGATGAAAAAATAACGATTTGTAAAACACTCACAATTAGACCTAATTGTTTTGAGAATATTTTTTCATATGATATAAAATGTGGACTATTTTTAGTTCTGATAAGTCAAATGCAAACTTTTTCAGGGTATTCAGTACTCCTACCAAAACTAAAATATTCCAAACATTTTCTCATAAATGTTTGTTATCAACACTCAATCATTTCAAACAAAATAATAAGCAATCTTTCATGAAAATTCTAATTTTTTTTAATGATATATCAGTTGCAGTTAGTTAATAAAATGATTCACCATAATTTAATAATATTAAGTGAAAAATATTTTACCTATGGATATATTAATTTCAAGTGTATTCATATCAGAATGAATTATGTCAACAAAATCTGCATCAGACGTCGTTAATCTTTCATTTATGGGATTCACAAAGAAACAAGGACCAGCAGGATCTAAACCACTAATTCGATTTAATTTTTTTCCAGTCATAGTCTGGAATACTTTTCCAGCAAAACCAGCTGCATGAGCTCCTAAACTGTGTCCAATTAAATGAAAATTAGAGAAGCCACCTACAAAACGAAAAAGGCATTTTTATTAAACCATTTTAAGTTAGTGATAACAATATTGTATCTATAATAAAAAAATTTGATTTTCAAACTTTGAATGCAATAAAAAATATATAAAAATTTTCACATCACGACAATTAGTACAAAAGAATCTTTTTAATCATTTCATATCCTAGAAAATACTTGAACTACAACTATTTACTAAAAAGATCAAACGAACCAAACCAAACAAAAATGAATCGAAATCAACAATACTAACTCAATTGAAGTTTGGCAAGCATTTCTCCTAGGGTTTCTCCAACAATTCGCGCATTCGTCGCGGCAGAATAGTAATTTTCAACCATCATCACGTTATGGTCCATGCCGAAGACGTTGGTTTTATTCAGGGTTACCAAGGCACCTATTATTGCCTTATAACTCGGTGCAAATGGCCAAACGTTGCCGAAATATCCGTGGATGACGATTGTCAGCGGTTTCGAATTGTCGTAGGTTGTCGATGCTTTTATACCGTCTAAGGTCGACGGCAACGTGTATCTTGTCTAAAAATGATTAAGTTCTAATTTATTTTATTATAGGTGGATGAGATTAAATTTTTATACAATGATAATATTATATTACGATGAATTAATTTCAAAAAAATTCAAATTTACTTAAAATAAATAAAAATAACAATTGATGTTCTAACGATACGTATAAAACATCGAGACATTTGAAAAACAAATTATAAGGAACAATAAAATAAAAATAAAAACCCATGAAAAAAAAATCATTTTAGTGAATATAAAAAAATTAGTTACTTCAGTATAAGAGCTGAAAATGCAGTAAAATGAGGTAGTTAGAAATATTGAGAGCAATGTAAAATAAAATAGTACTTATCATCTTATGAAATTAAATTAAAACTATTTCGTTGCTTGTTTTTAAATTATTAATCGTATAATTTTTTTCGTGCTATGGTGTATTTTGAAAAATATTGCTTCTGAATGTATGGTAACATTTTTTCAAATCGATAACTTGGTAATTTAATAGAGTTTTAATTCCTCTTACACTATAAATAGTTTTTTTTTAAATTTTAATTACTATTCATGATTTATAAAAACTTCAATTTATCAAGGTGTTATGGTTTCGTTAATCGCTATTCTATATAGATGGAAATATTTTGAAAACTATGTACATATTCAAAAATATATAAAAAAAAGAAATATTACCTCACCGCAGAGGAGTCACGCCAAAATATAAATCTAAAAACAAAAATTTCTACATTACCTCACCATCGTTCACATAATGAGTCAAAATAACGCCATTCATCTTCAATATTGCCAGATTTTTCAGATTTTCATATTCTGTCGATGTTAAAATTTTCCCCGCCGTGCCTTGAAATACGAAATTAAGTTAATAAATAAAATATTCTTTATATTTGAGCATTGATTTCACTAACAATTTACTACGGTATTATTAATAAGTTGTTTTTCAAAAAAATCAATTACTTGAAACTGCATTCGAAGTCGAAATGAATATCGATAGAGATATGAAAAATATTAGTCTCATTTTGAAACAATGTATATTAAAAAATATATATATTTATGAATACAGAAAATATATAGAGAGGAAACTAATCAGATTTTTGCGATCACTTTCTTACTAGGAAATAAACGAAACTGCTTTTATTGGACTTCAGTTAAGCCATTTATACGGATATTGAATTTCGGTTGCTTCAAAAAACTGACAAAGAGTTAACAATCTATCCACCGAAAAAAATAATTATCCATCAAAAATAATTATTTATTATGAAACTTTTTTTAAATGTGGCTTTTTATGTCGATTATATGAAAACATAAAATTTATCAAATTATTTAAACTACCACATTAATGAATTTTAATAGTAAAAAATACGATAATACAATGCAATGTATTATCAGTTGATAATTTTCTATAATATCATGTATTTATTGCTTTGTTTTTGTTAAAAATAAATTACCCATAAATTATACTTAAATTTATTGAAAAATTTAATTAACGGATTATTTTTTGATTTGCTAAAAGCTTAGGTAGTATACAATTTTAGAAAAAATTTCAAAAATTCAATAATTTTTAATTACTAGATGAATCCGAATAATCCGATACATTGTGTATTTTTAAAAAATATGGGTAACTATACGCATATTCTCAGTTTTTTTTTAAAATTTTTTTAGGTATAATTAAAAACTACGATTATCAGGCGTGACATGGGAAATTTAAAAATTTATATTACTCTCCTTTTATTCTTATTAAAAGGAGAAAAACTCCTTTTAAAAAGAAGCAGTGCTCTAATTGTAAGAACCGACGTATAGTTCATAGACATTTATTTAGCGAGCGGTTGGTGACGTAAAATTTCCATGATAGGAAACCCAGTGTCATTTAAGCACACATATTAGACCATAAAATTGAAAAGTATTTAGTTTTAAAATTAGACAAAACAGCAAACCTTTCTATTTCCATTATTTTAGAAAAATCAATTTTTTTCCTTTTTAATAAAAATTTGGACCTAATTTAGAGGTGCCATATAAAATTCCATAATTTTTTAAACCATGCGCTAATAGATTTTCTATGGAAAATCTATCGAAAATAATGTTTATACTTTATAGTCCAAAAATAGTAATACGAGTCGAACGTAAAAATGAAAAAAAATCCAACCGAATTCCGAAGTATAAAATTTGCGTGGTTTGAATATTCAATGTTCCATCTTCTAAGCAATTTCTAACTGGAAACACTTTTCAATTAAAAAATTGTAGTAACTATAAAAATTCTATATGTATTCTATTCTATATTCTTTATAATTTCTAAATAAATATCAAAGTGTGTATAAAATGTTAACAAGTAAGCTAATACGCGAACCATTGTTAATTTTGCAGATATCTGCTTTATCGACTTGTTTGAAAAAAAATTTGCAATAAAATTTCCAGGATACCAAATTCAACAATTTTAGTGTAATGTGGAAACATATATGTATAATATATAATAATATTACATGTAATTAATTTTCACTAGTTTTACACATAAATTTATTTGCAAATTTTCATGTTGATAAAAAAATCTATAATATTATACAAAAAAAAAATTCTATCCTATTCTATCCCTCGATTTACGCGGTACTTTTTTACACGTTTTCGCTTTTACACGGTTTAAAAAAAAAAAAATAAATGTTGAAAATAATCAATAATAATAACATTAATAATTTTAATATTGAATTCTATCACTAACTAAAATAGAAGAGCCACTGTTAGGTAAACAACGAGGTGCGTACTCGCACGTTTGTCATTACGTTGTATGTAGTTTGACGTTTCAAATGTACCCTCAAAACGATATGTCGACCATGATATTAAACATTTTTATAAATTGCTTATAAAAATTAGGACCTCGAAAATTAGGATTTCGGACTAAAATTAACCTAACTTAGCCTAAGTTAATAAAAATCTTGAAAAAACAACCAATTTATGCGTTTTTTGTGTATACTTTTCGATTTACACGATTTTACATTAAAAAATATACAATTTCGATTTACACGTTTTTCTCAGGAAACCTATCTACCGTGTAAATTGAGGGATAGGTATTTTTTATTTTGTTTTTTGTTTATAAAGCAAATTTTATTAATTTATCATCTAATTTTTATATATAAATATATCTGAAATTTGGGTTTCTGATTTGATAACATTATTAATTCCCTTATCTATTCTTTTATTGAAAAACTATGGACTTGAATAGTATATTTTTATATAAGTATTTGTCATTACCAAGAATAATAATAATTTAAATGAATATTAGTATTGATGTTGTCAGCAGACACTATAAAAAATAATCTCAATCAATTCAATATTGACGCAAGCAGGAAATAATAAAAAGCTCCTTAATTAAGCACACCATATTTCATACTATGGTAAGCAATTGATAAGCTTTCATTGATGATAACGTTTTATTTATTAGTAATTTGAAGTGCGAAAATCAACAAATATATATTCAGCTTTCATTATTTCATATCACACCGAAGAATTGTAATTAAATCACACTAATGAAAACAATAAATTATTTCACAATTGACTATGAAATGATTGATTGACACAATATTAAACCAGATGAAAGAAATATTTCGTTATTTAATCCTTTTTTTTGAAAAATATTTTTGCTTTTTTATGTAAATATTATTAAATTAATTGATTTTATTTGAATTTAGCGATTTAAATACCGTGAAAGCTTGGGCCTCTCCAGCTTTATATAATTATGTAAATGTTTTAATTGTAACACTCCAATGTGTAATTGGGTTATTTTCAAGTGGATTATTACATAACGCGTTTTTAGTTCAAGTTAATCTTTGATACCAGTGTAATGTTAGAAAATATAACATTAACCTTTGCAAATATAATAGTATCTATATCACAAGAATCCTTTTGATCTTATTTACGAAAGTTGAGTAATGGATAATTGTTTATTTTGTAATTCATACTATAAAAATTAGTAAATAAGCGAACGAAAAAAAAAACAAAATTTGTTTACAATATGTATTAAAATAAAAAAAAAAGATGTACGAACCTAAATATTGTAATATAATCAAACTTCGAGCGTTCCTCATAACTCTCAAAGCGATCAAAGTTTTCTTGCATCTAACAGAATTCTCATAGAAATATAAAGCGAATAAAACATGATGCGAATCTAAAGTAAATTCAGAAAATTCAAAGTACATATTTTTGAATAAATTTCACATACATTTTATTAAAAAAATGACATTCTGATTAAATCGTATGTGTGAAAATGCCGAATTTTCCTCTTATCGAAATTTATCCACAGAATTCATCCGGGAAATCTCAAATTTTCCCGTCTTTCCGATTTACAAACGTGCCGTATCGGATTATTTACTCAAAATTTCCCCAATAAACATATTATATTTGCTTAGGCAAATGTTTACGAAAGAAAATCAAATATCCAGTTTCGAACGTATGTATAAATATATCAATACGAACCAGTATAAATAATCTGAAAACATCTTTATTAACTAAACTCGAATGGAGATAAAACTCATTCAAACAAAGATAAAGAACGCAGCTTGAATATGGATTTGAAATCTGAAAAACCTGTTCGAATTTCAGTAATGCTTGGTTTTATGGACAATGGTTCAATGGTGGTAATAATTTGATTGCATCAGTTAAGTACACCGGTCAATTGACCGGTTCCGGTAGAAATAGGTATAACATACTTCTAAGTCCGGTAGGAATAGTGTTAATATTGTATAATAAAACCGATTTCCAATGTTAACACATTTTATAATTTTATATCATTCAAATGATATGAATAAACCTGATATGGAATATAACGTAAAAGAAAACGAAATATGTATTTATATTTTTTCTACGAAAAATTGAACTCAAGAATATTACTGACATTTTTATATTCGTAATACACAAAGCCGACATTTATTAATCAAAAAGTGAATTTTCATTTAAAAATCCAATCTTTTTCAAAATCGAAAAAAAATCATCAAAGTATCAAATGTTAATCAAAGACATATGTATTAGTATGGTATAAATTTTTTGAGTCTTCCATCACGAATTCTCTAGCGTTACATAAGATGATAAAATTTTATTTTTTGAAATACCAAATGATAGATATTATATTTCAGAAAAATAGATTATTTTTTCTGATTTTAAAAGTTGTTGAAGTTGTTTTATTGAGTTTTTTTTGCAATTTTCTTGACAAAAAAGTAAATATCCTTCACAGAAAGTTCAATGACTACGTCGGTCATTCTGAAAATTTTGGGCAACATAAATTCGAAATTGAATCATATAGTTGAACGACAGTGCTCGATTAATCAGAAATAGGTTAAAGTGGGTACAAATTATGATTTAATATGTATATTCCAGTTGAATTTTTCAAACTTTTTTTTATTCAAACTTGAATTTTTATTGAAAAAATAACATATATGTATGTACCAAAATATTTTATAACATTCTAATTTACATTATGATGACCCATTTATAAAAGTATGACATTAATTGATATTAAGTCGAATTTATCCATAAGTAAGATTATGTAATATATTTGTTTATTGAAAGTTCAATATAATAGCAATAAGTTTAAAAGACTTAAAAAAAAAAACGTTTTCTTTTGAGCTTGTTTATTATTTGGTCTTGCAAATGAATTAATTACACAAAATTAAACAGGCGTCTAGCGTGTCCAAACAACGCTCGTATCTAATCCAGATTTGAAATTTGCTGAATAAATTTAGATATATCATCAATAAAGAATGAATGTTATAAACATTCTCATTGCCTGCGATATTTTTCCGAACGATTTAGCAGCATGATGAAATTTTCAATTCTTTTCTCTGCGTCGATTTCGTATAAAGCATTCGAGGGATACGAATTTCCGTTTTCCGTCGAATATTTCTGATGTTCAATCGCTCGGATGGGAAATGTGCGAGTTTCTTATTCGAAAAAGAGCTTTTCGAAATCGAACGACAAAACACGTCAAAATTCGAATTTCAGAAAAGGAAGATATTGGGCGAGAGTTTTCCGCTTAAAAGTCGCTCTCGCGTGTAATATTGTAATTACGTTTTGTAAATGAAGGTCGTATTCAAGATTTTCGCGAATTTCTCGTTTATCGACATTTTCAGAAATTAAATTATTGGGAAATTTATACGGCCCGGTTTTCTAAGGTTTTATTTTTTAATTGAATGGTTTTTTCTCTGAATTATCGTTTATTGTTTAAGTAATTATGGAATTTTGCCTAGGAAATACAACGAGTCTTTCAATTTGTGCTTTCATATCGCTTTCATATAACCCACTCGAGCGTGTAGGTAAAGATATTTGAATATTGCGAATTACGAATATTACGAAAATTACGATCACAAATTGAGTCTGAGTATTTTTCGTCAGATTAAATTAATTTTAAAATATAACATTTTCCTTAGAGGTCTTAAATATATACTAAAATAATGAAAAAATTGATTAGAAATCTAATAATAGAACTACCAAAATAGTAAATTAACGTTCACGATTATTTGTGAAAGTAATTTTCATCAAATTGTCATACTTCAAGTAATAAATTGAGATGTAATATAATAATTTGGCAGAATTATTTTTTTCATTCAATCATATTTCATATAATTATTTGAAGTATGAAAATTCGGATCAACTCGGTCAATCAATTCAGTACAACTCAATTTTACAATTTAAGAATATTTTTGGGTTCTCAAAAGTAAAAGTGACGCCGTTGACCCACTCGAAAACCAACAGTTGGCGAAATAGTTCCTCTACTGCCCTCTAGGTGATTGGTTTTGCTAACGCTCACTAGGTGTCACTTGCCACATGAAGTTTAAATGTCAGCACTGATTGAATAAGATACGTTCAGTAAATGTGACGCAAAAAACGCTAACCTAACCTAACCTAAACTAAACACGCGTTTAGCAATAAACGCATTCAGACTTTTGACTGAGACATGCGGCATTAAATAAGTGCGTTTAGTTTTCCCTGACTGAGAAATGCGGCGTTTGGCCCAACCCCCACGTTCAGTTTTTTTTGTAAGGAAAGTGGAATGGCGTCACTTTTACTTTTTTGGACCTATTTTTGTTTACAAAATTTTGATTTAAAAACACGTGAAACGTATATGGATTTTCATTAAAAAATATACTACGCAAGTGTAAATGAATAAGTAAATAATATTATAGAAAATTAAACAAACTTTAGATAAAGTCAAGCAATATTTACGTTGAAATGATAAAATGTAAAAATTAAAATTTCCCTAATTTCAACATTTTTTTTAAATTTTTAGCACGCATAACACAAAAAGTACGCACCATCACACGTATGTATATGAGGGAAAACGCACGAAATCCGATATATTTGATTAAGTAAATCGACAAAAAAAAAACCCCGACGAAACCATTTCCCGATAGATTGAACTACACTTCCTGAAAATTTTCAGCACGCATACATACTCATCACGCCACATATCGCGAGATAATATTATCCACTACATATAAGTGATTCTCAGTAGTATTCCAAGCGCCGTGCATTTAGGACGCGTCGCACGTTCGCCGATCGATATTCGTTTACATCAGTTTGTTTCTATAGTCAACTATTATATTATAGTTTGGTATCTTCGACAAATCGGTAGGTTGTAATTTTATGAGTTTATTCGGCCAAATTTCTGGGAAATTTGTGTCATCGATAACAATTATTCTTCGCGTTCGATCGAGATAAGGGCAATCAAAAAAATGCAAAATGTTTCTAGTATTTCAGCGATTCACGCGTTCGTTGATATAAAATTGTAGGTTTTTTGATCGAATATCGATTTGAGCGTATTTTATTCGGTTCAGTTTTCATTTACGCAACGTGAATTTCAATTTTTGTGGGAATCGATGGTGATTGAAGTGCGTAATTAAATAGATTTTTTTTAAATTGTGACGATATTGAAATGAAAATGTGTTGAAAGTGATTTTATGTTTTATCGATTGATAGGAAAATCTGTTAATGTTTCAACTTTTATCAAATAGATGCTGAAGTGTTTTGATTTAATTTCTAAATCAGGATGTTTCATAATAAAATACGTTTGTTGAATTATATTGAATAATAAATATATGAATATTTAAGTAATCCTGCATTTTAGGTGCGTAAATTGTTTATTGATAAATGTCAAGTGGAATTTATGTATTTTAAGTGCGTAAATTATAGTTTTTTTTTCACTAATTTCGTGCGTAGTTTGGGTCAGTTTTTAACTATGTTATGTATATCTTAACGAGTTTTGGGTTTACATGTTGGACAACTATGTATACTCATGTAGCACCATTTGTTATCCGAATTGTTATCATGTGCAAATCTGGACGATTTAAAGGAAAATAATATGTAAAAACTGAAAAACATACCAGGCTTATAACAAGCACAAATGAAAATTACGTGCGAAATTCGTTAATAAATCTAATTTATGGACTTATAATACATAAATTACCCATGAAATACGTAAAGAAATTTAATTTAAGTACTTATAATGCATTTTTATTCGTTCAAATACAAATTTGTGAATAAATAATTTACATACCTAAAATGTGGTAATATCAATATTTAATTGTTATTCTGTTATAAATTGATTTATATTGTATACATATGTATTTTATAGTTAGTATTATATTTATATTTTTAATCTCTCATTATTGCTAAATTTTCGGTGGAAATTCTTGTTTTAAATTGTTATCATGGTGTCTGAATTCAATTACGTAAAAAAAGGTCGAGTGGACGAATAAGTTTCGTAGAATAAAGTTGTAAGAAATTGAATTTCTTATTGGAATGTGCAGGGAAGAATTCTGAAACATTTCGACTTTCTGAAAACAAATTGTTCCAATATTCTTTTCATTAACAACAATAATTATTATTATAATTAAAAACAAACAAACTTTTTCTAATCGAAATAAAACTAATATTTGTTAAACCTATTCAAATATCAAATCAAATACGAAGCGTCGAATAAAACGATAATGAAAAAAAAAACCATTCATGCTGTATTTCTAGTTACTTAAAAACCCAATTAATCATCTGACGATTTGAATCGATTACTTATCATATCGATAATTTTCAAGTACTATTCCTGTAAAACCATTAAAAAACATATGAAAATCTGAAACAAACAACTCACATCGAAAGTCACATTCGAACCGAATATTTTTACGGTGACGCATTAAAGTCGTCACCATTGATACCGTTTATGACCAAGTAACATAAAATGCTCGGTCAATATTATAACAATATAATTTGATCAAGTTTATCGATAGTTAATAAATATTTGCTGATTGCTTATCGTGTTGGTCTTAAGCATACTTAGTTTTTTATGCCGCGTTGCATTAATGTTGGGTTGCTTTGTGATCGAATTCGAATTTATTGATATGAATATCAAACGAACGTCAAAAATTGCATAATAAAATGTATCAATTATTGATATTGATCTCTAAAATAACTTTTTAAACGCATTACTCTACCTCATGTTTTCTGATAAACGTATAAAAAGATCGTGTTTATGTTCCGTAGGCTGAAGAGTATACTGTTTCTTCGTAAACATTGTAATAATAGAATCTAGTTTACAAACTATATTATGATAACGAATTTATATACGTAGTTCATATTATGTAATTGACAGGTGACGGTTTTGTCTTGTTGAAAATGTCAGTTTTTATTATATTATTTTTAGCCACACGTTGGTTACTTGAAATTATTTGGAAAGGGATGTTTTCAGTGAGTTGTCCAAACTTTTAGTTGTATAGGAAAAACGTGATGGACCAGATTTGCAAAGTGAAAGTCAATTTATTTCAACATCGAAAAAAGTTAAAAATAGCGGAAAATAAGAAAATTCTTCTAAGCATACAACGGAAATTTCAATCATGAAAAAGTTGATTGGAACAATTCAAACCCTTATAAATATTTCATGATTCAATCCGAAGTTTGATACGCAATCTATTTTTATGGTATGATATGAAATAATTTTCAAAATATAAAAAAAATGAATTGTAAGAACGTCTCGCTAAATTTATATTCAAACACATTGCAGAGATGAAGTTTGTTCCCTGAGACAATTCCTTTAGATTGAAACTCATGTTCATGAGTCGGTCGAATTAATTTCAAATTGTTCTCAATGTTTTCGCATAATGAGTTATTCAAATTACGTGACAGGATTGAATAAGAAAAACATAGTATTGTTTCATCCTCAAAGTTTAATTTGAAGCAAAATTTATTATTTTCGAAAATTAGAAGTATCTTTTTGAAAGTAGTTTGAATATTTTTACATATATAGAAAATTTATTTGAATTGAGCTAGAAAGATTCTACCTCCATGCCAATTAATAAATTTTCTGCAATTTTTAAATAATTTTTCTTGTAAATGAAACAATTTGTCATAAACACTATATTCGTAACAAAAGACAAATTTCAATTGAGCTTTAAGGGCTTATGCACACTACAGATTTTGGTCGTACGATTATTTGGATCGGATCGGGTTTCTTGCACGCACACTGGGCTAATTAAGCAATCGAATCGGTGGCGATGCGCAAACAAGTCAACGATCTGCTCTGGAACTAAAGAGTTTTCGTTTGCTAATTTATAGGTAATCAATATAAAAAATTGTCGATTCAACCGAGTAAAACGATCAACCGGTGCGCGCGCGTGGGAAAGCGCCTATTGATTTAGCAGGCAGACGATAGTTTACCGATTATTTAATATAATCGCCTTCGCGATTGTCTTTAAACTCGTTTACCAAATCGTTATAATTTGCGCACTTGCATGCATCTCCATGTTGATTAAAATTATCGTACGACAAAAAGTCACTCGTCTGCTCCTAGGTTAACGAGCAATTAAAATTCAAATACTTTTGAGTATTTATATGTCTAGTCAAAGGTGTGGTTCTTAACCGGTACACCGCGGTGCACCAGTGCATCGCAAGCTTGTTACAAATGCACCGTGCGAAAATGGTAAAAGCAGAAAAATCCGCGAAATTCCATGTTGTTAAGGGTAATTTTAGTTACAGTTTTTCCATATATGTATGTACATATATATCTTTTCTTTAATTATTTTTTTTATTTAACTGTTAGGTAATTTGTTTAATTTGCAATAAAAATTATGTCCGCGCATTTTTTGGCCGTTTAATTCTGGGGCACCGACATTAACCAATTTTTTTTACTATGCACAAGCAATTTGTTTTACTACTTTTCAATATTTTTACTTGCAAAATTTCCAGTTATAATCTTCATAATGATTGATGAAAAAAAATGTACATTTTCCATACATCTATCCTAACATAAAAAAATTATATTACAGATGCAGCCAATTGTTTAAAACATGTCGAATCTTTCAAAAAATGAACATTCTTGGAACAATTAGCGAAAAAAATATATAAAAATGGCACGTACAGGAGTATTTTTACATATTTCGGTAGTGATATGTGTGTTGGTTTATCATTCAATCTTCATCGACTCCAAAAGAATGGGATGCAGAGAAGATAAAGAAATGAGGGATTGCGAAAATATTTGCATCAACGGAAAATGCGAAATCAGAGCGGCAGTCATATTGTCCAAGAACATCACGTTGTTAGCATCTGAATTTACGGTGAGTTTATTCATTGTCTCAATATTTATGTTACACGAACTTAACTTAAGAGTGTTGAAAATTGACGGCTCAAACTATACGAAGTGTCAGTTGTGTTTTTAGCTTGAAACATGGGCTAAAAGCGTTCGGTTAATATGATTATGTACAAAGTGCTTTTGCACAAAACATTTAGAATTATTGTTAATTTTGAAAGTGAATTCCTCTTTGTTTGAAGAATCATTAAATCGAATATAATTTTAATAAACTTTGTGTATCTACTTTTTGTTTAAGCGTTTTATGGGTACTTAGTTAAAATTATGAAATTTGAAATATTTTCGTTGTTATGTTGCTAAAGAAATTAATTGGAAAAAACAATGAAACGAACTTAACAAAAAAAAACTAATTAAAAAACAACGGGTTGAATTTCTTATTGTGATAAAAAAAACAAATAGAAACCAATCTGTATCATTGAAATCTTATTACAATGAGCTTTTTTAAGAGTGGACCCTTTCTTAACAAAGAACTCTTAATAAATATAAAACATTCATTAAACAAACGTAAAGAATATTATAAATTATTTCTAAATCTAAAATTTACGAATAAACAGATTTAAATGGTCTCATCAGATGGAAAATATTTAAAGATTCCACATAGATCGGAATTTAATGGGTCATGTTTACATATTGACTGAAAGCTCGCCTTATTCATATTCACGTGTTGGAATAATAAAGACCTTCATCAAAAATAGATGAGATACCCATCAAAGGAATCACCGTTGAATTCCATCTGAAAAATATAATATATGATTTAACAGACATGACACTTATTATAAATGGTATTGAATGATCGATTATTTAAAAATATTTCAAATTTCGCATATGAATGATTTAAAATTATTGAATTCGAATTTTCCTAGAAATTCTCAAAATTTGGCGTATATTCAATTCTCTTTTGATTATTTGTCGTTAAAAGAAATTGGTGGTGTATTATAAATAATATTGTGTTGTATTTGTTTCTTTTTTATTTATTTTACTTTACTTTTTCTTACTGATTGATTTGCAGCCAGATTATAATATA
The DNA here is from genome assembly GCA_009617725.1 of Hydropsyche tenuis. NCBI lineage: Eukaryota > Metazoa > Arthropoda > Insecta > Trichoptera > Hydropsychidae > Hydropsyche > Hydropsyche tenuis. Next base: position 98,559 of record VTON01000113.1, on the reverse strand, counting down.
ATAATAAAAAAAATCTTTTATAAAATATGTATTTTTTTTAAATAAGTATTTTATGTTTCTCAAAAACCACAATTTTCATAAATATTTCATTATCTTTCAATTACGTTTTCAGGGAAAGCTAAGTACAATATTATTTTTATGTATTTCAACTCGTACTTGATTATTTAATTTTTTTCCCTGAATTGATTAAATTTACCAATTCATTTATATATTACAAGATTGATATTACAATAATACTTATCTTTGTTCAATAAAGATGTAACAAAAAGTAATTTAATGGAATGAAGCTTTTCTATAATCTTATTGTATTGTTTTTCATACTGTTTGTTTTTATTTAGCTTATAACGTAATTTTGTAAATACCACATTATATTATTTGTGTTCTTTAAGAAGTTCTTAACCTTTTTAATAGTCGGTACTCAATTGAATTTTGAAACAAGTTTTCATACCTCCATAAAAATAAAATTTATTCCAGAAATTATATGGATTACAATATAATTTATTATAATTATTTTAACTGATTTCATTAAAAATTCAAGGCCTAGTGCCTTCGTCTCTTATAGCATATTTGCTAAACCATCTTGTTTTTAAATAATAATTTCCTCTGGCTGTATTTTGTAACCAATATCCCATCCGCACCTCTTAATTAATGACACAAGCATTAGTCATAAAAGTATTCCAGTTAATACATTTAACAGCAAAGAAACAATTGTGGCTGATATTTTCAGCAAAATACATAGGAGCGGCATTATGATTGCAAATATTTGACGGACATCCTGGCATGTTTTTGTCCCTATTCGGGTAAAAGTCAGCATGTCCTGAAAATCATGAAATTGTATATTCGATAAGAAAATATTTTGTAATTAAATTATTATATAATATAATATAATAATAATAATAATCTGTGAATTTTATTTTTAAAATTTTAAAAAATCTAGAATATTCTCAGTTCTATCAAATCAAATTCATATATTTTTTCAGATATTTACAATTTCTATCAAAAATATTTTTTTTGAATATTTTCACACGTCAACAGATTGACTGCATAAATATTTAATATAATGCTATTGAGTTATCTGTCCATATATTGTGAGGAAAATTCTTAATCAACATTTAATCATATTGAACACGTTTATAAATATTCTGTTAGCAAAAATTTACATGATCATTCTAAACTTTTCGTTGTACATATAATGATGCAATTAATCAACGAAAAAATTTACTTTTCGTAGAATGTTAATTAAATGATATATATATTACCTATAGATTTATTGATTCCAAGTGTATCGATATCAGTATGAATTATATCTGCAAAATCTGTATCAATATCGGCCAATCTTTTTTCTGGAGACTGTGAAAAGAAGCAAGGACTAGTAGGGTCCAAACACTTCAAACCACTGATTCGATTTATTTTCTTACCTAACATCTCCCAGTATCTTTTCCCAGTAATACCTGCTATATGATCTCCCAAATTGTGTCCAGTTAAATGGATATTTTGAAGAGGAAGAAAGAAACCAGCTGTAAAATGAAAAATAAATTTCGTTAGGATTTAAACGATAAAAAATATTGAATATGTCAATAAAAATATTCTAAAAAAATATTTTGCATCACATCGGTAAATAAACGGGACTCTTTCGATACTCCACATATCCCGGAAATATTAATCACTAACAAAATTTCTCCAAAGAAAAACAATCAAACAGAAGTCGAAACAAACAATACTAACTTTTCATAAGGTGAGCTAGTACTTCTGCCAGTGATTCTCCGATAAATTGCGCATTTGTCGCAGCAGAATAATAATTGTCTACCGTAAACACTTGATAACTCAAACCCACGATATTGGTTTTGTTTATGGTTTTCAAAGCGTTTGTTTATAACCATTTGATCACCCGTCGGATTTGGCTGAGTTCCACCGAAAAATCCGGGTATGACTAGTGTTAATGGTTTCGATCTGTTGTATGTTTTCGAAATTTGAAAACCATCTACTGATAACGGCAATGAATATCTAGTCTGAAAGTATTATGAAAATTTTGTATACGGACGAGATTGAGCTTAAATTATATTATTATTATTTTATTTATATGAAATCTATAAATATTTAAAATTAAAATTTTGAAAATTAACCTCAGCCTTGCTTGCTTGCTTAATGTGTTAAAATCATGTATTTCATTTTTAAAAAAGCAGCATTTCTCAAAATTCTGTTGCTGTTAAATTTTTTTCTATTGAACCTTATAATACGTAAAATAAAAATTGATTATTAAAATATATACATATTTCTTATATTTCAATATCGATTTGACTTACAACTTTCAATGGTATTTTCAACGGATCCTTTTTCAAAGAAATCAATTATTTGATTTATGAACGCATATGAAGTTGGAACGAAAATCGAAAGTAGTGCAAAAAGTAATATGACCCTCATTTTAATACAAAGTACTATCGTATAATATTAATATATTTAAAAAATATAAGATATAAATAGAATGAAAATTAATCAAAACTCTGTGAACTTTCCCGTACACCGAAATAAATAAAACTGCCGTTACTGATGAGATTGGAGACGTTTTATACGCGTTCTGGAAAATTTATTGAAAACACAATAAAAAAAATCTTTATTTTTTAAAGTAAAACAAAAATATAAATATAATATAATCTTTTGCTAGCAAACAATAGATTATGGTAAAAAATATATTTTCAATACATTTGTGATCCCAACTAATCCATGAAAAAATCACGGAAATGTATTCTCGATGAATTTTTAAACGTTTTGACAATAACAAGAAATTATCAATCGATGAAAATATAAATAAATATACCTCATTTAATTTGTGAATATTTGAAAATTAAATTTAATATTTCCCGCTATATTTAATATTTCAAAACGAATAAAATATTTTGGCAAACACGAAACCTTATAGTGAAAATCTTTTATTTTGATTTTCAGGTGATGCCCACATTACTATTGGCCGAAGAAAGTATAAGAGAAATGGAATTAATAGATAACAACACATCAATAAAATGGATAAACTTCGACGATAAGTGTGACGCTTCTTATTCGCTCATATCGGCAATTGATGCATATGCTGATGAATGTGTTCATGTTATTTTTGGACCAGTGTGTGAATATGCTCTAGGTATAATATTTTATATACTTTTTAGCATAACAATAAAAAAATTAGTTTTAAAACACATCGATTAGTTATTTTGATATATTAGGCCAGGGGTCGGCAAACTTTTTTGGAAAGGGCCGGATTGTGAAAATTTAAGACTCGGCGGGCCGGATCAATTTGATGATTTTATATGGGTAATTCTACTCAAACAGCAACAAAAAACAGGTTCAAAAATTTATAAAGTTAAATCTAGTCGATCTCAAAATAGTTATTTGAAAATTTAAGTGCTAGTTTCGCGAAAAATATTTTTATACGCAGGTAATGTTAATAAAATAATTATGAAATAATAGCGCGATTTTTTTTTAATCCATACTATTGATAACAACTTAAAATTTTATAAAATATATAATGTTGGAAAACAATCATTTCTAACTGAGGGTTTGGTAGAAATTCCTCAATTGTATAGTTAAATGGATTTTGAAATAAGAAAACGTTTTTTGCACATTTACCAAGACCCGAAAAACGCTTTTGTGACTATAGTTTAATCATATGTATGTTGATGAGAATTTCTAAATTGCTTCTAAATTTTTTTGAAAACAATATTAGCCCGGATTGAAAACGGCGGGCCGGATTTGGCCCGCGGGCCAGATCTGGACCGCGGGCCGGAGTTTGCCAATACCTGTATTAGGCTATCCCGAAAGTAATATGGTATTTTGAATGATAAATTAAATTTTCAATAAAATTTTTATTTATTAATTAATAATTCAAAATATAATTTCTATCGTTATTAAATACTTCTTTTCACCTTTCTGCAAAATTTTTAATCCCCTTTTTGTAAAATTGTGTCAGTCATGAATTAAAATATTCGGAAAGTCCCTTTTCACTTCTGAATTTTCCTAAAATTTTCCCCATCTAAATTATTTTGTAATGATCTGAAAAGATGGTGATCTGATAGCGCAAGATCCGGAGAGTACGGAGGATGTCGAATTGTCTCCTACTAACACCATAATTTTATCTTTCGTGATTTTCGAAATATGTGGACGCGTTCGTTCATATTGTCGTCCTTCAATGTATGCGGCGTCCATTTTCCTTTTTTTCACACCATGCCAATTTTTTTTATGGATTCATACATACTTGAGCTATAGTATCATAAATTGTTACCAATTTTTTGAATAGTTGCAATTGGATTTGTTTTAACTTTGGCTCTTAAAATGTCTTTATCCACAATCATCGGCCATCCACTTCAAGGGCGATTTTAAGGTTAAAACTCCCTCATCAAAACTTCTGGAATCATTTCTGACACGTCTGAACCTTCAATAAAATATTTTGGCTTGAATAAAATATTGCGATAAAATACGTTTTTGAGAATGTTTGTGATCAATATAACACAAGATAAGTGATGAAAAATCAACGAACATGACACAACTAAGGATCGAAAAGGACCATCATAAATACGACATTACTTTCAAGATAGCCTAATATAATATATATATATATATATATATATATATATATATATATATATATATATATATATATATATATATATATATACATATATTATATTTTCGATCGACGAAACGGGTAGATTTCGAAATGAGAAATCGATCAATTAAGTGTTCATAATTTGTACAAATTCTTCTAACTTAAAATTAAATTATTTAGTAAATATTTGCGTAGATTAATAAAACGGCACAGACTTGGTAAATATTTTTGCCAGATTAAGAAAAAAAATCTTGATTTCATTATTATGAAATGTTTGCTTCATTATTATGAATCACTAGTAGTGTAAAAAATAGTAATTAAACATATACATATATTATATAATATGTCGCGAAAGTAGTAGATTCATATATACATATTATGATTAATATAATTTTGCAGATTAAGCATAGTTTCTTTTGTAAATGATTATCAGAGTACATGTAATTTGAATTAAACTAAATGGATATCGGCAAAAGTTATATTCCATATGGGGTATAGTTACCAAAATTGAGTTTGAGTTTATAAACAAGTACATAATTGATTTACTTCTGGAATTCAATAATTACAGTAAATTTATTGAATACTCATTCATTCGTAATGAATATTGGTTTGCGATGATAGATTTTTTTTCATAGTATTCATGATTCATTCAAATATTTATTGTATAAATTTTTTGAAGCGTTTATCATTTTATTTCAGCTCCATTAGGTCGATTAATGTCTGCTCGATTTACATATTCGTGTCTTTTCTGATTGAAATTCGTTTAATGTAAAATAAATTCATAATAAATCGTACGTTTTCAAAATAAATACCATATGGCTTCGATCGTAAAACGAGCGTTACTTGGAAAATATTTTGATTTCACCATTTGTATCTGAAACTTTTATTACGTGTAAAATGCACCCAGGAAAACGTTAGATCTTAAAGATAAAAAAGGTAGAAAAACAATTTGACTTCACAAATTATCATTTGTAATAAAAATATTTTAAATTATGGTTCTACTATATTATTATATAATATAATATAATATATAGTCACTTAATACGATGTACCGTTTATTAAATGATGAAAAATAGGTTTTTATCGATATGATAATTTTTCTTATAATACTAATAATAAAATATAAAATAGATAATTTTTATTAGTTTATATGTATTTGAATTTTTTTAAATTCAAAACACTTATAAAAGCAACCGTGCGAATATCTACGCTTTGAAGTGTGTACAGAATTTTACATGAAAGGAAATTCAATTTGCAAATCGACAGTACCTTTGATAAAAAAAATTCAGATAGACGTGTAAATGAAAACGTAACGTATTGTTGTCGAAAATAGATATAGCTAGCCCGTATCAAGAACTTGACGTCGTTTCAAGAATTTCTACCATTTTTCAGGATTACAGCCCGAATCATTAACCCGAAAAAGCTCATATACGTGTTTGTAAAGTAAAGCTACCCCTTGTTGAGCAAACAAGTGCCTTCAGAGCAAACGAAATTCAGGTTACGAGTGCTGCTGTGACCCTCTAAAACGATTTTCATATTTTTTTCGCAAAGGAAAACTTTTTCATAAAGCCAAACTACAAAGGATCACGGGAAAATTATTCACAGAAACATCTTTTGTATATTTCATATCACTGACATTTTAAATTCTATGAGAAATCCAAGATAAAATACTTCAGAATTTATACGTTACCGAAAAATATTTCATTGTCAGTTAAAATAACAGACGACAGGTATTGCAAACGATTATCAATATTGTTATTGATAATTTAGATGCAAAACATTGATAATTTTTGAATAAAATATTCGGTTACAAATCAATCTATTATATTTATCGATTTGAACATCTCAAATGCCAGATAACTTCGTTACGTTTTATCACTGGTTTTTATCGTTGTTTTCTGTTACAGTTTTTGTGTACATGTTTATTTATATTGAACAAATGATCTATGAGTGCGATCAGTTTTCAAAATGGATTTTATCTGATAAAATTAAGGGTAGATTTATTTATAGAGTGGATTTGTTATTCTGCGTATAGGGAATTCAATTCATTCGTTATTTATTCTGAACGCGTCTCCTGAAAAAAAAAATCATGAAGAATTACATTTAATAAACTTTGACCAAATATAAATTTCCTTAATTGCAAATTGTTTATTATATTATCATTTAATAATCGCGACGATTATGAAAAATTTAAATACAATTTCCACGGGAAAGTATTATATTATAAATTTTTAAAATGTTGAATTATTTCTTTGTTTGTCAAAGAAATTTTCGAATAATTCTGTGTCAACTCTAACGCTTTAGTCAAGTTGACATTAAGGTTTCAAGTCGGATTTCACAGTGAATTATTTTCATATCAGTCATAAAATTCTTCAAATAACACCGGATATTGTTCGTCTCTTTTGGGTACATTCGGAAATGGTAGTCGTTTGTCGGATGTGGGATTTAAACGAATATCCGAAATACTTTAGACGCTTGAAATATTCACAATTTGTCATTCTTTGTTTCAGCGTCTGTTGCTCGTATAACGAAATTCTTGGGATATTACGGAACACCACAATTGACTGTGGGTGGATTGTCGTTCGATTTCGTGAAGGCAAAGAAAACGTGTAATGATGAATATTACATGCTTCGAAGGTTAGGGATGGTGAGCTTCCAAGACATATCTCATTTCATCATTGACCTGATGAACAAGTAAGGCTTCTTTCTTTCTATTATAATTAATTAGATATAAATAAGTATGAAAATATTAATCAAATAAAATCAGGTATATATGTATTTGTGGATAGTACCAAATTTCACAATCGATTTCACATCGTCGAAAAAACACAATAATGGTTTTTTTCTTCTAAATTTCCATGGTTGCATTATGAATATGTTTTCGTCTCAAAGCCCAAGTGGAGCCTTACAAAAAACCATTCTTCCGAAATAATAATCGAATTTCCTTTATGGAAAGACAATCGCGAGAAAATTGTTTCATCTGAGTTTCATTGTGAGCTTCTTCCCTCAATGATTTCAACAAAAATATTCGTAATATTTAGGAAAGAATTTCATTTTATGAAAGTTTCTGTTTGTAAATACATAATGTTATTAATGTTTTCATTCAAGGGTTATTCTATTCAATTGAGAATTACTCTTTGTGCAGATATCTGTGAGTGTTTGTGAGGATTATAGGATATATGATGGGTTTGTGCGATATGTGTATTGTGGTTTACGAAAGGTGAATACCTTTATGTGAATAACTGAACTATCAAAATGGAATTTTGGCGAAAATAATTTATAACAATTCATAGTTTTGTTTCATACAATTTAAAAAATAGAGTACTATAGTACTAAAAATATATTGTAGTATCATATTATATAAAAATTTGTATAAATGCGCGCAATGTAATTTCGATAATTCGATGCATTATCTTGATCCGATTTCAGATAGTAAACTGGTATATGTAAATAGAATAAGATTATTTATAATATTTAAAATGAAATCTATTTCTTATGTGCAAGAAATATTATTCAATAATATAAATATCCAAATAATTATTTAAAATGTATGAATACTGATGTGTTTATAAAATCTGTTTTCCATACTGATATTCAATTGGCAATTGCACATTTTAATATGAAAATATTGACAATTATAATTTTTTTTATGTGTAGATTATTAACTGACGACCATGAGTTTTTATGACTCGAATTTATATGTATATTTACAGAAAATTCTTCTTTTTAAAAAATATATAAATATTTTTTTATATCATCTTTTATGATATGATCATAATAAGAATATAAATATAATCATAGAAAAATGATTATATGAGTATAATATATATTTAAAAATAAAACCCAAAGAACTCTTGAATTTATTTATAGACTCAAGTATTAAAAAAAACGCCTTATCGCCCTTTATCACAATTAGATAGAAATGTACATACATCGATTGTGATACGACTATATCAACAATGTTAACCGACATTGTGCTATACGAAACCGTGGAAACAATATTTAAATATTAAAATCATAATTACCTCCTATAACACCGAAAATAGCTCGATATTTTATTCATAAACGCACACAATGAGCCGTAATAAGATTCCGGATTTATTATAGTACACGCAAATTGCTAAACATTTACACATTATTTCACACTAATTGTCTCATTTGTATCCACATAGTGTCAAGCACGCAAACGCACACAATATTTGTTGGGTGATTGTTTTCAGATATCACTGGAACAAAATGACCATCGTTTATGAGAAGGAAGGGCAGCATGAGGTCGCCGGCAAGGAATCGTGTTATCTGATGACCAAGAGTCTTTCGCAGTACATCAAGGACAGCAATAAGAAATTTGTTCCGTTGGAAGTGCATCCAGGAAGTCCGAATAAAAATAGAGAAAATTTGCGAGACATTTTAGGAATGGAGTATACAAGTAAGTCAATATGCGAACCAATGTTGCTTTTGTAGGCACCTATTATTTGAAACTTTTTTTTTGTTTTACTTTTATACGAAAAACTATATTGAAACAATTTAAATTAAGTAAAAACAAAAATCTGATAAAATACATAATTTGTGTAAAACTTTGACGATAGATGTCATTATTGATTTTTCTTTATGCTCATAATTAGTCATGTGTAATCGTACTACCTATATTGCGTTTCAATGTTAGATCGATTGCGTATTTTCAATAACACTTGCATATGACATTATAACATTGGAAAATTACCATTGAAACGCACGCATTGGATTTTAATTGATTTATTATGTATTGACAGATCGATACGTAATTTGAGTGAGATATTATTTTAGAGAGAAGTAAATATTTGATCAAACTTAATTTTTTATGCGAAATAGAAATTTAATGTATAAAATATAATTAATATTCGAGATTTTAGTGTTTTATGTAGGTATGTGGTTTTTATATTAATAATTTTATGGAGTACCGCTGAATATGTTGTACGTTTGTTTTTTGTTCACATCATTTAAATTAATTGCAAACATACCGATCTAAAATACACATTTGGTTTTTATATGTGTGTGCATCATAGATTAAACAAAACACTTATATTTATATTACCCCTGACATCTGTGTGAACGTTGAAAATCTATTCACAAATCCGAACATCACAACAGTCGCTCATTATATAATAATCATGCCAAATATATCTATACAATTATAATTATAATATAAAATAAAGCACAGAGTACCACCACAGCACAAATAATAATAAAAAAACGTAAATTAAAAAAAAAGGACAGTAGCAAAATTTTCCAATAGATGTCGCTAGTTTCTACGCTCTTTACAGTTACGGATGGCGGAAAGTGCTTTTGACTTACGAACGCAACGCCCGCTACGAAGTGGGAGGACTTCACACATGTTCGTTGATGATGAGCACGCTGATCGAGATGATAACGAGACACGGAAACATATCCTACACCAATTGGCACTTCTTGTACGACGGCGTCAACATCACAGACAAGCTCGTGGACAAAATAGGATATACATATGCCAGTGAGTCGGCTCGTTTAGAAAAACCGTTTCACCGCTCTAGCGACTTCATAATCACCATAATCATATGGGGATTTCCAATGTGGCACTGTTTACGTTTTGTGTATGTCGAATATGTGGACTCGTGTGTCGAGGAGACGATAGATGGAAATTGGAAATTTTCAATATGCGGTTGCTCGTTCTCGCAGAATGTGTTCCAATTATAGAAATTAAAATCGATCGCATCGGTAATGGATGCAGGCGTATTCAGTAGTTGTGAATTTTGATTTACCGTTCGGTTGCTCAAAAACGCAATGAATCGGAATATTCAAATTAAATGTGATTTGAAATTTTTGGCGAGTACAGTCATAATGTATATGGCAATTAATAATTTTTGAATATTTTAATTCTTCGCCAAATACTAAGTTATTTATGAATAATAAGAATATATATGTTAAATATATGTTAAATATAGCAGTTCTACAAGTATAAAATCTCGTGTTGCATTTGTAATGTATTCGAGATATTTTTTCGTGTTGAGGTGAAAATAATTTTGTATTTATAGTCACTAAATTGTATGTAAAATATTTTTTTAAATTACGTGCCTTTCTCTCTATTATATTACTACACCACTTATATAATGACGATTACAAAAACGAATGTAATTTGTTAATATTTTTTTATACATTGATATAGTGGCATGATTTGTTATAGAGAAAGTTTATTATACGCGTTTTAGTAATGCTTCATAGACAAAAAAATCAATTTTTGATTATGTGAAAAAAAAGAATACCTTAGACCCTTAGAGTAATATATATCTTTTATATACTAATTGTAAATTATATGAATGTAAAAAAAATAATTTGTCGCCATTTAATGAGCGGTATTATGTTAAATCCGTCATTGCTCATATATTCTAATAATGTCTTATGGAATTCTCAAATTTAAATATATGTAGAATCTCTTTGTGCAATAATTTTATACAAATTGACTTCGTTAACACAAAAGAATATTAAACGTGCAGATCTTCGATACCGTTTTATCACTGTTCGCTAAGCGGTTTCTCTTCTATGCAAATTAGTCAAATTAATAGAATATAAAGGAATGATCATATTTAATCTATTCAGCCATCGGCAGAATATATTCAATACACTACATTATTAAATCGCAAAATAATAATACTTATAACGTTCTTCAATAAAAGGCACGTTTTACGAAAACGAACACTTGACCTTAATTTTCCCCTTGATTTACATCCCCTCGTAATTTTGAAGCTCTACTTAACGAACAACCAGTTTTGTTTTCATCAAAATGAAAACCGTACATTTCCGCCAAACCTCGCTATTTTAATTATTTTGTTTTCGCGAAACAAACGCAATTGTATCAGGCTATAAATCAACTTTTATTTTTGTATTTTTTCAAATATCGCAATTCGAATTCTTTTAATTCGCGAACGTACATTTTCTTTATCGATCAGGAAATCGTTTTTTTCGGATTCGTAGAAAGGGCCGGTTCTGCCTTTTAAGCCATTTTGTTTTCGATGGGACCGAAGATTTTTTATATTTTTCGACATCACTTGTAAGATCCCAGTTCGGGTTTAAACTGCGGCAAGGAACAAAGGCAATAACGTCCTACAAACGCGCGTGGTACAAAAGTAATCCACGATAATACATTGACTTTCCAATAAAAGAATCAAAAGGGTCGAAAAGCTAGGGCAGTATACAAATTTATATAGACTCTTCCAATATTGCGTAATGCATTTTGTACGTATTCTATACGCACGTGTAGGATACGGAAGCCCTCATAAATTTTCCATGTAATCAATATGAAATTCTGAATCGAATAAATATGATACCGTACCTGTGGAATATGTTCGTTTCGAAAATCGTGTTTTCTGGGATGATAAATTGTTCTTTATATGGATATAGGACGATAATAGGGGTCTCAAAGGGCGTATGATTTTCTGCATCCTCGAGCGAAATAAAATTTAGAAATATATTTTTTTCTGAATGGGAAAATTGGTATTTGTTTTTCATTGGTGTCGGGCTAACGAGTTTCGCGATCGTTTTCAACAAATGCTTGTTTTTATTGTTGGTTGTCTGAAATTGCTTTGTTTACCGGAATATAAATATTTTATGTAATCAAATAATATCGAAAAATATACCTAGAATTATAAAAAATTGTTATTATGTGATATTTTTCAACGTTAAAACATCGTTTCGTTAATGATATTGATTGACGTTGATATTGTATATGTATTGATCAGAAAATAAAACTCTTAAAAAATAACGTCAACCGTAAGTGTGAATAATGAATTTTTGAAAACATTCTAATAATTTAGATAAAAAATTCAATATAATTTCGAACGAAAATGGATAGTGAGAAAAATCTCCAACATAAAGAAGAAAAAAGTTTAGTAGCATTTTTCCTGACTTGCTGAAAATAATATAATTTTATATTATATAAAAAAGGATGCATTTAATAAAATTTTCAATTTGATTTATCACTAGATTTCATAGCCGTTCAAAATTTTATTTTATTTCAAATATAAAACGTACTATTTTAAAATTGATTTCGTAAAAATTTTCATTTCAGCCCAATATGGTGTCGTAATCGATTTCGAACACAGTTTGAAATACAGATTTTTTCGCGTTTATTACATTTTTCAAATTCGTACATGGTCTTATATACGTTTCATTTCAAATAAATATGGAGCCAGAGATATTTTTCCGGTATTTCGAACTCATATTATTGCGAACAGCTCAAAAGACTCGAGCCCCTGGAAAATTTTAAGATTTAAAATTGTGAACGGATTTAACGTCACGTTTAATAACAAACCACAAAATGTTATATCCGCTTTGATTTAAATATTGATGGGTGCTAAATAATTTAAATTGTTATGCGCAATGCGAAATTAAATAAGTCTAATTAATTACATTTTCCGGGTTTACGAGATTTATATTAAAGCTAATATAAATTGCAGATCATTTAAAATTATTCTTTGTTTACGCCAGAAACAATACGAAGTCAAATATTTAATTAAGTTTGAAAAATATTTCCGTAACAAATGGTCTTTTGAAATATTATACCACGAGATCTTTCGTTCTTTTCGTTCCGCCATATCTTCAGTATTTGTGTTATTTAATAACGAATAGCTGATGCGAAAATCCCCGAAGGAGGAATGAAAGGTAAATAAAAATTCATTAAAATGTAATATTTTTAATTACAATCCTTAAACGATTTTTATGTTTGACGGAGGAAAAAAAGCGTCGTTTCGGAGACGCACATCAATCGAAAGGCAACGTCTGGTTTTTCAGCAACGCAAACGTTATTAGAATACAGATTAAACTGTGAAGAGAAACTTTCAAGTAAACCTTATTTAACGTAGAAAATAATACGTTCTCGAATTTAATCAACCAGATTTCGAGGGTAATTGAAATAGATTAAAACAAGATTCGGCTCGGTGGCCTATCGAACATTATCTTCAAGTTCATATTTACGACGCACAATAAAATACGTTTATCACAATTACGGAGATGTTTGGTCGGAGAAAGGTGCTTTTCGATAATGCTTTTTTCTTGGAAGATTTCGGGTAATTTGCGTCAATCAAATTTCATATTTTTATCCGTTTCGAGATCGCGTTCCGGGCGCTCCATATAATCAATTTAAGATTTTTCTATAAGGATGAAAACGATATTTTGCAAATGATTTAACTTACGCGAACCTTCGTCGATAAGAATATTATACTAATTTAATTGATCGAATCATAAATTGACCTGTTTGTACTTCAATACGTGAGAAAGTCACGCATGGATGAACAATGTTTGTGACGCAAATGCTATGATAGATTTTTTCTGACACCATTGAATCGAACACAAAAATATATATAAAATAATTCTGTTTTTTCTTTCATTTTGAGTCGATATTTATTCAAACGAAAATTCACCATTTCGATACGCATAATAAATGAAATATCACGGTCTCGTTAGAAAATAGAAAAAGTAAACATTTCGAATTGTAACCGATCGCTTTTGTTCAATTTGTTGATATTCGAATCGTTTCGTATTCATCAAACTCGTGAAATGGAATACGGAAATTATGCATTTCTGGAAATTTGCTGGAAAATATTTTCTAAACAATCACTATGACTACAATTTTAAATATAAATGGGTGTATTAAAATTAAAATCGTGTCAGCTAATGGTTTGTTTGCTAGGAAAGTTCTCGATCCGTCGTCGTTTCGTATTCTCAAAGAAAACGTAGACTTGTGATGATAAGCCATTGTTGCAATATACATTTGATAATATAAATGTAAATATAAAATTTACACAATTAATATATTATAAATTGAGATGGTTCATCATGAAAGTTTTTCATTTCTTGCTAAGCGCGAACGAATATTTTCATCTAGCCTTTTTTTCCAAATCCACTTTACATTTTTGCATTTTATTTTAACGCATGCGCGCACACACACACACACACACACACACACACACACACACACACACATACACACACACACACACACACACACACACACCCACACACATATGATTTTTTGCTTACTTCATCAGTTATTGAATAACTATTACATTTTTTGCAATATTATCGATATTTTTGTCGTTTTTTGTTACTTCACAAAATTTCGCATTGAAAAACAAAAAAAATGATTCGAATCAAAATAAAGATTCAATAAATCACGAATCTGTGAATGAAATTAAGACATCGTAATTGTAAAAATGGACGTAAACAAATCTAAAATCAAGTATTTAATCCATGTGATACAAAATTAATTCTTTTTATTTCGTAAAAAATGTTTTATAAAATGTAGGTTTCAAAACGATCGAAGATTTGAAAAGAGAAACGATTTTGGGGTTTTGTATTGATTAGAATTTATGTCGCTTTCGTGTCTTAAAGGGGTGAACTGTATGAATATAAATTGCTTGAATTACATTATGATTCATAGATAGGGAACAACTTTTTTTGTAATATTAAAAAAATAATCAAATCTTCAAAAACATCTTGTTATTATATTATATTAAAAAATAAATGTCAATTATTGTATTATAATTGCAGTTTTTATATAATATTATGCCAATTAATGAAAATATTGTGCAATATTATCTTTATATTTCCGAGAAAAACATAAAAAAAAATACAAATAGTTATACAAATAAATCATAAAATCAACATAATTACGACAACGAAAACATATCATGAACATCATCAAAATTATTCTTCATGTGAGTCTAACTCAAAAATATTTTTCTGTTCATCACTCTGCGAAAAAAAAATTAGTCAATGCCATTATATAGGTATAATATAGGTATTGTAGTTGAATCAAAATTAAAAATAATTATATATTTTGATAGTAATTATTTAAACGACGTTTAAAATATGTAATTTTCCTTACATATATGATAGATGAACTTGACATACTGTGCTATAAATAATTTTCAATATTATCTCATAAATAAAATATATATCAACCTAATATTCATAAAATCTATGATTCATAATATAAAAAAGTCACTATTACACAAAAAAAAAATTACCAAACCAAATTCTAAAAAAAACCCACAAAAACAACGATCAAAACAATCGCTTAAAAATATATTGGCTCGACTTCGCTTGCACCAAAAATATGCACCGCACAAAATAGCCGCACGGTCGCCAACCTTAGCGACGAAAATATTGAATTTTTTATCAGCCTCGATTATCGCGATTAACGCCTATATTCGAATGAGGAAACCGACCAGTTCGCGGGTCATGGTCGCGCCTCCGCGTTTCTACACCAAAATTCGCCAATGGATTCGAATTCAAATCCGCCGCGCATTCAGTCGCCTCGCGTTGGCCGCGGGGAGTGGTCGTGTCTGTTTGTGCTTAGACCTGCGATTCAAACGCGCGTTTTTCGAACCGAAAGATGAGCTGCCAAATCGCAGCCATTGATATAACCGGTTTTTCAGTGCTTTTTCGGTGTTTTTTTTAATAATCGTTGTGAACGATTTGTGTCGGTTTCCCTTTACCTTAACAATAAGGTCGTGTTACAGTGTATTATACATCGTAAGTAATATTGTACGGATATGAGATAACGTGGGCTATTTGAAGAATATTGTATATATATGTATATGGTGTTTATAAAACGTGGGTGCGGTTTTGAAATTTGATGATGCCGATTTGGTACAAAAATGTATTCATAATTGTATTTTTTTGTCGATGTTATTCGAATTACGAATGGAATATGAACTTTGATAGATACTGGTTTGCTCGAGTGAAATTCGCTATACAAAATCATCATTATTTTTACTACGCGAATACAATCTGCCGACTTTCTAGACTAGCTTGTTGCTAAGGCGGAATGTGCGTTTTGTTTGATGATTATCGTTTTCGAGGATGTTATGATTGTTTTGGGAAAGCTGCTGGTTTTTCTTGTTGTTTGGTTAGATTTTCGAATGCGGGCTGTGTGTTTGCTTGTTTATTCAGAACGAGTAATATCAAAATATGTTTCATGTGTCTTATAAAGTGAATATGAATATTTATATTCCAACAGCTTTTGCATATTTATGGAATTAATATTAATTTATTATGGAATATAATTTTTAGTAAGAGATTATACATGCTTTATCTTAAATTAATTTTCGATATTGAATATGAATTCATTGTTTGAAAATAATGTTTGAAAATGGTTAAACGATCACTTGAGGTTCATACTTTTTCGTACGATAAAAAAGCAAATTTGCATATGTTACAAATGAAAGATATTCTTTTAATTAATATTCAATTTGTAATACAACGCGCGTTGAAATTTTAAATGGATTAATTTTTATTATAGAATAAAAAAATAAAACTGTTCATAGTTTGAATTTGAATTCGTTCGTTTAGCATAACGATGACGCTTTATTTGAATAATTATTTATAATCATAATACTTTCATTATGAATCGCTATCGAATTCATAAACAATATTAAGCAAATTATTGTTTAAATGCGCTATTGTTTCCACGTTTCTTGCTTGAATGTTTTATAAACAGACGCGTCGTAGCACATATTAATTCAATGCGAATATTTTGAATTATGTATGCAAATCAGAGTTTTGCCATCGAAACTATCGATAAAAATCAGAATTTAATTCGCTTGCGCTATTTTTGGAACCTTTTACCGATCGATACGACCAATTTCTCCGAAAAAATCTTAATTAATAATTCAATTAATCCTCAAATACCATTAAAAGGATCGAAATTTTCAGTCAGATCTCGATTTTTTCCTATCCGAATAATATAATAGATCAAAGAATTCCGGAGGAGTTTATTTATAAAGACGGTCCGACAAAATAGATCGCCGAATTTATAAAAAATAATCGAAATTTGTTAAAAAAAATACTGATTTCTTATTTGAGATTCTGTATAAAGTTATGAATATAAGAGGATAAACTTTAGATATTCCTAAACAAAAAAATATTCATGTAGTGCACGTAAAAACTTTTTTAAGGTTACATAGAAAATGTCAATCCATTAACTTTAATTTTTGTAAGAAATATATTTAATTAGCATTGGGTTAAGGATTATGATGAGACTTTCAGTCATCAACAATATAAACATTGATATCGTAGACGTTTCAATTACCGATACAGACTTGATTTAATTAACATCCAAAGTTTGGACATCCAATATCAGTCAAACTCAATTCTATTTAGGCGTCCATATAAACTGAACATTTAACATCTCCAGTTTGACACAAATTGGGTAAATGTAGCTTCTATCGAGGCTCGATTGGAAGTGTGCAGCGTACCTACACTTGTAAGTGGAACAATAATTGAGTTAGCCCTGAACATTTGGAGGTTGCGAAACGGCTAAGTGTCGTCTCGGTTCGTGTACTAGCGGTAAACTTTAAATTCGACCCTCATATTTCGGGATCTAATTAAAAGTTACGGCCGTTTTTTTGAAGCGAAAGTCATCTTTGTCAAAAGGCGTTGTCGCCAAAACTGAAGAGATATAAAAAAATGTAATGAAAATGTCGCTCTTCGCTCAAAATGTATGCATAATGCTCGTTTGCTTGTGTATGGTTATTCTTTGTAGCATAATTAAATTTGATCAAATATGTATTTAAGTATCATATTATATTAAATTCATAAAATTTTCATAATCTATAAACGTTATTGTATCGTTTGTATGTCGTAAAAGTGAATTTTTGTGATATTAGAAGATTTTCTTTTTACAAATATTAAAATATATGCTTCTTTATGTAAAATGTGAAAATACAAATTAACCTTTGTTGATTCATTAGTCGTTGCCTTTAGAGATAAATAATAAATGTGAATAATTCGCTTCGTTTAACAAGATATTGTACCTTTTGTACACAAATATGGAAACGACATATGGAAACGAAATTGCGTTATATTCATTCGGTCAACAAATAATATGATGTTTTCATATATACGTCCTATATAATATATATATTTCATTAATTCATTATTATTCATATTTGTTTTCGTCCGACGTATCTTCAGATTACATTATTTTAATGAATCCACGACAAATATATCGTTAAACTTTTGATTTCGAGTTTTATTAAATGTTTTTTTATTGTTTTCTATTTTAGACAAATATTCATAAATTCACATTCCGAGACCGAAAAATATTGACGATTTACCACACTGTAGCCGAGGCTAAGCTATTTTTAAGACCGATGTGCAGATTATGTAAATCTAAACAGCTTTTTCAGATGTGACAAAGTTATAATTAAGTGCGCGAAATCATTCAAAAATTATTGTCAACAATTTTAAACAATTTTTTAGTGCGAAAAACGTCGATGATGAATAATGATCGATAACGTGTAACAGAGAAACGGTCAAAATTAAAAAATGAATATAAATGAACACTGATACCAACCTTACGTTCAAGATTCGATTTCTCGACGTCAATATTGGCATTTTTTCGTTTATTTCCGCACATTCGAGTATATTGCCTAATAAAACAAAGCGTCGCATGAAATCCAAATAAGAGTAAAATATTTATGCATGGGTGACGCTGATCTGGTTGTATAATATATACCCTGTGTGACGGTTTATTGTTTCAAATCGAAAATACGGAATACATCTTTCTTCTTCGATGTCAATAAGTAACAACTGTTCAAATCGAATAAAAAAATGTAACGTTTTAGCGCCGCGTCATATGGTAAAGAGATCGTTCAGAAAGAAATAAAATATAAATTATTAATACATACTAGTTTTTAGGTGAATTTCCTCCTGATCAAGGATTTTAGTTTTCGGAATATCAGAGAGGTTTTTTGATTATTCCGTTGTGATTTTTACTTTAATTTGTGGTGAAACTAT
Source organism: Hydropsyche tenuis (assembly GCA_009617725.1). NCBI lineage: Eukaryota > Metazoa > Arthropoda > Insecta > Trichoptera > Hydropsychidae > Hydropsyche > Hydropsyche tenuis. The sequence continues at coordinate 79,154 of VTON01000113.1, read as the reverse complement.
AATATAAAATATTTTCACGTAAATAATAAGATGAGGAATTAAATTAATAACCCTGTTTACAAAAAATAAAACTATTCGTAAATTAATCCATTCAAAAATTAATTGAAGGGTTGAAATATTAAAATATACCTATTTTTTTGTTTTTTTCATAGAACAAAGATTATACATATTCGATATGCCTATTGTTTTTTAATTCGAATTCATTGTTCATTTTTTTTGCATATTGAATTTTTTCAACATTGCAACAATATTTTTTTACTCTCCAAATATTATATTTACAATCGTTTGATTTATCAATTTTTTTAAATGATTTACGATTAGATTATTTCAAAAGGTTCTCATATATGTATTCTAGTATAATTCTAAAATATTAATGAACATGAATATGCTCAGAATCATTTCAATAAATATTTTATCGATGAAAATTGAAAATGAATATTATAAAACCTAATACTGAAGTGTAATATTACAGTGTATATACACTGTGGATAATTCAAATTATTTTTTCACCATTTAATATTTTAAAAGCAGTTTCGGCACATTAGTTTCAGTTAATGTATTTTAGACCGAGAGTCATTTTAATTTTTTCTAATAGCATGTATAATTCGGGTATTTATGTCAATTCGCGTATTGAAAAAACTGCGGAAAATGAATAAATAGGAATATTTTTTAAGCGAGTACTAACAATTGACATGTCCTCGGGCACGTATAGAATCGCTAATGATCTTATGACCACACATATGTATACCTAAAATTATTTTTTATTGCCAAATCATTTATTTTTTAATATACATATATTCGGAAATTTTAATTTCGACGATAAAAAAACGTGTTTTCAAATCGACAGTTGTTAACATGAAGAATATTGTATTTTTCCATGTTCGTTAATAATCATGGTCTTGCACAAAGCCTATTATTGTGCGGTGAATACAGTTCCGGGCGATGGTATTGTTATCAGATACCCGTGAAATGTGCGATTGATAAATTTCACACGTGTATATGAGAATATTTGTATATATAAACCCATTGAATTTCCATTCTGAAATCGTAAGTTTTTACTATCGTGGTCTTTGATGACGTCCCATTTATTTTTATGTACAGTGAACTCGAACCGCGAAATGTTTTGGCTTTTTTACAACTCTTTGTGATTAGTTTGCGTTATTCACACGTCAAACACATCAAAGGTGGTCAAGATAACAAAACGATTGATTTTTTTCGTTAGTAGAGTAATTATCATGTATTATGTTTCATCAAAAACCAATATTGCATATAAATAATATTTTTAATGCATCATAATAACACATAGTGTAATTTTTTTCGACATCGAAATTGCTGTTTTTTCTAACTGAATAATATTTCACGCATTTTGCGAGATGGTTTTATTTAACCTTCGTTAATCTTATACCAAAAACTAAAGTTAATCAAAGGTCAAATAAAACCGGTTCAAAATTATTCACCATAGAATAGAATTCATAAACACATTGTTTATATACTATTGAATAGTGCAGATTCCGGGATTTTTTCGTACTATTTATATTAATAAATTGTAGTGGCAAATGATATCTATTACACAATCCGTAAATAACTAAATCAATAGAGCTATCTTACTTTCGTCCATTTTAGATAGAATATTCCAGTTCAATAAGAGTTTATTCGATATATTTTCCGGGAACACGTCGAAATAATAACTTTTATTTCATAGAAAATTTCGTCTCGCGCACTTAAAACTCTCACATGGCTTTATTATGAAAAAAATTAAACTTTCCGATCAATTGATCTTTACAAATTTAACAATGTCTCGCGTATCTCAGCAATGTTTCCTTTTTTCGTTGAAATATCTTTGTAGTGAAAAGTAAAAAGTTTTTTGTGCGGTTTTCATCTGAGATTTCTCAAGACGCGCGGAAAATATTTGAATACACATTCGAAAATACACAAACACTTTGGAGGACTAGTTGCGGTGGTTTTTCCCGCTTTCCGGTAAAAGCTCCGAGGAGAGCCTTTGTAAACTACGATACATCCATAATGTTCACCTGTGCATTTCGCTACCTTCAGAGAAGGTTTTGTAACTTTTTTTTTTAAACCAGCCTTCTTTGGAACGGTTTTTGCGTTTTATGCGATGTTTCTCTTTTTTTAAGCATGTCGATAATAAAAGTCGGTCGTTGTTTTTGCACGACGAACTTTGCCGGGTTTGATGAAACGAAAATAAAAAGTGATAAAATTCTACAATAGTTAGGGCCAGAGAATCCTAAATGCAGTTTTCTGTCGGCAAAATAAAAAAGAGCTATGAATTCGTGACGTAGTCGTAAAAACGCTACAAAACGGTGGATGGCTCTGCTGAACGATTTGTATAAAATTTTTGTGATAGAAATTCGTTCAAAATGGTTTTTATTAAAAAAAATTCAGTTTCATCAGCTTCAATGTTTTTTCGTTTAATATACATAGTCTTGCCATAAGTTCTTTTACAAATGCATTTTGTCGTAAAAAAAAAAAACTAGTGCTGTTATCAACTTTAAAACAACTTTATTTGATGATAAAATACAATACAATGAAGAATTAAAATATTTCATTCGAAATGTCTACCCTTATTTTTATACAATTCTTTAATCTCTCCGGCCACGCATCTATCGCCGCACGAACGACTTCCATGGGAATTTCTTCCATAACTTTTATAAGGGCGTTTTTTAGAGACTCTTTTGAGGTGTGTCTATTACTACAGGCCTTCTCCTCCAAATACGACCATAGTTTGTAGTCCAATGGATTTAAATCTGAGCTTCCAGAAGGCCATTCTGCTGTGCTTATGAAGGCTGGAACATGCGCCGCTAGCCAATTTTTGAATAAATTATTTTTTAATTATTTATTATTTTTAATAATTTATTATTTTTTATAAATTATCGTTGAGAGGCTTCACCGCTTTTTCTAAAACACCTTCTTGGTAAACTTCGGCGGAAGTTATTAGCCCTTTTTCGCAAAAATAGAGCTTTGCTACTCCTTTATAGGAGACTCCCCACCAAACCATCACTGATGAAGGATGATGTCCTCGTTGCCCCCTTTCTGCAACCTGAGAAGCTTCTCGAGCACTCTTGACGTATACACGATCATTTGGGTGGTTAAATTTTTCTTCGATAGTAAAATTTTTTTAATTAGAAAAAAAAAATTTTTGTATCCTCCAGCTGCGTGTTGGCGAAGGAGCTCTTTACATTTTATGAGTCTGTTTTTTTTGAGAGATGGCGTAAGGAAATGGCCGGTATATCTTTTGAAAGCCCCAAGACCCAGGTCAGTTTTGATGATTCTTGACATTGATCTTTGTGATATGTTCATTTCTCGGACCATGATTTTTTGTTTGCGGAGAGGATTTCTGCGGATTCGTTCTTGAACCGCTCGAATTGCATTTGAAGTTCAAACGGTTCTCGGTCTGCCACTTCTTTTCTTGTCAGTTAATGAGTTGGTTTCGGCGAATCGATCTATCGTTCGATACACGAACATTCTCGGTATTGGGAGACGTTTTAGCGTTTGAAAAATATGGCTCGCGCTGTATTCCACCTTATGCAGCGCTATGACAGCCACACGGTTTTCGTAATCGCCCCACTCCATCCTATCACGACGACAGACAGGCAACAACTGGCTCCTTAAAGGAACAATGATGCACTCCAATTCATGGAATGCAAAAAAAAAATTCCGAAAACTTGCGTTGACACAAAGCGAGAGCAAACATTTGTAACAGAACTTGTGGCAAGACTAGGTACATACGTTTTCAAAAATTATATATTCATTATTGAAAAATAACGATTTTTCAAATTGAAATTGAATCAAGAATGGTTACAATGTTACTATTAGTATTATTTCATATTAAAATTTTTAATCAGTTCACACATGATGAATTTCCGAAAATCAATATTTGTTCCATATCCAAATAAATGATTTTATTTTATTAATACCAAATTTTATATAATAGTGGTGCAATTCAAGATTATATTTGAAGTTAAACAGCAAGTAACTAAACATTTGGATACTGAACGTGTAAAACGTAAATCATCAAAAGCATATTAAAGCTTATGACAGTAGCACGTGGTGGGTCGCTATTCGGGGATCACGTAATAACAGCCACATAAAGTAAAGATGAAAGCCTACCTTCAAATGTGCATCATACATATATATCTAATCTAATTTCTAATTTCGAATAGTGCATAATTTCTAGCGTGACACCACACACAGAATAGCGCTATTATTATATGGAGGATGGAGGATTTTGCGATACGAAAATAGGCATATTTTCATATGGGAACATTTAATTCTTGATATTTTAATGCGAAATTGCTCGGATGCTTACTTATAATATTATACTTTTGGGACGTGAAATGTTTATTTTTCTCTAAAAGAAAAATCGTGTAGATTAAATATTTCAAGTATGCAAATCTCGGGACGAATCAAATAAATTAAATTTTGCTGTATTTTTCATCTGATGGAAATTTTCGAAATTATTATATTTAGGCAGTGTTTAATTCGTCGTATTCCTGCAATAAATTTCCGTCGGGTTTATCCATTTATTATTAAATATTATTTTGAATCTGATTATACGAATAATGTGTGCATTTACAAATATAATATTAATTTCTACGGTTCTTAAATGAGTTTGTATTTTTTTCAAATAAAATGTATACGCAATACAAGAATGAACGGTGAAGTATTTCTATATCCTGCTGTTTGCAGGAAAATTAATATGCATTTATATGATAGAATATGATTTAATGTTTGATGTTAAATCGTAATGTTAAATGCTTAATTGAATTATCATATTATAAAATTCTATGAAATTTTGATATAAATTACGCTTTTTCTATTATATTTTCTTTTTAAATTTTATATACATTCAACGTCTTACATAATATAACCAAATACTTATTGCAGTAGTATATTTATTTTCGATTTGTATTGTATCGAATAAAATTGTAACATTTAACGATGAAATATACTTTTTTAATGCAATATTTTTTTTAAATACTATTTTTTTTTTGGGACTATATGAACGTACATATGTATGTACAATTTAATAACGTAATTAAGAGCGCATTGTTCACACAAATACACTTTTTTTTGTGCGATTTTAGATATATTTTGTATAGCAGTTTCAAAGTTGTGTGGTTTTTAAAATCCATGGAACGCATCTTCGCTTTTTCTATGTAAATCATATCTTTTTGTGTGCGATTTTTTTTGTGCGGAACAGAACGCATCTACCGCACAAAAAGAGAACCTAATGTACATAATATGTTATGTATCTTATGTTAGTATTTATTTAAAAGTAAATAATTTATGTAAAACAAATCTTGAAGAAAAATCATTCTGTTAGAACATTTCTTTGTAATTTGAATACTTTTTAATTAGAAACCAAAAAAAATTCCAGCAGATTGAATGCTCGTTATTTCACGACGGGGATTGTATTCGTGTGGAAAGTGCGTAATTAGCGTGACGCCTGGAAAAATCAACGCCAGCCTCAAACTTTTTTCCTTTTCCCTTTGTTATTTATGTAATTTTTCAACTTTTCCCACTCTTCAATGTAAATCAACGAACTTGGAAAAGTTTCTCGCCCGTCGAGAGTGGTGAACCTTGAAATTTTTCTAACCGAACCGAACTTTTATCCGGATATTTCAAACCTATTTACATGAGATTTCCGTGACGAAGAATCATGATTCTGAATTAATTTAGAAAATTGCACCCACCCGAATGCATCTCTTTACACTCAAAATTAGCTTCAACCATTGTTGGTTACATTAAAGGGGCTTTCAATGCTCTTTCTGAATTAATTCGCTTGCCATCCGCCCGATTGACAAAGGCTCGAAACATCTGCTGAATGTTGAACGTTGACTATGTGTTCTTGTAAAATGGAAATTAATTGAAACGCACATATATATATATATAGGTATTTTTGATCCAATAATGGTTGAGTTTATAATTTCGAGTTTTGTAGAATTGTATTTCATCGGTGTGTTCCGTATAATTTTATTTTTTTCAATATATTGTGATTAATGAGTTTTTCGAGAATTTTCTAAAGCGACTAAATTGAGGATTATTAAACATATTTATTATTGATATCCTTTTGAAAAACGAGTTCGTATAAAAATGAATCGACAGAAAATTGAATATTAAAATGTATAATTCTATTTACACTTTTTTGAATGCGCTATTATTTTTATTATAATTTAATGAGTTTTGGAATCCGAAATTTTCCAGATTTCTTGTTTCTGGAATATTTTTATGGAGCAATAAGCTGATACACTGTATATAATTATGAAGAAATAGTTTATGTAATATGAAACCATCCATATTTTGAAGTGAAAAGGATAATATACATACGTTATGTATTATGTAATCCGGATGCAATTAAGTTTTATATTTTGAATTTTTTGATCTCATAAAAATCAACAAGCGTTTCGTAAACTCATATTTGAAGTTAATATAATAATAAAAAAAGTATTTTTATTACTGAAGCAAAAAGAAGTGGTTATTGAAGTTGTTTCGGCAATCAATCGTAATTTTCCATTCTCGAAAAAGCAATCCAGCCCACTCATAACGAATTTACGATCGTTCTCTGATTTAGGAGCAGATGTCCGATAAACAAGATCTTTTAATACATTTTGACATAATCGAACCAAAGTGAGAATTTAATCTAACTTTCAATGTAAATTTTTGTCCGTCCATGGAAATTTGCTTTCTTCACATAATTTCACATTTAAATTGATTCATGTTCACTGGAATAATAACGGATTTATATTCGGCCCAAACGTCACCGGGTGATAAATAAGTCTTTCTATTTGCATACATTTGAGAGATCACCATATTATTTGTATGTATACTGGATGATATTAGGTGGCGGTTTTTATTCGATTCGGAAAAGGAGAGGAGGACCATAAAACTCTCTCAATTGTCAAATTCAGCAATTTTTTACCGTCGTTTTTCCGCAGAATAGAAATAGTGGAACGTTTTCCACAGAACCGATCTTATAACACGTGAACGATACGTATACAACATACTAGTTCTGTTCGACCTAGTCCTCATTTTTAGCGTCCTCGCTCTGAAGAATAGCAATTATGTATTTTTCTAAACATTCACTTTGAGGGATTTGAAATGTTGATCTATACTTTCGTGATGATTTCATCGCGATCTTCTAATCTATATTCAGAATTCGGATATGTAATTATAGATATTTTTACGAAATGTATGTATATTCCAAGTCTGAAAATATTATAGAAAATTCTATGTATACAATGTATGGAAAGATGTATACTTGGAGCAACTACAAAATATATAATAGAAAAGAAACATATAAATGAGAAAAAAAATCAGAGTGATGAACAATGTAAGTCGAATAGAGATTGAATTGGCATCTATAGATTTGGGTATATGGACACGTGAAGTGCTTGAACGATAAATAAGGAACTGACTGTGAAAGAAAATATAGACGATAAATGTATGAAAAAAGAACATATTAAAATACCAGTGCATTGATTGATAATTAATAAAAAGCTTGAAAATCAATACAGTTTTTATCCACTCTAATACGAGTACACTCTTCGTATTAAGATTTTGAATAATATTGATTGATCTGAGTTTAATATATTTGAAGTAAATTAATCTATTGAATAGAGAAGACCTTATAATGAAACCTTTTCCCATACAAAATGCGGTTGGTGTGATCACTCGGTTAATTCAAGAGCACGAACTAAAATATACAAGTTTATAAAGAACTGTGGGTCTTTGAAAATTCAATTTTGTCTTGTCTTTATAAGAACAAAACTAACAAAAAATTTGACTTTCCACATGCACGAGTCATTGGTTAAATATGCGTCTCATTTTTATCGCACTGTAGTTATATGAGGAGTTTTAGTCACGCAAATAAAACCATCGAGTTTTGAATATTTTGTAAAATACGAGTGTGAAAATCGTTTTGAATGTACTTGTTTGATATTTAGAGGATCGTAAGTGACAATTCACGTCTGAACGACCATGTTTTGTGCCAAATATACGATCGTTTTGTATTTTTAACGATAGACATTTAATTATTAGATATTATTTGTATATAACTATTTATTCTTCAGATCAATTATCTGTATATAATATAATTTTATGTCTTTATTTCATTGTTATATGAAAAATTTTCTTAATAAATTATTGAAATTAAATTATGTACATATTGGGAACTTCTAATATATGTATTATCAAACAGTGTTAATATTAAACGAAATGATCTGATGCAGTATGTGTAACCTTTGACGTGCATTTTCGTTTAATTATCTTAGTTTGAAAGATAATCAAATTTAAAATTTGAACGTGTAATATTTGTATGTTCACTAATATAAAATATGTATTAAACTGGATTTATTTAACTCATATGTGATTATATATTCATATTTTAATTATTCCACTTAAAATTTAAAATTTTATTAATCTTAGTATTCTTAATCAACGATTTTTATTTAAAACTTAACATATAATATTATTTACAATATTAATTTAAGTAATCCGGCATATTTTAGCAAGCACTTTTATAATGTTCATTATTTATAGCACAGTAAATTGATTTTCGACACAACTTTTAAAACTCATAATCATTAGTCCGATAACTAAAATAGTATTATTTATAATCACTCGATTTCCACATTGAAACTATTTCCAAGCAGATTGAACCAAACGATAACATTATATTTGATTAGAGGCTATTATAACCTAATTATTATATAATAAAAACTATTATAATAATCCTTATCCCTATATAATCCGTCGCGCTATTCATTAAGAATTTTTTTCCTAACTTTTCCGATTTCTGGCAAAAAAAACAACACCACTACTACCACTAGAATTACACGTATGGATCATCACTCATTTGCGTAACGATCAATTAATTTCGAGCTATGATCCTGACAGTGTCGTAACAAGTGTCGCGTATCTTACGTACTTATGTCACTTGAACCGTACTCAGATAATTACTGTAGACAGGTTTTGAACGTTGAAATTATTATAAGCTAAAAAGATTTGGTTATTAGGTAGATATTTGAAAAACCCCTCCTCGAGAGTAAGTTAATAAAAAGCTTGAAAAAAATAGTTAAATCACAATTTGAATAAGAAGTTTATGAACTGTTAATCACAAGTATTTTATTATTTTTTATGAACCGTTAGTTGGTCAAGTGTTTAATTGTTTCAATATGTTTTTTTCCGGCATAAATGAATCAGGTAGTTTAAATTTCGAAATTAATTATCAAGAAACTTTGTATACCATTTAGATATATCTATTTGTAAACAAACTAAAAACTTCTTCCACTTGAAACCTCATAATTTGCAATCGGTAAACTGACTCATCGAAATCTCATAATGTTATTTTACCGAGTTTCCTTTGAAAGAAATAAAGGAACAAATATAAAAAGCTATTTTATGATATCTTATGACTGCAATATGTGAAAAATTTTCTCGCTAAATATTAAAGAATACTTTTAGTGAAGTATAGCCTTTTTAGTTTTCAAAAAGAAATCGAGAAAGTTTGCATGTATAAAATTGATAGTTTGTTCCGAAAATACTTTAGAAATATTAGAGTTTACGAATTTTATTTTTATTTGAAGAAAAAATCTAGTTTTTTTTTATCGTATTCTGAGAATATTAATAGTTTATTGAGTAATATAATTTCCAGTTTCATGGACATAACATATCCAATGCATTATATAAATATTAATTAGAGACATTATACTCGTACATGAAACGAAATAGAAAACTATAAATTTCTCTCACTTCTGATTAATGGCGACTTTAACGATATGTATTACGGTCATAAATAGCATTTCCAATATTATCATATATTATATTTATATATATATGTGTATATATATATATATATATATATATATATATATATATATATATATATATATATACATATATATAGTATAAACTGAAAATAATTGAAGTGTTTTATTGTTATGTATAATATATACAAATTGAAATCGTATACTTTTTCATACAACTTTTATTATTCACTCATGTATGCAATCTATTTACGCTGTTTAGCTATGGAAGAATAAATTTCGACTTCTTGAAAAAAGTAGTTTTTCAAAAGCTATTTCAGTTTAAAACAATACCTAAAATTATACCGTTAGGGTTAAGGACGACCCTTCGGCTATCCCAGATCCTTTATTCTTTTGACAAAGGGAAATTCAGCCATATACGTCATCCGAAATAAGAGAGATTCCTTAAACGCCAACAATCCCATGTTAAATAATTCAATTGTTGTTTACGTGCGAATTTTCGACAAATCTTGTTTTTCCTCGATAAATATCTCAAAAAAAAAGGAAAAATAGTATTCAGAAAAATTATTCGGTTGAATATTTATAACATAAGTACAACAAACATATATGTAATCAATAAATTGAGTCTCAACTATTAATAAACGATTTTTTTCTATTTAATTCAAAATATATGATGTATCGATTTCTGATTCTATAAATAAATATATTACCTACATATACATATATCAAATTGTTGTTCTTTAAAAAGTTGAATTTTCGAAATATGTATTATATACATACATATGTATGTAATAAAAAAAAATTAATGTGAAACGTAAATACCATAGTTAAAATAAATTGATATTAACACAAATATGAAAATTATTGTTTGAGAAACTTACGGAAGCGATAATGAAATGTGCTCACGGTCAAATCCGATAAGTACTTATGTCTACAAACACAAATATTAAATATTATTCAACCAAACAAATTTAATTCAGACCATTTAACATCTATTGTTTATCATTTAGTATTCAAAATTTGGAAAGTGTATTGTTATTTTTCATAATATGAATCTAAATGTTAACGTATTGATTAATTCAATAACAGTTATAATTCTCGAATTATTTTTTGTACCCTTATATCTAAAAATAAATGTGAATATATGCACTACAGTCCAGGAGTCGGCTAACTTTTTTTGGAAAAAGTCAGATCATAAAAATTTTAGACTCAGCGGGTTGGAGAGCAAATTCGAAGATATTCATAAAAGTGATAATTCTATTCAAATAGTGACAAAACAAGGCTCAAAATTTGGAAACTAATTGATCTCAAAATAGTTATTTGAAAATTCAAGTGCTAGTTTCAAAAAGTATTTTTATATGCAGATAATAACAAGAAAATAAGTATCAAAGAATAGTGCCGCAGGCAATATTTTTTGGTTTTTTGATTACATTTACATATACTATTGTTACAGCGTAAAATTTTCTAAAATACATAATTTTGGAGAACAATCACTTCCAATTGAAGGTCTGATAGAAGCTTCTCAATTGTCCAGTTAAAGGGATTTCGAAATATGGAATTTTTTTTGCCCTTGTATCAAAACCTGAAAAACGCTTTGGTAACTCTAATTTAACAATAAGTTCAGAATATTTATATGCTGTTTTATTTTTGAGGTTGATTATTTCTAAATTTTTCAAATTTATTTAATCTTAATTTTTAATCCGCGGGCCGAATTGAAAACAGGCAGCGGGCCGGGGTTTGCCGATACATACCTGCACTACACTATAAACAGATAAAAAAAACACGATATCGCAAGATTTTATAAAAATTTTGATTTGAAATCGAGTCTTCAGCAGTATTCATTTTATGAATTTTCCGCAAAACCCGACAGGATTCTCCTTTGAATTTTCCGAAGTAGACATCAAAGACAGTAATGAAACCGTTGGTCCGTTTATAAATCAAACAAAAAGTGTTTCTTTTTCGATGGGTGAAGCCTTGTCGACATATTTAACTCAATAGAGATACGTAAAAATAAAAATTGATACCCGAGACGAGTCAGATTCGCCATTTTCTGTTAGGAACAAAAAATGTATCTTATCAAAATATGACGTGTTTTCATCCTATTTTTTCATACATATCTCATTGATTAAGCATATTATTATTCTGCATACGTATTAAACTCCATTTGAATAATAGATACGTATCGATCGTGATTGAACTGTAAACGTAATAGTGCGACAAATTCGATTCGACGATTCGAATACCATTATTTTATACATAGGGAATAGTTCCGATGTGTCTTGTTGTATAAAATTTAAATAGTTTTTTTATTTTTTTGGTATTTTATTTTAAGTTCCATCGCCTTGATTATTTCGAGAGCTGCTTAAAGACGATATTTGACGCCAGGCGTTTGGAAAATGGCCAATATACGCAATTAGTTAACTGCAAACTGAAATATACCTATGTTTTGTGTATCGAGTTGCATCTTGAAAGTACTAAAATTTCATTCAATAAGAACTTATTATATAGAAATCTGATTGAATGGTGTCCTGATATTGCGATAATTCTGTTAATGATCAGGTAAGTTTTCATATTTTTGAATTTGTGCGAGTACAAATATTTATTTTTCATGCCGCCGATCGATTTAATTTCAAGTCGTCGTGAAATGTTTTCGCGGTGAAACGTGGATCGATTTACTATTATACTTTGCAAACAAACATTGAATTAACGTTAATTATATGCAATTAGACGTAATTGTACAATTGACTTGATTAACCTGTTTGATATAAAATATTAGATTAGAATTTAAATTGGTTTTTATATAATGGAGTATGTCTTTGAATAAATTTCTAATTTACTAATTATCGTAAATAGATACGTTCAGTATAAACAATATTTAGAATATTGTCAGTTGATCAAAAAACATATCTGGATCAATGAGTTTTTAAATAATTTTATAGAGAATACATATTTTGAAGAGATTTAGATCGCTCTCAAAGATTGTATAAGATATTGTGAGGTTCTAAATATAATCGAGTACGCTTTGAAATTATTAAAATATTGTTAATATTAAAAAAAATTAGGACTTTTACCCTCAATCCTGACACACATTACAATTACAGAATGAAAAATTTGTTTGATTTCCAGTCGAAACCGATGAAAAATAAAAGAAATTTTTTTAATCAAATATATATCTTCCGTATTTACTTACCCTTCGTTCTGTTTAACCCTTCTAAATTATAGGGAATGTCGATTAAGGTACGTTCATCGAATAATGGTTTACCACACAATCCGTATAAATGTACCAAATGTAAATATAATATTACAGAACGGAATCAAGAATTTCATGGAAATTTTCATGAAAAATTTCCCCGTGTTAAGTAATTAACCGAACCTATTTCAATTGCAAAATCTGGATGTTATTTTAACGTGGAATTGTTTAGACAGTGCATTTTTTTACGTTTGATAGGAAACGAGCAGACATTACGACTCACAATTAAAGATAAATATTGTAAAGATAAATTTTGTTCATTAAACTTGGTGGTTTTGTTATTCTATTGTGAAGACTTTATGATTTATGAATTTGTAGTAAGTAGAATATTAACATTGCGTATAGTCAACATTTAAACACTAATATAAATATTGGAATAATTTTCCCTGAAAATAAATAAAATTGATATGAAATATGTATAATGCATATTTCTTATTTCAATAAATAGAGATCGATAAAATTAGTCGTAAGTTCTCGTATTGTTCCGTAAATAAATTTGTAGTTATTTTAATATACTATTATATTATGTATATTATTATTACTAAGCTCGTTCGAAGATTTATGCTATCGTTAGATATAATTTACAACAAATAACAGGAATCATTTGATTTTTGCTTCCTTGTAAAAACTGAGTTTCTGCATGTTTTAAACACGTGCATACGAATCATACAAATATAAAATATTTTTTTTAAATACAAAGTTTTTAATTACAGCTTTCATCGTGCATTTCACAGAATATTACGAACTACGTAGTGCTTAAATGAAAGTAAAAAAAAAAAATTATTTTCATGACCTCAATTTTCTTTGTAGTCTGAAGTTAGTCCCGGTTTTATAATAGTTTACGTATCATCAACTGATTATAGTGGCGGTTTTATATTTTGAATTAGGTCTAAATTGTGGTCGTTCAAAATATTTGATACGGCCTCGATTGTTATTACTTACCGTGATAATAACAAAGTTTGTTTAACGAGCGTCTAATTGCATCGCAGAAAGCCCACTTCCCATTAACTCTATCACCACATAGATTTTCCCATCTCACTTGTGAGATAATCCAATTAAATGTTTTCTCTATAGGGTCCTATATTCCAGGCACGGGTAACTTATCTTGATTATCTGCTATGTTAGTTGTACGCTGACACTGCAATAATCACTTTTATTTAACAATTTTATTAAACAAATTAGTAACAATCAAATAGATTTTATCTGAAATATTTTCACGAGTATAATTAAAAGTGAAAAATTTCAATGCATACAGAGAATTTGTGCGAATATTTATAAAATTAATATGATAATCCTTGTGTTAGAAGCGTTCGTCGTTTGTGCTTATCAAATATTTACAGTTTTCAAACTCGCGTGTATAGAACTTGGCTTGTTTTGCGTTTAGATCGGAAGTTTGAACTTCGGCGAAGCTTTAGAATTCACATGTTGTCCGTCAACCCTCATTTTGTTCAAAGTTTTATGTCAACAGACGCACATACATATCTTCTGTAAATGTTCAAACTTCGTTAACGTTCGGTCAGACGTGTGGGCTCGTCCTGTTGCTAGTACACAATTTTGCCCAAACGCAAACGTGGAAGATAAATTCTCTGATTCGGAAAGGAATATTTCTGATTTTAGTCGTTTCGGTATTTTGAGAGCTTGCTTAAGAAAATTTTGTTCATTGGAGTTAATGCGATTCGTCTACTTAAATGAATTTCGATGACGAATACTGAATTAAACTTCATTATTTTTCTTTATAAGTTTGTCGAATTCGAATAATTCTCAAGCGTCTTTTAGTTGGAAAAATGTGGATTGAAGATTAAAATAGGAAAGGCGACTTTTCCGTTTTTAATTAAAAAGTTAAATGATATTCCTTGAACATAAAAATTCCATTTTCGAAGAAATTCGAGTGAACGCTTTTAGCGATTGTTATTATAAGATGTTATTTCTCTTGCTTACTTTTTACGCATACGAAAGAGAATTCTTTCAAATGCATTTTGGTTGAAACGTAATTTTACATAAACTCGATACCATAAAAAAATAAAACAGCTTTATAGCACGCAGCACTCTGAACTTTGGTAGCTTAACTTCTCATAATATGTTGGATGTCTTTAAATGTCTGAAAACTTTTTTGCGTTTAATTTTTGAACTTTTCTGTGGGAGTGGGAGAGTTTTTCCTGCGAAAACGAAAAAGTTTCTTCCACATTCTCTCACAGCAGTTTTCCGATATAAACTCGAAATAGAAAACGAGATCGCCTTTTTTCTATTTGTTTTATTATTTTCCGTTCTTCCGCCTCCAGGATGCTAGAGAATGAACAGAAAAAGATTCTGTGTAACGTTTTGAATACGAATCGTCATAATGCCATCTCGAAAAATGAGATTTTTTTTGTAGAAAATAAAAAGGTTGAACAATCTCGAGATTGAACGCGTCTAATCAACGCTTCTGCAAACGGCTGACGTCTGTTATGTGACTAGCATTGAAAACGTATAATAAAATATCATGTTTCATTACTTAAATGTACTCAGAATATAAAAGAGAAAGCTCTTAAGTATTATTTGAATAAGAAAGAGATTGGTCTTTGTAAAAAGTTTCAATATTGACATTATTTTAGTCGAATTAAATCCATCTCTAATCACTTAATACTTTTAAAGAATTAAAAAGGTTTTTTAATGATCGCAAACTCTATAAAATTCTCATCTCGACTTCGAATGAGTTTCTAAGATTAAACTCAAAACTTTTAACACCCAAAATATTAAAAATAATTGAATAAATTAAATGTTTTTCTGATATTCTTGCTAGATTTTCAAATCGTTAACGAACGATTTTTTTTGTATTCGTTAGAACAAAAACTCGAAGAAAAGATAAAATATTATTATAATAAAGGATTTCCAAGGGAAAACTTCCATTGAGCACAAACACGAATCTCGTATGATTCATCATTTTGGCCATCAACCAAAAACCTTTTTATTTTCGCAATTTCTTGTTATATTTCAATTTTACGAGACGCAAAAAATCGAAACACCCTTCCGAATACGCGTTCTGCGCACAGCCCGGGGATTAAAGGGACGCCCTCAAATAGTAAATTTCCGCCCTCGGCAGGGCTTATTTGATAAGCATCGTCATCCAGTAGTATCCCCAGAAGTCTAGGACGAAGACCTCTCACCAATTTGAGGAGACCAGCTTCCAGAATGTGATTTTGACGAAGTTTAATAACGTTTTAGGTTCGCGTCGCCGCTTTGCGTTGGTCAAAATCCCAGAAGTTTCCGGCGTGTTGCGCACTTTTGATAATAGGAAGGTCCGTTTTGGTCGCGATAAGCAATGTGTGGTTGATTTTGATACAGTCACATACAATTTATACATCCGTATTAATAAAAAATGTTTAATTTAAATAAAATTATTTGAAAGATACTTGAATAATCATTTACGTTTTAGAAAGTGTTAACTCGTTGGGATTTTAAAATGATCGAATATATATATTTTTGGAACGATAGAATCAATATATCCGGATAAATTAAATATGTAATGTATTTTAATTTTAATTTTATATAAATTTGTAATGGTAATCGAATATGATTACTGTTGTATGAATAATTACGTATATTATCGTATAAATTTGATAAATAAAACTCTACATAGAAGACTACAAAGAGTTTCTTTTCACTTCACATTCGTTAGTGAGAAAAACGGAGAGGAAAATGGAGCGTAGGCGAAAAGGAAAATTTCGAACGTACCTTCTTTACCACTATCTACGAGTATATCGTTAGTTAGTACGCTTAGGTTCACAAAGAACCCGATAATTTACGTTTAAAAGCACATTTACTTATTTGGAAATATAATATTTTCTTTTTAGTGGAAGGCTAAGCATATGGACTTATTAGATATCCGGATTCGAATCGTACAAAAGATCTCCACGTCCTTGCTACATTGGAGCGATTCAAACAAGCGACCTTTCGGCCTAATAGAAAACTATAGAATCGAGGGTTGACCGACTAGTTCTATAAATACTGAAATTTAAGAAAAAAATTACATGAATAATGTAATATTAATAAAAATAGACGTTGTAGCTGATAAATTAGATATAATTAGTAATACAAAGTATTATATAAGCACCAGAGGCTTTACAAGTTCTATAAATATACCAGGATTATTTCAATAAAATTTTATTCGTTCAATAAATAATTTTATACTTTTCTATAAATTGAAAACAATATAAATAAATGAGTTACTACGAAATAGTACATAAAGTACATCCCCGCACTTATTTTTCCTACTGTAAAATAAGACTATTGAGTCCTAAAGGTGTTCTTGTCGTTAGGTTCGACCTTTAGATACCCATGTGCGTTTTTATTGCTTCTACATATATATTTTACACGTCCGTTTCCATATGTGGATACTAAAATATTTTTATATTGGAAAACCTGGACCGCGAATTCGTAGACGTTTTCCCGAAACCTAGGCACAAGATTAGAGCGATGAGCTGGATGAAAGTAGAATTCAGGATAAGCGCAAAAGTCGGTCCTTTCGGTAAATTGTGCTCATAGAGATAGCTAAAAGCAGTTAAGCAAAGCATCCGAACAAATGTTCGAACAAACCATAGATTAGTGTATATTTCTGTTTTTTTTTCAAATTAAATTGATATGTGAGAATATATTTGTTTTTTAATCTGCCGAGAATGCTAATTTCATTTGAATATGCAAAATATATCGTAAGTTTTTTATTTGAGTACGAAATAAATTTCTTTTCAAAGAATCCTTTGATTAAAAATTCTCAGTCGAAATTTCTTATCGCAATGAATCAAAAATAACTTTTTATCGCATTGACTTAATTTTATTTATTTTTACCACAAATTAAGAAAAGTATTTTTTTAATAAAACGATAAGAATTTACTTAAAGGATTTATAGATAAAAACGTTTGAATACCACACTATAAATATTGATTATTTCGGCTTCGAGAAACTCAAGCGTAATCGATTCTTTTATTGATGTATACGTTGTTGCGATTGATAAACATACAAAATTTATCAGCAAAATGGTATTTTTAGATACTTTTTCACACGCTTTCAATGCGATAAAATGTATACCATTTTACATAAATATTTGTATACCTTCCCCCCCCACATTTATAATATATTACGTGAAAATCCTTTAAAATTCGTAAAACTGATATTTATGAACATGCATTTTTCTCGAAAGAGAAACGTATGAATGGACGCGATATGGCAAGATACATAAAAAAATCGCCGACAGGACATTTCAATTATACCAAAAAATAAACTAGAAAAAACTCTTCAACGGACCGTTATAATAGATTTTTTTTCTATCATGAATGAGCCAAGACCGGTCGGTCAGCACGCCAAGTGTTTGACAATCCGAATCTAAACATCGAACACATGGCAGCGAAACACACACACGACCTTGGCTAGATTATAAAAATATATCCCCCCCACATATCAATTTATGCCACCATTACAACATTATTTCGAACTTTTTGCGTCATTGTACGATAAGTGAGATAGTCGCGTTTGCAGCCTAATGTATTGGCTATCTCTCGTCGAGTTCAAGGAAACATGCGATAAGTTTATCCAACGCCGAATTCAATCTGACGAAAACATTAAGAATATACATACGTCTGTTATTAGAAATTGAAAAAAAAAACTTCGATGTATAATTAACCATCCTTGAACTTGCGCAAGGTCGTTCGCGTCTATTATTGCCGGGTTTGTCTGAGCGTCGATGTCTCGAAAAGCGTAGTCGTATATGACCGCTTTTATGCATCTTAACACGGCCAAGGTGAACGAGCAAAACCCTTTGTCGACCAAAACCGAGCCATGTGGGCCCTTCATGAAGTTTTCGTGAATTCTGTTGAAAAACACGTGGATTCGATGCTTACGTTTGTTCGACTGCGGCCGATTCAGCCGTTTTGTTGTGTTTTTGAAAGTTTGTTTCTTTTGGGTGTTGTGAAATTTACTCGCATTCGGCTTGTTGAGTATTTGAGTTGAATAAGTGTGCGAATAAAAAAAATTCACATTCGTTTATTTGAACCGTTTGGTCGTCAGGAGTCGTTGCGTCAAATTTTTGTTCGGTAAATAATTTTATCTATGCGATGGAATATAGTATTATATTATATACCCATTGTGGATTAAATTCTATTTTTATCTATTTTGGAAGATTATGGGTTTTACATTATACGTTTGTTTGAGTTTTTTAATATTTATTTCAAGTTAATAGCTTAAAAAATAATTTTTCAGTACACGATATTGTGCTGTGAATAAATTATTAGTGATTTTATTTTTGTTAAAAATTTCATTTTTTATATTATATAAACAAATTTATTCTATAAAATTTCTATATAATAATGTTTAAACATTACATATATCTGAAATTCAAATCAAATAGTAATATTTTGTATGAGTCCTTTATATAATAAATGAATACGAATTAAAACCTATATTTGCACTCCGCACTCCGCTTTCGAAAATAATTCAAATATAGGCTTTAATTCGTATTCCATAAAGCGCAAAATTGTATCTCTGGTTGGATTGATTCAGCGAACAATGTCGGCGCGTGAGCTCCTACCGAGGACTGCCTTTTTTCGAGCATCACTCAAATACGATATTGCGCTTTCTTTATAACCTCTTGCTGCTGGATTATATATGAAAATATTACATAAATAAAATGTTATAAAAATACCCTTATTTTGTTGGATGTCAAAAATCAAAATCATTATTAGGTATTTAAAAAAAAACCTCTTGAAAATAATTTGTGTTGGAGGGGGTAGGGGGGGGGGGTGTAGAATTGAGCATTTCGGCACTTCTTTTTTCAAGCTTTTTATTTAGCATTAGATCACTGTATATAAATAACACAATAAATTACTAACTTACATTATAAAAGAATTGAAATTGTTTGTCTTCTAGTGAAATAGGACATGAAATATATAAATATAAAACACATACGTGAAAGTCGAATACGATGCAAATAAAACACGATACAAAACACTACAATACAACTCGATGTACAATTTAAATATCCTTTTCTTGAATGTTATAATATATAGGATGTTCGGAAATTGTGAGTGCTATTTATATTACTGAGAGACGCGCGGGCGGAGGGGTGGGGGGCGTGCAATACTAGGTAAGCAGCTCGGTTTGTAGAAATTTAGTATTATCAATTAATTATTATTAATTATTAATTATTTCCAAAGTCCGAGCGTATTACCAAAACAATAATTCTATCGTTACTGCACAGTGTTTGTTTTGTGCACATTATGAAATTCGAACTCTTGAACTCATGTGTTGTGTTGTCATTGGTTGTGGTACCTGGACTAGTCCATTATCCACATATAAAGGAACATCATGAGACAATGGGTGCTATATAGCGAGATTTATAGGTAGGAAGGGAAGGAGGGCCGAACTCAAATCCGCAAACGCACATCACCGGCCGTGCCGATCGCCGACGACCCCGTGCAATATTGTCACAATAATCGCGGCACCACACTAACCCGTGCGGCGGTCGACAGAGCGAGAGAATTCGGAACCATTTATTGGAATCGTCTCATTAATGAGAGATTAAACTCTCATTTCCGAGTCAAATGGTTAAATACCCAATTTGAGACGATCGGGTAGTTGTTAAAAACGGAGACCACCCTGGCCATCCCCGTGGCTTGAACCATCATCCTTACGAATGACAATCCATGCAGCGTTACCGCTGCGCCACGGGCTGGCTAACTCTTGAACTCCGAAATACTGGTCGGAATAATGAGGAATAATCGTCCCTTACTTTTTTGAAGATCATAGGAAAGTGCCAGGAGCGTAAGAGACGCCATTTACATAATAAAATTTTTAATAAATAATTTTTCAATGACTATAGATTGCAAAAAAAAATAAAACTTCTTTGAATATATTTTATTTTTAAGCTGCACTTACCATTTCCGAACACCTACATATATAACATTCAAGAAAAAGATATTTAAATTGTACGTTGAGTTGCAGTTAAATTGAATACTGTATAAATTTTATCACTGCAGGTTAATATACATACATATTGGATTCTAAGAAAAAGATTTTGTATATCCCTGAAAATGGACCTTTAATTTGTATCATATAACGATTGTACGGATGTATTATAATAAATTGAAAATCAACGCAAACACAGCCTTTATAATTGAATGTAAACAGACAATTTTGCAAGCTCGCATCATCAGCATTTGCTGAATTTCAACCAAACGATCAGCATAATAGAATTCATACATGGTTTGGTACCTCATTGACATATATAATTTCATATTAAATAGTTTTACAATTATAGATTGAATATATAATACATTAATATATTGTATCTTGTAAAAAACCCCATAAACTTTCAATATTTCCAAAAAAACGAATTCGGTGAAATTTAAATTAAATACATTGTTAAATATATTATATGTACATGAATTTATTTTGTACTAATTTAAAAAAAAATCTTAATTTATATTCATTTCGGAATATTTGCAAATGTAGATTAATTCACACTATTTATTTGTGAACTATATGAATAAATAACTAGAACCTAACTAATGTTTATTATATACAAAAAAAATTGGTATGGAATTAGGTGAAAATGAATATTAATCGAATACTATAAAACAGCGTTTCCATAACTTTTTCAGCGACGGAACACTTGGGAAATCCAAAAATTTTGACCGAATACTTATTGTTAGCTTATCTTTTAGGTTAAGTAACTCATAACAGTGAAAATTAAAAAAAACATTTATTTAATAAACATAAAAATACAAATAAACAAAACTCTCAATGACTCTGATGATTTTGAGTTTTTGAATTGCAAATTTTTTTTATATCAGGCATAATATTGGTCAGTTGAATTCTCATATCTGCCTTAGCGTCATTGAGTCTATTTCTGTATTTTCCGTTAATCTTTTTATAATCAAAAAGATGATATTATGAAGTTTTTCTCAAAATTTAGTATACTATCACGGAATTTCATGACCACTATTACCAATGACGGAATTAGACGTCTCACGTTCGATCATTTAAGGAGATGTACACAAAATTAGTAATGAATTACAACATCTAAATAATGGTTTGATGAAAAAGAAGCTTGATGCTTTAAGATTGTAAGCTTTGTTTTAATTATTTTACTATAGAATACAAGATAATGACAAAAAAAGCGCTTAGTATTACGAAATTAGACAAGTCTCCCCTACTTCAATTAAAATAATTTGATTATCGAAAACTGTATATTTGAATTTATATATTCAGAAATATATAAATTATTTAATTTAATTTGCAATATTAAAATTTTTTTATCCGCATTACTATGAGTAATTAGTGTTATTTTTATTTTTATTTTTACATTTAGAATCGGCAAATTATTACGCAATTTTATAATATTTTATTGTGGGAAATTAAGTTTGGATTTTCGCATGAATTTCCAGCAAATTTTTTCATCATATAATATCGATATCATATTTAAAAAACATATTGAATAAAATCGATGGATTTTAACCTCTCTATTTTGGAGTAGTCATCGGTGTGACAACCAAAATACGATTGAATTTGTTCGAAATTATACTGATTTTATACAATTTGCTGCGAGTGTTGGTCAAAAATATTTTCCTTTGAGGGTCAGTTTTAATTTTAGACTAAAATTTCACCAAAAATACACTATGGATGGTAACATTTTGAGTCGCATTAGCAACAAATTGTATTCAATCGTATTTTGGTTGACACACTGACAAAATAGTGAGTAAAGGCGACAGACAGACGACAGAAGTACAAACGATTTTAAAGAAATATTTTTAAATGCAGTTTTTGAAAATCGTATAAAGAGACAAAAACACAAAAAAATGTGGACGTGAACGTGAAAGTTTTCAGTGGACGGGCCAAAACGGGAAAAATCAAATAATTTTACGAAAAAAATAGGATCCTATAGTATAGAATAGTCACCCTATTATAATATATTATAACAGGCGTTTCTATGTAGCTTCACATGAATCAATTTAAAGAAAACGATACTTTTCGTAGAATTACATTATTTTGATACGTGAAAAAAAATCGAGTCGCTCTCGCTCCGAAAAGCCTGATAAATTGAAACACACGAATTAGAAAAGGCGGCCGTGTCACGAAAAATTCCTTTTCCTTTATTTTATTAGTTACTCAAAGCGACTGAGTGAGTTTTCCCTTTTAAAGGAGGGAAAAAACGGCGCCGTTTTTCTTTCCATTACGTATTCGGAGGCTTTGAGCAAGAAGCGCGTTTTCGTCCGCACGAAATTTTATAACTCATCCTATTTTTTCCGTGTTTTCTCTGCTTTTTATTTTATTTTATTATATTTTGCGAGCGTGACCCTAAAGATAATATAATAACGGGTTAATAATGTGACGTGGGTCCCATAAGAGAGCTAAGCTCCCGCAAAATTCTCAGTCCATCGATGCGCGAAAAAAAGCGAAAATTTATTTATATTTAAAATCGTTTTATGTGTTGTAAAATTTTGCCTCCAATCTCATACTCGATTAGAAACCGTTCATTTTGTTCAATATTATATTTTAAGATGTATAGCGTGGCAAAAAGAGGTCCACTTTTTGAATGTGTGAATCATCAAAGTAGAAAGTTAAAAGAGATGTGATTTACAGTTATTTAATTAAATTTCCAGAAATATATCTATAGGGAGTAGTGTCATTAAATGACCGCAATAGTCGTTGAAAAAGTTGGAAATTTTTTATTATGACAGTGGTCCCAAAATTAGCCAAATGCTTTTATAAACACTCGAAAATGTTTGAACGTTTGAACCGTAAAATGCACGCGAACGCGAGAAAAATTTCCATTTTATGACTTTTTATACAAATATGATGTCGTTAAATTGAATTTGACTTTTTTTTTTACTCAAACAATATATGTATGTATTAGCACTATTAGCTACTAATATATCAAATTTAAAAGCGAACTACTTTTTATACCACTCATATACATACGAAAATTAAATTATACAACGCCCACGTCGTTCCGTACAATAAATGCAAAATAAACTTTTTACAGAATCAAAACAATGACGTGCCCATGAAAAAAATGTGTTCAAAGCCATTAAAATATCACAGTGAAAACCCTAAACGTCATCCAAAAAGTGTAAGATTCAAATCCACATGTGAATCAGTGACGATGTTCTTGATGGTGGTGTTACTTTGCGTCGAAATGGCTTCGGCTTACGTGCACGTGAACATACCAAATATTTCAACAACCGACAATGACCCTAAATTGTACATGGACAGCATGCGTCACACTCATATAATAAAACCTTTCAAAGTGCCAGCGTTAGATGAAAACCTGAAGACTGTAACCCATCATCCCTTCAAGGACAAGCTGGTGAGGTTGGCCGTCATCTCTCCCGAGGACCCCATGAGCGAGTTTTCTTTGAGAAAAATCCTGCCGATGATTGAGTTGGCCTCGAATCATGTCACGGATCCTCAAAATGGACACCTGCCTGGTTGGAGCATCGAAGTGGATTATAGGGATTCGAATTGTTCGTCTATTGAAGGTCCTTTGGCTGCGTTTGAGTTTTATGTCAACGACAAAGCAGGTGGTTTGATGTTTTATTTTATTTTCGTCAGAGATGTGCATTCGGCTTGGTTTTGTATAAATTTTTAATCAAATCGGATTTATTCGAAAAGAATTTTATGAAAGCGGAAGTTTTCAGAAGAGTTTTTATAAAAATATTGAATTTTCGTTTTATAAATGTCATTTTGAAAGCATACATACAGAAATGTTGTAATGTCGGATAGGAAAATTATGTTGTTCGCATAAAAAAATTGTGTTATCATTAAGTTTTTCCGACTAAATGGAAACAGGTTGATTCAATTTAAATTTTCATTTCACTCACCACTACGATGGAAAGATGAAAAAAATAAATAAACTGCCAACACCTCGTCCAACTTTTAAAGTTTAATTAACTTTTTTTTCCCATCAACATCAGAAAATTTATTATTTGACATGAATTTATACTTAATCATGTTTCTTCTTTTCATTTGATCTAAAATACAATGTAATTTATATACATATATGGAACGAATTAGCAGTTGAAGATTAATTTAAATACCATAAAATTCTTCTGGAAGCATTAAAATTATAGATTTATAATACTTGAATGCTAAGGTTCATTTCTAAAACGGTACTTGGCGGAATATTTGGAACTAAATATAATTTTTGCGTCAATTCTTGTTTTTCGAAATTTTTTTAAAGAAACAAAATGAGCATTTAACACATTACATACACGTTTTAAAAAGTTTTATTTACAAAATTTTCATTACAAAAAACAAATTTTGAAAAATAATTACAGTAAAATTTTATGAAAAATAACTTTTCAGTAAATCTGCTAGAAGTTATAAATTGTTATTTTATTAATGGATCTCGCAAGAAGCTCTCGAATTCATTTTTTTTTTTAATTCCCGAGTGTAAGATATCGGGTTTCTACAAAGAATAGAAGGAAAATCTCGGACCATTAAACGTGAGTTACCATTCAAGAGATGGAGGATGGAGAAATTAAGGGATGGTTTTTATTCGATTTTTTCAAGCTTTTTATTAGCTTGCTCTGATTCAGAAATGTTGTTTGTTATTATTATTTAATGGAATAATTATGTCAAAATGCGATTTGTTACCATCTCTAAGTCATTTCCCGGACCATCGAAGCGCAAAGGGTCAAATCGATCCGTTACATAATTTAATAGAAAATATATAGTATTGAACATTCTGGGATAATACCCAAAGATATAATATAAATCTGAAACCGAGAAACGATTGCGACATTTGGAGCGTATCTTTTGCTGGGTTATTATTTTTGTACGCACGTTTTTTTCAAATCGCATATCAAATGTTTCTTACTGAGGAATTTATATTTAATACGTTGGCGAAGTTCGAATTTCATTTAAAAAATTTCCAGAACTACCTTCAATTTTATATGTACATAATACATAAAATCATTATGCACAAAAAAAACAACGGACGAAATTTCAACCGACGGATCTTTGTTATTGAAATTTCTTTTTATTTTTATGATTTATTTAGATAGATTTATCTATGTTTTTCTGATACGTAAATCCGAAAACTTGTATTTGTGTTTATTTATTGGTTTGAGGCATTTTTTTTTCTTTCGTAGCAAATACTTCTATTGAATACCGAATTGGATATTAAGAGAAAAACAATTCAAGCATTGTCTGTTGGCTGGTGTCGGGGATGAACCATAAATGAGGATATTTCTTTGCTTATATGACGTGACTACCGAGGCTAATGATAAGGGCAATAACTTGTTTCTATTTTAGTTTTGTCACGTACATTCCATAAGAAAATATCCAATGATATTATATTATGTTACGTTGTAGAACTATTCAAGCAAATAATAACAATTTTTAGCTAGATTATATAAAAATAAAAATAAAAATTTACTTGAAAATCATGTATAATAAAATATTTATCTATTATATTATGTATCTAACTATATGTGATATAATTTGAATACGATTTAATTATAATAAATTTATAAGTAATATAATATTATACATCACAAGTATTGTGTATATTTTTAAAGGTCATGTATTTGTATTACATGCAAATTATATTAGAGGACAGAGTTTGAGTTGGACTATGTACCTAGTCTTACCATAAGTTCTTTTACAAATGTTTGATCTCGCTTTGTGTCAACGCAAATTTTCGGAATTTTTTTTTTGCATTCCATGAATTGGAGTGCATCATTGTTCCTTTAAGGAACCAGTTGTTGCCTGTCTGTCGTCGTGATAGGATGGAGTGGGGCGATTACGAAAACCGTGTGGCTGTCATAGCGCTGCATAAGGTGGAATACAGCGCGAGCCATATTTTTCAAACGCTAAAACGTCTCCCAATATCGAGAATGTTCGTGTATCGAACGATAGATCGATTCGCCGAAACCAACTCATTAACTGACAAGAAAAGAAGTGGCAGACCGAGAACCGTTTGAAATTCAAATGCAATTCGAGCGGTTCAAGAACGAATCCGCAGAAATCCTCTCCGCAAACAAAAAATCATGGCCCGAGAAATGAAAATATCACAAAGATCAATGTCAAGACTTATCAAAACTGACCTGGGTCTTGGGGCTTTCAAAAGATATACCAGCCATTTCCTTACGCCATCTCTCAAAAAAAAAATAGGCTCATAAAATGTAAAGAGCTTCTTCGCCAACACACAGCTGGAGGATACTAAAAATTTTTTTTTCTAATGAAAAAATTTTTACTATCAAAGAAAAATTTAACCGCCCAAATGATCGTGTATACGCCAGGAATGCTCGAGAAGCTTCTCAGGTTGCAGAAAGGGTGCAACGAGGACATCATCCTTCATCAGTGATGGTTTGGTGGGGAGTCTCCTATAAAGGAGTAGCAAAGCTCTATTTTTGCCAAAAAGGGCTAAAAACTTCCGCCAAAGTTTACCAAGAAGGTATTTTAGAAAAAGCGGTGGAGCCTCTCAACGATAATTTATAAAAAATAATAAATTATTAAAAGTAATAAATTATTCAAAAATAATTTATTCAAAAATTGGCTAGCGGCGCATGTTCCAGCCTTCATAAGCACAGCAGAATGGCCTTCTGGAAGCTCAGATTTAAATCCATTGGACTACAAACTATGGTCGTATTTGGAGGAGAAGGCCTGTAGTAATAGACACACCTCAATAGAGTCTCTAAAAAACGCCCTTATAAAAGTTATGGAAGAAATTCCCATGGAAGTCGTTCGAGAGATTAAAGAATTGTATAAAAAATAAGGGTGGACATTTCAAATGAAATATTTTAATTCTTCATTGTATTGTATTTTATCATCAAATAAAGTTGTTTTATAGTTGATAACAGCATTAGTTTTTTTTTACGACAAAATGCATTTGTAAAAGAACTTATGGCAAGACTAGGTATAATACATAACATATAATATAAACGGGTAAGGTCTAAGAAATTAGTGTGGTATGAAAATATATCTAGAACATAACACATTGTAGACAATTTAGAATGTTTATTTCTCCCAGATCTGTTTTGGATATCTTCCCATCGTACTTATCAAAAGAACTGACAGGCAATTATTAAATGAGGTTGAACAGTCAAATTTGAATTATTGCTTGAAAATCATAGTTTAGAATCTGGGTGATATTTTATATAATATATGGGTGGTATTATTTGTGTAAAAATTCGGAATTAAAATATAATATCATATACAAAAATAACAAGCATGCTTTCATTAAATCATTTATGTTTTGCTTTGAAGCTAAAGAAAATTTAATATAATTTTGGTTTCGATTAAGGTGTTGCCGCTGAAATAATATTTGAAATTCAAATTCGAGTACTTGGAAATTGTCCCAAAAGTTATCAACCAGAAGTTGTTCGGTACTAGTTACAAACATAACATGTACATATGCAGCCCATTCGAATCTATTAATTAATTCTTGAAAATATAATACAATACAATTACAATACCATACCATACAATAAAATATTTATTTTATTTTATTAAATTCGAAATTTCGTATATGTAATTTGAAGAACCGATTCGTTCTAGTCTACGTACGGAACGCGAGATCACCTAATCCAGAAAACACTTAAACATATACAGATCTTATCATGTAGCAATTTAATAGTAGTACACAGGCAAATTGGAAAAACGGTTTGACAACTACTGACACGCACTTTGATCAAACAAAATCAAACGATTTCGCAGGCCTCGGTTACGTGTTTAACGGCGCAAATTCAGCAAAAATATTTTTTCCGAGGTCCCCGAAACGTCTACGATAAATATTTGATAGAGTTCCTCAGCGGGCCATTATTTGCTGTCGTGTGCAAGAATCATCCAACTTTGAAGCGCATGATGTATTCCACATGCCAGTTATGTGCTATTCCTTTTGCAAATCGACCGCGAAGTTTGCGTGTGCAAAAGTAGAAGCAACTGGCGAGTATGTGAAAATATTCCTGTTTGGTCCCGTAATTTCAGTACAGATGTTTCTTTAAAGAAATCAGATGTTTGCGATGTGTGTAAGTTTCTTTTTTGAATTTTATGTTGTGGATGCCGTCGCTATCATCCGAGAAATAGGGATGAATGTTTGCTTATTGTTAGTGTTGAAATTATCGGCAACGTTTACATATTGTGTGAGTTGCTAAGTATACAAATATTTCGGAAAAATGTGTTGTTTTCAAAAGCGTGTTTTTTTGTAAAATAAACTTTTGTAAAAAAATATATGTTCATAAGATCGGATGAAAATTATCCATGTCATTTGCGAGTATGAACTGATGACCTTAGTCATTAATTAAGCTTTCTATATTAGTCATAATTGACTTCAATCGTATTTAATTTGTGTTTTCAATATTTTTTTTATCAGTTCAAAAACCTTTGGTTTATATTGTAAACATATTTACAAAATTTTAGTTGTTATTATTATATTATTCACGGTTCGAAGTTAAGTTACGATGAAATTAAATACGATTTTTAATATTTCAATACATTTTTCCTTAAACTTTTTTATTGTCTGGAGAGTTATATTTTATTGATAAAAATATCAAAAGATACATTAAAGATATAAAATATTTGTTTTTGTTTACAGCAGTATACAAAAAAAAATTTGATTTCATTTTTTATAAAAATATTATAAGATAATTCACACGTTGATGTGTATTATAAATATTTCGCTAATAAATCTTTCAAAATGACCAATATAAAACGAAAACTAATTTGTAACGAGATATTTCTCGGGATAATTTATGTACCTATTGAAATATTCACGAGGCTGATTCCATTTTGATACGTTTCATTTCATTGGTTTGACGTCACGGGTTAAATATTCGAGACCGGTTACCGGTTCTAGTTTGTCTAGAAATGGAAATTAGCCAACTAATTTGGTTGCAAACTAAACGTGTCACAAGACATATATTCAGAAGGTTTGTCTCTCTTGGTATATGTATATATACTCATATTAAACTTACGCTGTAGAAATTGATTTAATCTATGGCAGCTTTAAAAGTTTGTGTAAATATTTTGTGTACGCGTGTACATTGTGCAGAATAAAAAATGTCGCAATACATATATTATAAAATAATTACTAGAAATAAAATAAACGGAGAATATTTTTCAAAAAATAACTATAGAATTTTCTGTGGTATTGTATTAGATTATTATACCAATGATAAAATATTAATACAAAAGGATTGTGGTTATTTTTGTAACCACTTTTTTCTACAAAAAAAAATAGAAAACGCATTGAAATTTTATGTGAAATTATATAATTTTATTGAATTTAAGTGGAAATTTCAGTTTTTTTATATTGTACAATACATACATTTCTGAATTTCTTAATGAATTATTCTTCTTATCACCTTCTTTCAGAAATCCGTAATACACGTGTATATATACATGTATTAAGCTCATCAAATAAAATTTTAATATTTCTGCAAATATTCACAATAGTTTCAACTGAAATGCGATATAACAAAAAAAAACAGAATAAATACGATAACGATATCAAATAAACAAAAACGAATAAAAAATACGTCAAACCACATTTTTTATTTCGAACCAAGACGAATGCACATTCGACCTCGACCTCTGACCCGTGACTTATGAAATTTTTCGCGTCCAGACGCATTCATCGGTCCCGGTTGCGAATATGTGATCGCCCCCGTGGCCAGGTACGCAGGAAAATGGGGAATCCCCGTTCTGACTTCTGGAGCACAAGCGGAAGCCTTCGAATTGAAAAGCTTCAATTTTCCGACGCTCACGAGGATGATGGGCGGCTACAAGACCGTCGGACAGACCATCCAGCAGATATTGGAGGTAACCCGATGCGGGAAAATCCGTTGAAGATGTCGGTCGATGTGGAGGGATTCGCTTCGTGTAGTGTGTTTTGAAATCTGATAAGTTAAAGGAATATTGCACAACTAAACATTTCTCGGAAAAAGAACCATCTCAACCGTCTCGAAATGTTCGCGGGCCGCATTTCAGCCGCATTTCTACTTTTCTTAAAACTGCAAAGTATTTAACTAAATAATTAACCAGTTATTTAAAAAAAAATTGTTGATGGTAGATCTTCTATAGAATTTCAATACTAATCTTTTTACTATCAAAAAAATAATATTACGAAGCTTATTTCAAAATTGAGTATACTGTTACGGAATTGCACGACTACTATCACGAAATTAGCCAATATATCACGTATTCGATCATTTGAGGAGATGTCACACAAAATTGGTAACGAATTACAACACCTAAATAATGATTTAATGAAAAATTAGGTTGATGTTTTATGATTGTAAGCTTTGTTTTATAATCATTATTTTACAATAGAGTACAAGATAATCACTAACAAGCGCTTAGTATCACAAAATTAGTCAAGTTTTCTCTATAATTTTTTTTTCGTTAATAACTTTTTTATATAAAATTTTTTTTTATAAAAATGAAATATACATTTTATAATGCCGTGATAAAATCTCTCAAAATAACATGACATAAGGATAATCAACGAGAAAAATAAGCAATCAACATTAGTGAGACTTATAAATTATATTTTTTATAAAAAAAATTTTGTTTATAAATTATCAAAAAGATACACATTCATTTCAAGAGCTATTCTTAAATTTCCCGTTCAATAAAATGATACATATAAACCACCAAAAATATTAAAACAATGAAATTTTACACAAAAAAAAACAATCCACAATTAACGAAAAAATAACGCCCCATTAAGCGCCGCGACAATGTCCCATTTGCGGAATTCGCGCCATAAACATCCCGACTTTCCCTCCGCTTTCTAGAAAACATCGGAATACACCCCAAATTGGGCCCCATAAACAAATACAAAATCCTCCACGGTACACGAATCGAAAAGCGATAGAGGGCGAAAAAGCACAAAGGGGCGCTCGCGAATTTTCCCGTCGGCGGGTTTTCGCCACTTTTTAACGGCCCCTTTGTGGTTTTAATAACGTCACGTGTTAGAGACCGCGTAAAATTGTTTATGTCCGAGCAACAAAGAAGTGCCGCGCATCGGGTCGTAAAATGCTTCGAAAAAGATTTTCGGCACTTTTATGTGTGTCGGAAAATTATCGCTGGGAAGTTTCCCGGCAATTTTCCACGGCGAGCGATTTGAGCGGCGGAAAATTTGTCCCTTAGATGATGTTACATATGTTAAATTTGTTTGTAGTGCTCGCGAAGAAGATTAGTTTCAATTTGTGGGTCGTGTAAATTTTAATTGCAGTCGTGGTTGTGTTTATGAGTTAAATTAGTTTTTGTTAAACAGAAGTCGATTTGTTCAACTGTTTCATAATTTATTTGCACACAAAATACTTAAATTTTTTTTAAATAGTCCTGAATTGTATAATATTTTGTTTATTGGCGACGAAGCACTTTATATAATTTCAATTTTGTATACGAAGATGACTGGTTTTCTTAATCTTTCTCTCGATATGCGTTTTATCAAACTTTGATGGATTATATTTAATTAAAATTATTTAAAATTTATGCTTAATAAATACGAAATTTAATACAGTTTCTAAACATCAAATTCAACCAGCGGAAAGTATTATTATGACCGTCGTCTTAGTAATCAATGAAAAATACATAATATTCATGATGTGTGAAAACTGTGAAAATTAAATTATGTTTATAGAGTTTGTAGTTTTATGGGTCGTTTGTATAAATTTAACAACTATTTCACTTTATTTATAAATTAATGATGTTCAAAATATTAAATCTTATGACATAAGTGCTTTTAAATTAATTTAATTCTTTGATAAATCACATAGAACTAATAATAATCTCTCTACAATATTATAAGAACGGGGGTGCATAATTGAACATTTATATATTATATAATATATGTTATAATAAATTTATTGGAACTTCTTACGAGTTATCTATACATGACAATTTTTTTAAATTATCTTCAAATATTATATTGTTTCAATAGTATGTGTTTTAATGGTTTTACTAAAAGGTATGAAATTCATGTTTGAGTGTATGTCACGCCCTAAGCTTGTATTTATGTTACTTTAGATTCTAGTTTACTATATTGATCTTGTAAAAGAAATGTGAAACTCCTAAATCCAACCCAAAAAGTTTTCTTAAATTCTATGAAAAGTGGCTTATGTGACTTTAGGATTCTCTACATAAAATATTCCATTATATATTTATTACACGTAAAAACATTAATACATCACGTACATCTATTGTATGTTATTGTCATTCATATATAAACATTGCAATTGGTTTAAATTAATCCACGCAAAACAGTTGAACGTTTATCTTCTTTCATTGAAGCACCAAATTGTCATTTCTTATCGGTTATTCAAATAATTTTCATTGTCTCTGGACATTCGAATTGCTAGTAGTAGAATATAATTAATGTTATCGTCATTATTCAAATTTGATTATGCATTCATTAAATCCATAAATGAATTATCATAACGTTTATTTATGTTTACCAAAATTTATAAAACAATGGGTTATAAGAACATTAAGCGATTACGTTTAAGAAACGGACATTCTCGCACACGTGCCGTTTATATAAAAAACTAATATAAGTTTCGGCACTAAAACGATACTTTTCTTGAACTCAAACTAAACAAAAATTTATTTAATCTTGCAGTAGAATAAATTTCAATGCTAAATATAATATACATATCTGCGCGAACAAATGCTTGATTTCACATCTATGGATGAGTTCGCTTCACATAAACAAGACAATGTTCACTGAGAACATATATGTATATTCACAACGCAAACCTTAAGCACAATTTGTCTGAAAATAGATTCGCATTTAAAGCTAAATGCTCCACATATTGTATATGAATTTCGAACTGCGGTTAACCCTATGTATCTAGGAGATAGATCACACGCTATTGCGAATAAATCTTGTCACACTGCAAACGCTCAAAGCATTTCATGTCTTTAAAATCAATATTAACAATTATATAATACTTTTCAAAGAATAATAAGATTTTTATAACCTGAAGTATTTAAACTGCGAGTCCCTGGTGATACGGAACTATCTATGTTTATGAAGAAGTCGAAAAGTTTCCAATGATACTCACTCGAAAAAATGACTCTTAAATTATTGTTTTTTGCTAATTAAATGTACTATATTCGCAATTCTGCGAAAATAAATTAACCCGAATAAGATGAATGTCGTTTGAGATTTGATCGTTTAATTTTCCATCCACAACAACGTTTTCAACCGAAGAAAATTTTCCATCGAGTTTTTCGGGAAAATTTTCCCGACAGCCAGATTACGTTGACATTTTAGCAACGGCACACCGACGAACTGTGAAACTCGAACGGACTATTGAAAAATTTGTGTAGTCGGATTTTTTGGGTCAAGTGATATTAGAATCTTTCTCGACTCAACGTCGCACTATCGTGATTAAAACACTGAAATACAACCTGTCCAAGAATATAATTTTACTAATTTCAGAAAATTTGAGTAATTATACATAATAATTCTTTAGATATTAACTTCAAAACTAAGTACTATACTTTTATGAACATTAAAAGCTATCGATACTATAATAGTTCACAATAGTATATCCGCTGAACAATTTTTTTTATTTGTATTTTCTCTCGGACGATGCTAACGTCTTGAAAACTAAAAGAAAAATTGCGTCACAACAACGTCCTTTTTTTTCTTACCTATCGACTTATCCCGTACAAAGACCCATTTTTCATCAGACGATCGGAACATTTCGAAACTCCGCAAAAAATTAAACACACTTAACGAAGCGAAAACTTTCTACTTTAACATAATATAAAAAAACTAACATAATTGAGTGGAAAATAGAAAAATATTATACGCATTGTCCCGTTAATGGGATTTTCTTGCGGAGCAGGACTTCGGATGGAACACTGTTGGAATGTTGTACCACGACTACAAGACGGGGAGGAAAGGCCACAGCCTTTGCTATCTCACCATGGCTGCTATCTACAATGTTTTATTGTTGAAGAAACCTGCAGTGAGCCAGTCCAAGCAGAACCAGCAGAATTTTGATGAAGATGTGACGAACAAGGAGGAGTTCATCAACATTCTGAAAATCATGTCAAAGCACGCGAGAAGTGAGTAAGCAATTGACGGGAGAATCTGTTTATTTTTATTTTCTGTTAATTATTGTATAATTTTTTTTCGAAGGAATTATTTTTCGTTTATGTGGCGGGTGTGAGATCGGCCTGCGTGTGATTTATTTTTATTGCGCCGTAAATATAATTGAATATCGAAAAATGTATTATAATATTTTTTTGAGTTTCGTATGATGCTAAATTATTTTTGTATATAAGAATACATGAACGATTTTTTATTGTTTCCCAAAAAAATATAATAATAAAATAGGATACAAAAATATAACAATAACGAATTACTTGGAATTATATCATAAGGAAATCGCTAAACCGCCTTCATAACGTTTATTATTATTATATAATATATTACTTCCATAAAATTTAATTTTAATTTAAAAAAAAATTAGATTGACAATATAAGTTTTTATTTACATTCCCAAACTATTGATTCATGAGAACTGTGCCATAAAACTCAACGAACATAAAGCGATAAAGAATTTCAAATATTAGATTATTCAAACAACCGCAACAATTATTCGACAATATACATTATTAATTCGAAATCACGCTCCTGTTGAGTTCGCGCACTCTTCGTCGCACTAGCGCATTACCGCCATTTGATATGTACGTTTTGAATTCGTGCGCTTTTCTATGAGAGAAAAAATACACAACTCAGCAGCAATTTTGCCATGTTTTAAGTATGCAAGGCAAAAGCCTCTTTTCCCCTTACCGGTTGTCGGATTTCGATCTATTTTCGCGCACGCACTTTCCAGTTCAGCGAACATCAAACGTTTCTGAAGCTACCATATTCCACAAGCTTAATATAATTTTTCTCCTCAAATTTCCTTCGTATCTGTAAACTCTGATGGCGGGTCGCATATTGCTTACTAGCGATTTTCGTACATCGTCATTATTTTCTAATAAAAAATTCTCGGATAATGCGAAAGAGTCGGCCCTTAAAATGAGATCGAAGCACGTTCGCCTTATGGCAGTGTGTCGTTTTTGGGTGTGAATATTAAATTACGTTTATATTATGTAAATTATATTAGGATTTTGTGCTCAGTTATATTAAAAGTGTCTTTTATGGTCTATCAGTATCGTATACGAGATGTGCAATATAAACATTGATACTGCAAGCTATTTAGAATTTATGTGCTTGTTAAAACTTATTTAAAATTAAAAATAACATTCGATTGGGGATATTTAAAAAAAGAGCTTATAGTTTATATAAATATATATATATATATATATATTTTTTTTTTCATTTCGTTCTTCCTTTAAGAAGTAAACTGTAAAACGTTTCGTATAAAGCTCTTGAGTTTATAAATGTTAGTAAAAGCTACGAAAAGCTTCACAAAATAAACTGAAACTGACAAATACTATTGTATAATATAATATACATAATATTATATATAGGTAGTATGTATGTCTATGTTTGACTTGTAGAACATTTAATCTAGATTTTTATCATTTATATTTATTTTATTCGTTATGTACGCTCATAATTATTTAAAATAATAAAATTATATTTTTTTTACCTTATAAGCTTAACTGAATCGGCATATTACATATTATATTATTTAATCTTCAATCCTATGCTTATACATTTGTATAATCCATACCAATAAAACCTTTCTTATTTCACACATTCTTCTCTGATAAGGACCATGACCTAACATGGATTTAATTTTGCACTTGCAAAGGCTAATGTTACCTACAAAGGGGAAGCAAAGTACGTTATCCGGAACCTTTTTTCAACAGCCGAGGCCAATTGAAAGGACACTTTGTTCGTCGGCACGGGAAAGAGGTTATTGTTTTCATGGACTTGTTTATCCAGACGCGCCTGAATGGCCAAATAATAATTAACCGCGTGTATAATGTAATTAAATTTCGAAAGTGAGGGTTCATTATGGTGGGCCGTCTTCGAATTAACGCTTCCTAAACTTCAGAAATAAACTTTCAGGACGTACCCACTGTGTATAAACATCGAACGTCTCGCGTTTCCGTAATTAAATTGTTAAGGGTTTTCAGCTGTTCGTGGAACAATCAATCAACGCGAACTGCTGACGATCCTTACAATTTTGTAAATGATTTGGTGAAAATTGAAATTTTCATGAGGGAAATTGAGTGATATTGTATCGCGGATCTCGAATAAACACTTGTTTGTTGATAAAAATTTTAATTTCTTCTTAAATCCTGGAAAAAATGGTATAAAAAAAATTGCGTTGCTTATATTAAATTAGCATCATGTTTTTTTATTGACGTTTACTTGAAATAATACAAGGTCTTTTCAATGTTAAATCGATGTTTGTGCTGTATTGGAATTTTTTTCCGTTTGTGAATTTAAAGTAATAAAAATAGACCTCAAGTGTTTAAATAATAAATAACTTTATTAAATAAAAAATCATGACAGTATTGCTAAAAGTTTTGCGAATTAAGCCCAAACACACGCACCCATTTCACTATGCATCGGTTACTATGCAATGTAATCAGAGTTCTGAGTACTACCACGAGGAATAGGGTTTAAGGGATTTCATTAAAGTAAAGAAGAACAGAAAGCCACGTAGACAAAAGCGAAATGCCTGTGGATTAAGTGGACTTGTGAATTCGTTCTTATTCGTCAAAGTATCGAAATGGCTCAAAGATTGAGCAAATCTCGAGAACATCACAAACGAACGCGTTTATTACCACACCTTCGAGTTTTCAACGAGCACTTTACATATCTGAAGCACTTTCACTCTGATAAGGCGAAAATGCAAATGTCTAAAGTGTTTCGTGAAAACATGGAAATCCTTCGAGTATCGCTAGCACGGATGAATGTGCTAAACAATCAGTGAATGTATAATATGCCTTATCGATTAAAGGGAGGCTATGCTTTTATCGTTGGGTATATTGCTGAAAGTGAATGCGTTAATCATTGTGTTGTCAAAATTATATTGTTTACTGGTTGTAACGATTGTTTATCAGATTTCGAATTAATTAACGAACAAATTCGAATTGTGTACAAATGCGAGATTAATAGCTTTTTGTTCAGTTTATAAGACTTCTATTGTGCAAATGATGAATTTCGAAATCTTTGCCGCAAACTTTAAACAAATCCCTTAATTTCCTTTGTATACGTATTTATGATGGCGAGCCTTCGAAATCTCGGCAGCGTGAAAAAGGCGAGCTTCTAGAAATGAAATTGGATTCTAAATAAAGTTTGTCAATATGAATATGGGGCACGCGAAAGTCGCCGAATTTTTGCGCAGGAAAATATG
Organism: Hydropsyche tenuis; assembly: GCA_009617725.1. Lineage (NCBI taxonomy): Eukaryota > Metazoa > Arthropoda > Insecta > Trichoptera > Hydropsychidae > Hydropsyche > Hydropsyche tenuis. The sequence continues at coordinate 40,800 of VTON01000113.1, read as the reverse complement.
AACGGAACGTAATTCACTTACAGGTTTCTTTTATTCAGAGTACATCCTATGAAAACTTGAGTATTTCTTTTTTTCCCAACTTTCAACTAACATTTCCCCGTCACATTGAAAAGGTATTGGCGATCGGATAGCACCTTTTCTCTTAGTCGACGATATTGAGACTTTTCTCGCATTTATATTTATTCCAACACGTCCCTTTCTTTTTTTACGACTTATTTACTTGTTAGTGTTTATAAGCCGAACAGTTTTATGGGTAACCACTTGTGTGTGACATTCCACGAATTTCTGTCGCAGTGAAAATTAAAAAAAAGGATTAAAGCTTTTTTCAGAAATCAATAAATTTATTTGAATGAGATAGAATTTTGTGACCAAATTTAATTATATTTACAACATGTAAAATATTTTATTTATGTATATTTTGTCCATTTAAATATTGAATTTTTAATGAAAGCAAATATAGCAAGATTCAATTAATTCAATATATTATTCGGATTATTAGACGAAAGTTATTATTGATTATGTCTATTGTATATTGTATTTCTGTAATATTGTATTATATTTAATAATGGTATACGAAACGACGTCAACCGATAAATTAATTTACAAACTAATTCTGTCGAAGCGCCAAAGGTGAAAAGGCTTTTCAGCGATTTGCATTTAAGCGCTACTGTTACAACGGAACACATTCAGGCATGAAAACATAAATTTGATTTGACAATGAACTTTGAAACAAATATCGTTCAATAATGTTATTATAGTATATTAAACGGAAAATTGAAACCGTCCATTATTTCAATCACGGACGCCGTCCTGTTTGGCTTAAAAATTTTGTCGCTTTCCCAATTTTCTCTTTTTTGCATTAAAGTATCTAAAAAGGGAAGGTAATTCGATCCATTGAATTTTCGAGTTGGTGATCAATTTCCGTATTTTCATCCCTATCCTCCCATCAGGATGGTGTATACAGTAGATGAAGTCTGTGCAAAAAAGTCTATATTCTTGTGACGTTTCATTTTTCGTATGTAAATATTTGCTATAATGTGATGTGCCGTATAGGTTTATTTTTTAAATATTCTTAGTTGAATATTTTTCTATTTTCCTCTGTGTCATTAAATTCGTTTCAGTTTTTTATATATTTTTTCAGTTGTGGTTTTATGTGCAAGTCCAAGAACCGTCCGAGAGATAATGCTAGCTGCAGAAGAACTCAAAATGGTCTCATCTGGAGAATACGTATTCTTCAACATAGAATTGTTTTCTAGGTAAGTGTTTCAATAGTTTGAAACATATTTCCAATAACTTTTAAAAGTCAACCAACAAAATATTGTGTAGAATTGAAAGATATTGTGCCCTCACTAAGATTTTTTATCTCGCGAAAGTTTTCTGAAAATTTTTGCACATTATGAGACTTTTTCTGTTCTGAAAAAAATTGAAAAAAAAATCCTCACGATAATAATCATTGACGTTGAATAATGTATGAGGTAACACGAAAAGCCTTCTTGTTGTGCGCAATTTGTGAAGTCCAATATTTTTCAGACACAATCAAAGGGGAAAGTGTCTTGGGCGCGTTTGTTTAGCGATCAATCATTTTCGGATATACAATAAAACCATTTACGAATGAAAAACTAAATAAAAGTTTCATAGAATATGCTCAGATATCAGATTTTTGCATTAAATTCATCGTATTTCATTTTCTCGTATCATATTCCAGTCGATATATTGAATTCGTATTCGAATTATTATGAATACGATGACTGATCGATCCATATGTTCCAGAGTCAATTTTCAGTGAAGGCACGTTTTCATTTATGACAAAGGGACTCTCGACCCGGGCCATTAATCAAGCGCAGTGCAAATCGCATCCTACGGGAATGTTCTCATCACTCAAAATCCGATCCATTAATGTCATTTTAGAAGTCTCAGCTGAGGTCCTTTCCTCATGTCAAAAACGTTCGAAATTCATCACCGAAAACCCAAGGATTAATTAACCGCGAAACCATCGTGTTTATGTCGCGTTTCGCGCCATTCGATTATTTGTAATTTGAATGAAAATTATAGCCGATTGAATAGACAAATTTTCCGAAAGAGATTTAAATTGAATCATTTTTTGCTAGTGAAATTGCGTATATATTTTCTTTGCGTCTTTCTTCGTGAGCGAAGGAACCAATTACAGAGAGGTAGCTATTTGAATTCTCTGTAATTTTAATGCTCCTCTTCTTATGCGTAAAATATATTTTTCCATCGTCGTCTTCATAAAGCCTTTGTCGAAACGTTTTGTTGTCGGTTTAAATTAACCGATTTTTCCGCATACTTTGTTTGAAAAATTTCAAAAAATTTCAAAATGTTCGTTTACACTAGTGTAATTAATTTTGTTCATTAGCATGGTTTTAAATAATAAATTAAGTTAATATTATTATTATAAAAAAATATTTTGAAATTACAGTCAATCATCGATGTCGTCATTAGAGCCATGGAAAGTGGAAAATGACACTGATGAACAAAATTTGAAAGCCAAAGAAGCGTATACAGCAATGTTGACGGTCACTACGAGGACACCTGAAAATGAGAAATATCTCAATTTTTCTACTAAGGTAATACAAATTATTCTATTTTAAGTATTATTTTCAATAAACCTAATAGTTTAATAATTTAATAAATAAATATGCTTTACTTACTGAGGCAAAATATAATATGTATATTTTGTGCATATTTTATTGAAATCAATTCTTCGATATTCGTTTTCATCCCTTCGACACTTTTTTTGAGAAAGCAATTTTTATGCTTTTCGAATATATTTAAATATTTTACGATGGTTCTTATAAAGAGTGTATCTCCCTAAATTATTCAATCTCAATGGGTATTTTAGTAAATATACTCACGTAGAATGCGTAAATGTTCGAATTACAAATAAAACTCTTATGAATTTTAATGCTGCAATGAACCTTATTTTTCCATAATATTTGTTTCAATTACTTTTTAATAAAAGTAAACGCGTACAGTGACTGTTAATCCATAAAAAACTTGTATCACAATGTCGTACTAATGCAGAATAAATAATTTTATTTGACGAATTACACACGTCACTGAGTTTTCAAGTAACGAACAAGATATATCCGATCAACTCGAATTATTATATTAAATAGTATATTGAAACCATACACTTTTCATTACACACGCGCAGAATACGTTTTAATATATCTTTTTAATTAATTTTATAAATTTCATTAAAATTTAAAGATAAATTTTAATGAAACATTTTAATGTTACATACTCGTACAACCAAAATCATTCTGCTTATTTGGAAATTTTGGAATGTAAAACGTAATATTCAAAATGTCATCAATTTAACTTGTATTTCGATACAAAAAATTATATCCAGGAATTATCTATAAATTGAATAAAACTATGTACGTATTTATGCGGATTTGTATAATACCTATATTAATTATTTTTTATATGAAATATAATAATTATCTCATAATCTCCATACCTTTATTATGTTATGTTATGTATGTATTGAAAATGTCGAAAATGGGTTATTTTTGTTATGTAGATTTTATTAAAAAAAAAGTACGAAATATTTTATAAAATTGAAATTTTAAAGTCATGAATCCCAGGTAAATATTTTTCAAATACCCGGGACTCGAGACAGCAAAAAATTGTCGATTTCCCGGGAAAAAATTCCTGGCTCGACCCGACACAGAACCCCTAATATACATACAATCGTCATATTTATAGGTGAAAGATCTCGCAGAAACAAAGTACAATTACACTTTCGGCAACGAGAGCGTATCCACATTCGTCACTGCATTTTACGATGCCGTACTTTTGTATGCCCTCGCCCTGAACGAGACCCTTCAGGAGAAACCGGAACTCAGTCTTGGTGAAGTGACTATTGACGGCAGCGAAATACTCAACAAAATGTGGAACAGGACTTTCGAAGGTATGTTATTTGCCTCAAGTGCTCCATTGTAAGGTTATATAATTTTTCCTGAATTTTTTTCTGTATAGGCATCACCGGGTTTGTGACTATTGACGACAATGGGGATAGGATTGCATCGTATTCGTTGTTGGATATGGATCCTAATACTGGAAGGTTTGAGGTTCGTATCTAGTTCTTGATTTTGTTTAATTTAAAGGTGTCGTAGATGTTAATTGTTTTTGATTAAGTTGAGTTTCATGAACGTAAATCATTCTGGATTAATTAAGAAACAATTTATTTGAGTTGTAAAATAATTACTACCTATACTAACAATAAGTAACCATGTGCTCGTTTTAAATACTGTAAATCGATATTGTTTAAGTTTCTAGTGAAATTATGGTCGGTTTAATGAAATAATATACAAGTAAAACGAATATGTAAACAAAATGTTACAGCATACAGTTTAATTATACTATGTCATCATTTTCTTCGATATATGACTTTTCAGCTTATACTCAAAAGTATTTATGACAAAAACCACTTAGTGCATTACACAAAAGAGTGGCAATAAATTTTAAGATTAATTTAGTTCTCACTATATGGGGCAATATGAAAGTATCCCATTCAAAAGGGAAAAAATGAAACTATGTGAAATTTGTCCCGTCATTCTTTTCATTATTTATTTTGTCGTTTTCGGAATGACATCATTACTTTGTCTCCTTTTTCCTGTCATATTGACATGAGCGACATTTTTTTTATATAACATACATATGTACAATATATACATGTCAGAATTCTTCGAAAGAATTGCATTGTTTCGCAATGTGCCTTTATTTCAAATAACAAATAACGAAGCCCATTGTTGGTTATATTTTTCTGAATTCACACTGCATTTTAATCAAAGTGATTTACTGAAAATATTTTATTTTTATTTTGTTTCTATTTAGCCAGATTTGAAATAAAAAAAATGATTCGTGGGTACCGAAAATTTTCTTAGAAGTTCCAACCGTATAATGTAGTTATTTTGTTTTTAACAGGTTTTCGGAATTGTGAAAATGTGAGAATTTCGTGGTAAAAAAAAATGTGGTGATGTCCTTTTTGAGCGACTTCGCAGTTTCAATTATTTTCTTCTTATCTGAAAAACAAAAGTTTCACGAAAACAAAAATTACTTTTCGATGGTATCTTATTTTCGAAAACTTCTTAAAAACGTAGAAGCATGCATAATAAATTACATATAATATTAATATACGTCATTTGTATGTTTATATGAAAAATATTAAATCATTTGATTGTCCTTCGAGTCACTTTTCTATTTCTCCGATTGATTTCCCTTATTTTTTATCTTATTACGAATAACCAGAAAATATTTTCGTTCAATTTATAAAATAAGCTTTTACTAGTTCATTTTTTGCAATTCGGATGAAGTGCGTGATTACGTTTCATTTATTCGCGATTTTCCCTTATATAATATTTTTAGTCGCATTGCTTCCATTACATTACATATATTCATATACTCGTATATGAGTGACCAGGAATCATAGGTGTACAAATAGAAAATAGTGTTTGGGAAAACTGCCATAAACTATCAATACTTTTCGAAAAAGTTCATCTTGTTAGTGTTTTATAATAAAAAAGGTTTTCCAATAATATTCTAAAAATGAAAACTCTACCACTTAAATTTCAACTGAAATTCAAAAACCTGAATAACTTTATGAAACTATTTTTAAATAGGTCGTGGCAAATTACATAGCAGCAAATCGTTCACTAGAATACGTTGATGGCAGAGATATTCATTGGGCTGGTGGCAAAACTGAAGCACCTCGCGATACTCCAGTATGCGGATTTGATGGATCCCTTTGCCCTGATAAATGTGAGTTTTCAACAAATTACAATTTTTTTTTACTTAAAAAAAATACCTATACATCCCCCATTTTCGACAATCATTATTCTTATTTCACACCAACTGAAACCCATCAATGGATAAATGTAAATTTTCATTAAAACCTTTCAAAAATTCATGATCATGATTGCGAAGCTCGCATATGAAGATAAGCTCTCTGCGCTTTTCAGCTTTCCCCGGCTACGCCATACTGAGCATCGTGCTGAGCGTGGTCGTCGTCGTCGTCGGCACTTTATCGGTGATATTTTACAGGTGAGTTTGTCTAATTACATCCAGTCATCCCTTCGTATTTCATAGCGTTGCGTAAAAGTTAAAATACCGTGGCTTTACGAGCGATAGCGGTGTGCCTAGATGAAAATGCGGAGCCGCCCTTTGTGTTCATTCTGACGCGTGGAAACGGAATCTTCTATGTTATTCGAATAGTTTATATAAATATAAATAGTTTGTTGTATTTAATTTGGATGGAAAACGATATTTTCTTCTGATAAACATGAATTGTGCCAAAATTCTTCGATTATATATGTATTGTTATACATCGCTTTGAAATGATTAGATTAAGAAATTTTTATTTATGATTCAAAATTTAAATCATTGAAAATTAATTTCGTATATTACAGGAGTATGAAAACCGCGACTCGCGAGCCACATGCGGCTCTTTGACATATTACTTGTGGCTCGCAGATTTATGTTTGGTGAGCTCCTTTTTGCATCCAAATTAATAGCCTAAAATAGAAATTTTTGCTTATATTTTTATTTTTTAATATGGCCAAAAATTTGTAACTGGATTTTTTTTATATCTTGCGGCTCTCATATTGTATACAACTTCGAATTTATGGTTTCTTGCACATATAATATATAGCAAATTCATCTGCCTCTGATATATCGTATTACATGTTATATATTATATTATAATACTAAACATAAATTTGATATAGATCCATTATAATGGAACATTGTATAATATTATACTTCATTTCTTTGGGTTCAATTAATATCGGCATTCAGCTTTATTCACTTGTCAACGACAGATGTAGGACTATTGACTTCGTTCAAGATTTACTCTGATGCTGACCGTTTCGTTTTGAAAGTAATGAACTAATATAATTTAATCTGTATTTACGAAATCGAAAGGGTAAATTTTATTACAATCCAAAAAATACGCAATTTATATTTTCCCCGGAATGTCCTGTTTCATTTTAAAATTAAGCGAAATTTTCATTGGATAAATTCATATTGGTTAATCGTTGAAAATATTATAATTTATATTTTGGACATGTTGTATGAACCAATCTTTAAATTATTTTTAGATATAATATTTCACTAGTGATACTTTCATGTATAAAATGTGTATTTATATAATTTATTCGCAAAATTAATGCCAGAATTTAGTTTATTTAAATAGTCAACCAGTATAATATTCTTTAAAAATTCAATTATTTTCACATAATGTAATACTTTGAGTGAATTAATTTAATATTTGGAATGAGTTCATTCTGACTTGTACTTTACCAAGTCACTCCATTATCTACCACGCACATTATTCACTCCGTTGATTGCTCATAAGCTTCATCCATACCTACCCGTAAACATTTTATAAATTTAATTTAATATTAAGGCTATGTGAGCTTTAGGAGGATCCTTAACCTTTTCAATTGGGTACTTTAAAGCCGCAAGTTTCTCTACGTTTGGTGTTTTGGATGGAAATACCGTAATAAAACTGTAGTATTAGGTGTGAAAATACTTGCGTTGTTGAAATACGAAAAGTTGTAAATTTTTCAAAGGAATATTTAAATACAAACATACATATATGTATTAAAAAGTACAATAGACTTTTTATTTTAATGAATATATTTCTGAGCTGTATTGAAGATCTGTAGATTCTCATTTCGTTTCACGAATCTCTTTTGATCGAATTCTTTTGTTGATCATTTCTCGGCGAGGCTTGGTGATGAATTCGCTTAATTTCTATTCGAATTGATTGAGATTTATCAACAAAAAAAAATTTCATTATAGACGATACAAGCTGAACTTAGAACTCACTATGATGACCTGGAAAATAGACTGGGCTGAAATAACCCCTTCGATAAATATGACAAAACAGAAGGGCAGTGTATACTCCCTAGTTCGCAGAGGCAGTCATCCTGTAAGTACAATACTTAATATTTAATCGTAAAGTTTATTGAAAAATTTAGGTATTAAATATTGTGGAATATTATTATTGATTCAGCATGTACACAACAAAATTTGATTCTCCGTTGAAACGTGGAGTAATTTATTAAATTTGTAGCTTGTTGGATTACTCTTATGGTAAAGCGTTGCATTAAATATTAGCTTTCTATCTCTTCTAGCTCTGAAAATTTACGCTGAAATCTCGTTTTTGTCAGAAAATAAATAAATAATAAATGCATTAAGCAGAAATCCTTTATTTATTCAAAATAAATATCCATACAAGGCGAATAACTGAACGAAACGTCAAAATATTTGACTTGATCACAAAGAGAGTCTTAACTAAGGTGACCATACGTCCCGTTTTCGCCGGGACAGTCCCGTTTTCGTCGTGTCTTGCGTTCGTCCCGTCGTTTTCGTAAAATAGTTTGATTTGTCCCGTTTTGCCGGTTCACATATTTTGATGGACGTAAGATGACTGAATTTTTTTTATATTTATCAATACTATATTTTTTAATGTGTTTTCCTTGGATATTTTTTGCTCAATAATTTAATTGAAGTCTTATTTTTATGTTTTGATTTGTATTATTGCTAGATGTTTTCGATTTTTTAAAGAATCGCTCAAAAATTCAACCGAAATACCTAATATTTTCAAAAATGTCATTTGAAAATGTCATTCGCCTACTTTTTTTTTAAGCCAAAAAACGCATTATTTTCTTTACTACTAATATCATGTAATTAAAAAAATTCACTGTTTTTTGGCTGAAAACTTTTCCAAAAATAAAAACTATAGATAAAGACATGATACAAAAAGTGTGAAACTCAAACCACTGGCGGATCCACGGTGGTGGCAAAAGGTCAATTGCCACCACCTTAAAGATTTACATAACTTTTTACATAAACATTATATTGAAAATTCGGATTCGGCGTTTAAAAACGCATTCAAACGCACCAAAATGTATTGTATTGCGGGTGTTAGCAGACCATTCTGCTCATCGGGTATGAAATGCAGCTGACCCATTATCTTTCGTCTACTCTGGAAATTTCTGTCTTTACTATAGAAAGTCGATTTCCGATATAACGTTGCTTTATTATGCTTACAAAAAAATGCATTTTTATTTACAGTGGTACCAATGAATCCTTGCTAATACAAAACTTGTGCTGAAAAAAGTAACGTGTAATGGTCCGATACAAAAACATTTTGTTCACATGTAAAAGTTATCGAAATTCCATTTCGATATTGCTAATATATACATATATAACAAATATTGCTTTGTCAGCAGTCCTGAATTTCCATAGAGGCAATTTAGGCTTCAGCCTATGGCCTCCAAACCCAAATGGCTTCCAAATCCAGATCAGAAAAAAATAAAAATTTTATATAAAGTAAATAAATATTAAAAGATTGTAATAGCTATCATCTTCGTTTTCGAGCCCCCACAAAAAAGTATAACTGTTTTACTTCAGGCATACCCGGATTTATCTAAAGGCAATATAGACCTATGGCCTCCAAAATCAAGTGGCCTCTTAATATAAATACGAAAATCGATCGATATATTATTAATTTATATATCAGCATCATAATATTATACTTGAGAAATACCATTAGACTTTTATACATTTAATAAGTATTTACAGATATTTTTAAAATATTTTTTAATACAAGATTTGAATCAATCTTCGGAACATAACTTGTTATGTTGATTTTCTAGGGTTAAACTAGGTTTGCAATTTCTCAGTATTTATTATAAATTAAATAATTATAATTAACGTTGTTTTCGGAAATTTTACACTGTTTTTACAATGAGTATAAGTCTCATGATATATCAACGAAAAAAAATTTCGCCTTATTTGTGTTACTAATTAATTTAAAACTTTCGTAAGTTATCATCGAAATTCATAAAAAATATACTGTTTACATTTGTTTAATTTTATAATGAGAATTAGTCTTACAATAAGAAAATTTAGTAATTACAATTAGACGGTGGGCAGGAGTAAATCTCGTAGTAGACCCTGAGCTATACATAACTGGTTTAGATCTTATGAAATCTATGAAAAATTGAAAAAGTTTTCGCCTGCGGCGCAATTTATTATTTTTATATTTTTTATGTCCTTATGTTATTTAAATTAATGCTTCTATTAGATTTTTCTCTATTCGTGAAAATGGAGGGAGGCCTCAAAAGTTTAATAGCCTATGGCTTCTCATGGTCTAAATCTGGCGCTATGATTCAAACTCAATTTTTATTCCTAGATATTCCTAATCATATTCATCCTGTAATCATATTACTATAATATTTTCATTTTTTTAATGTATTTTTTATAATACACACGTATATGCATGTACATGATACATACATGCATGTATCAACATTCCTAAAAATCTTGATAGGAAATGTGTATAGATATCTTTTTTTTTTCAAAAAAAGCACTGAATAGGTATGTCTTATTTTTTAAAAGAAAAGTGTATTGAAAATTAGAAAGTGCCACCACCCTACAAATTTCCTGGATCCGCCACTGACTCAAACGCTGTTTTTTTTTAATGAAAACTAAAAGTAAAATCAATATCCAATGCATTTTTAAATTAAGCATTAATTAAGCATAAGTTTTCTATAGTTCTATTCTTATTAGAAAAAAAATTGTAAAAATCTTTTCTGTCACTTCTGATCGTGTTTTTTTTCTTTAAATATATTTAAAATGGTATTATCTATTGTTTAAAAGTTATTTTGAGTAATAAATTTGTTAATAAATGTATGATATTGGAAAAAATATGGGTGGGAAAATAAATTTCATCGGTAGTGTACTTCCTTAAATATGTTAATTGAGGGAAAATTTTTGAATGTGCAACACATTTTTTTTTATATAGGGGGGGGCATTTTTTGGGGAGCATCCCGTTTTGGGTCCTGGGAAATATGGTCACCCTAGTCTTAACACATAATTTGTAAAAACGTTTTTGGCGCTTTGTTAATTATTTACAGTCGAATCGAATATGTGCCTTCTCCTGTAACAAATACTTGCTAATTGGATACGGTGAGCTTGCGCTTTATCCAGTCAAAGGGTTCAGAAGGCCGCGTTCAAAGGGATTTTCTCGAAGACTGTTTAATACCTTATGATGTGAGCCCAGAAAACATATTTTATCCCGCGTTCGATGTTTGCTCATTAATTAAATACTGCGGCCGTCTACCTTGCGATCCAAAGGTCTTCGTATGCCGAACGGATAGGGTTCCGAAAATCGGCGAATCGATCGTAAACTAATTTAATTACAACCTTTTAAAATATTTAATTAATTTATCTAATATCAAACTTTCGATACGTCAAAATTATATTTTTAAAAATCATGCAAACGATCTAATTATGAATAAATTTTTTATTCGAAATTTGTAAACTTTTTTTATTTTTATTTTCAGTCGATGATTTCATTTGAAAATATGTCACTGTGTGGCGATCGTCAGATGTATGTGCCGTGGGGTTTTTTTAAAGGCTCTAAGGTAGCCATAAAAAGAGTAGAAAGACCCAAAATCGATCTGACGAGACCTCTTCTCCTCGAACTGAAAAAAATGAAGGACTTGCAGCACGATCACTTGGCACGATTCTACGGCGCGTGTATAGATCAACCTAATTGCTGTCTCATAGTTGAGTATTGTCCTAAAGGTTCTTTACAGGATATTTTGGAAGATGATCAGTTTTCATTAGATTGGATGTTCAAAGTCAGTTTGATGCATGATGTTGCTAGGGTAAGTTTTTTGCATTGATTTACATAAATGAGTATTTAAATTTTTCTATCAAAATTAAGAATTGTAATTGCAGGGGATGTGGTTTCTTCACGGTACAGATATAAAATCTCATGGCTCTCTTAAATCTTCCAACTGTGTCGTAGATAGTCGATTTGTTCTGAAAATCACCGATTTCGGGTTACACGATTTTAGAACGCCCCCAGCAGAAGAATCTGATGACAAAGAATCGTATTCGTATTGGAAAAGTCAGCTTTTTTCATTTGTTCACATCTGCAATTTCCTGAAAATTTTCTGTCTTACCAAAATTTCGTCTATTTTTAGAAAAACTGTGGACAGCTCCAGAACTATTGAAAATGGATAACCCACCGCCTGAAGGCACACCAAAAGCGGACGTGTATTCCTTCGGTATTATTGTACACGAAATCGTGTTCAGACATGGAGTGTTTTGGATAGGCGACGACAGAGAAGAATCTCCTAAAAGTAGATTAACCACAAATTTTCGCTTCAGTTATTTGAACAGAATTCAATATGTTTTATTATGTTCGAAGGTCTCATCGATGGAGTAATAGCCGGGAGATGTCCAAAATCTATTTCATTGAGGAACGAGCCGTTAAGACCTCGCATAGAACCCATCAAGTGTGAAAACGACAAAGTATTCGAAATTATGAGAAAATGTTGGGCTGAAGAACCGACAGAGAGGCCAGCGTTCGGGGAATTGAAGAATCATATTAGGAAACTCAACAAGTAGGGTAACATAGAGACATTTCTGTAAAGTAAAAGAAATGTGATAAGCAAATTCATGAATTGTTTTGTCGATTAATGATTCCGCAGCCTTTTAGGCTGTGAAATCACCAATCGGCAATTCGATTGTTCGTTTTTTTTCTCGATAATTTTATGTAAATATTTGAAATTGAGTTGTCATACTGGGATATTTATCAATTTATTGAGTCTATTGCGTCGAAATGTCACTGTTTTGCTCTAAATATTTTTTATGTATGTGTTTATATGTATTTAAAGTAAAACGAAGTTAGGCATTGAGAATACATTTGTTGTCGACAGGGAACACGAATCGGGAAACATATTGGACAACTTACTGTCGCGTATGGAGCAGTATGCTAACAATTTAGAAGCTCAAGTGGAAGAGCGGACGGCAGACTATTTAGAAGAAAAGAAGAAATGTGAAGAGCTCTTGTATCAACTGTTGCCGAAGTATTTTTACTTTTTTCTGCTAAATCCATTATTAAATTAATTATATAATTATAATTAATATAATTAACCTAAAGTTAATTTGAAAAATAAAGACACTTAATTGAAAGAATTAAATATTTTTCGTATATAATATTGTATTCTATGAATTGGGTCATATTAATTATTGAAACATATGCTCAATTTCAGATCTGTGGCCTCACAATTGATTCGTGGACAATCTGTAATGGCTGAAACGTACGACAAAGTGACAATATATTTCAGCGACATTGTTGGGTTTACTCAATTGTCTGCTGAGTCGACGCCGCTAGAAGTTGTAGACCTTTTGAACGACCTCTATACGTGTTTTGATTCGATTGTAGAAAACTTTGATGTCTACAAAGTATGTATCAATGAAAAAGTAGTTTCCGTGAAATTATTTATATAATTAATTACAATATTTTATTTGTTAAAAAGGTAGAAACAATCGGTGATGCTTATATGGTAGTATCTGGTTTACCGGTGAGAAATGGAAATAACCATGCAAGAGAAATAGCAAAGATGTCTTTGGCGCTTTTAGAAAATGTCCGCAAATTTCAAATTAGACACAGGCCCAATGATCAATTAAAACTAAGAATAGGGATTCATTCTGGTACGTATTTTTCAAATTTTCAAACAGTTATAATTATAAATTCGGATCGCGATTCAAAAAACCTTCAACATACCAATTGTACAAACATAAAACGTCGTACATTGGAACTAACTACGTTTATTTATGACACAACATATTTTTATGCTAAAATTTCTTATATTTTTTAGTCTATTCATTATTTGAAAATCCAAAATAAGACACACAGTACCATATTTAAAAATAATATCATAATTCGTAAGCATATACATATGTTTTTATTATATGTATTGATATTTCAATTTAGACCGTACTATTATCTTCATTATTAATCACTAGAATTATTTATGTTTTATATGAATAATATATAATCAATCTTATGTACTAATTAATATCCGTAGGGCCTTGTGTTGCTGGTGTGGTTGGTTTGAAAATGCCACGATATTGTTTGTTTGGAGACACAGTAAACACTGCAAGTAGAATGGAATCGAATGGAGAAGCTTTGAAAATACATGTTAGTCCATTTACAAAAGAGATTTTAGATAAATTTGGTACTTTTGAATTGACTTGCAGAGGACCTGTATCCATGAAGGTAAATATAAATTAGATATATTTCTTTGTTACTAAATAAGCGTCGTTCATAATATATAGGTACAATATAATAAATACATAATAACGTTGTATTTTCACAGGGAAAAGGAACAATGACCACATATTGGCTCGATGGGGAAGCAGTTGAATTAGATCAAAAGAACTTAGAATCAATATTAACAGGAAATAATAAACTTAACAACTGTTCATCAGATTCTCCAAATCCTTTCGCACAAAAAATGGAACATAATTCAAAATCGTCTAGTCGTAGGGGATCTGCAATATTCGCATCGCATCATGGAAATAATCTAAACGGATTCATAAATAAGGAATTTAACAATTCCAATCATAATATATTTAATAATTTACCAAAAAATGTAAATAGTCAACTAGCGCCTAGTGTATCATTTTGCTTGGACAATCACTCGAAAAACAAAGACAATTACAATCCGAGGACACCTCCAGCGAAACCGAAAATAAACCGTGGCAACAACAATTGGATTCCTAAACTGGCATCACCGGAAAATACAAGTTTGATTGACCAGATTTTCCTTGAAAAACCACAGGATTTTAGTGCAAGTGTTCCGCTGTTAACTAAAGTCAAAAAGACTCATGATTCAATTGTATGAAGCACATAATCACATCTATTGCAAAAGATCTCTGAATGTGATAAAATTAATTTAATAAATTTTATTTAACAAAAATCGTGTTGGACCAATGCACTTTCTTCGGTGTATTAGTTTTGGTCTTCAAATAAACGCGTGTTGCGAAAAACGTGGTATCTGACATTTCAACAAGAAAATTTTTTTGTGGAATAACATTCTATGCATATGATTTGGAAATTTTTGAATTTTAAATAAAATGCATGTATTATGATATATCTTTAGAAAAATTTAAAAATAAAAAATAAAAAATATATTAAAATATCGACTCTGAATAAATAAAAGTTTTTCTTGAATACTGTAAAATACAACTTTTGTCAGATCCCACATTATTCACTTCACGCATTCAATTATTCTCTGATTAAAATGATAATATATATGTATGTATAATGATTAAATTATTGTTTTTATTCAGGTTGTAAACTATTGATTTTTTTTTACTGTAAAGCATATTTATTTTTTACTTTAAATAAAATTTTAGTGGTATGAAATTTAAATTGCATCACAATATTTGTGTAATAAATGTAATAGATTTAATAGTGTTATATTATATTAAATACTATATTAGGAAATGAATTTACTTAATATAATTATATTATAATTCACACAATATATTTTTGTTTTAACGAAAAAATAATGTTGTTGAATATATGTATTTTGAATTTACAAAGAATATATGTGAATGTGAATTCCCTCAATAGTATACAATATAATTGTCATAATTGTGAAAAACATAGTGAATAAGTAATTGACTGTTTTGAAAATCATATTATAAATATTTGAAGTTAACCAGAAGTAGGTAAATATATGACTGAAATTTCCCAAAATAGTTAATAGATAATGAAGGATTTTCTTCTTAGTTTTTAAAATTGATTGTAAAATTTTAATGTTATTTTGAAGTGAATATGTAAATATATTATTTAAAAAATACAAATAAAAATACTTTTGTTGTATAAATGGTTACTATTTTTTTTTATTCATGCATTCATTCACACGTACTTAAGTATTTAAATTAATTTGAATTGAAATATGCCTACAGTATTCCACATACATACCATATATCTTAATGAATAATAAATTTAAATTACACATGAAATAGTTTTAAACCTTAAAAAATACACCGTTAACTTTTTTCAATTGTTAAAAATATGTAAATTAAACAACATAAACAATCTTTAAGCGATGATGTGTTCAAATTATTATATTATATGTGTAATATAATATATGAAAAATAAGGAAAATTTTGCATTTTAACAATAAAAATTATTAAATTCAATAAATAAATATTTATTATTTTTTAAATGTCTATTATTGACAACATGATATGAAAATAACTAAAAATTAATATTATATTTGCAACCCCACACCTTGAGAATTTTTCCAAAAGTCGTTCCGGTCAGCGGTTTCACTAAATCAAATTCAATTTTAAAATGTATTGTATATTACTGAACGTTTCGGGTAATCGCATTGAAAGATGCCGGAGAATTTCTGCGTCTATTAATCTGCGATAATGTTGAAAACAATTTTTCTAAAAACATTTCGGTTATATCGAATCCTTCTATCGAACGTTTTTTGCGAGTAGCCGAGTTGCGAGAAATAATATCAAAATTGCTGAAGTCACTGCTTCTCCTTTTATTTTTATTGAATATTGACGATAAATCAAAAAGATTTCCCAAGTCCGATGTCAATTTAGAGAAGGGGTCAAATCCTCCAAGACCTTCCAATTTTGAAGTCAACATTGTTAAAGGATTTAAACTTCCGAGACTTTCCAGTTTCGAATTAAGTTTAGACATAGGATCAAAACCTCCAAGACTTTCCAATTTTGAATTCAGTTTAGCAATAGGGTCGAAATTTCCAAGATTACCGAATTTCGATAATAAATCTTCTAAGCCGGGTATAGTAGGCAATCCAGGTATAGTAGGCATACCTTGTTCGAATTTTTGTCTAAACATGGACAAAAATTCTGTGCCAGACGATGCACAACCTTTGTGATTTACCCTATCTAAGGTTGCAGGGTCAATTCCATTATCAGTGAGAACTGGGGTGGCTAGTGACATGGCTGTAGAATATCCCGTGATGGGATTAAGTTTTGTCCATACTTCGATGTTCCCTAAAAAATATATAATTTAAGCCCACATTCAGATTTTTACTGAAATTAAAATAGAAAATGTTAGTTACTGAAGTCACTGGTGGTGTCTATATTATAACAATAAGACACAACTGCGTAATTCTCGTAATCTGTATCTAACACTTCAAATCGTAAATTTCGTCTTCCGGATGAGCTTAATCTTATAACACTGCTACCCACGGGATTATTTAAATTATCAAAGCCTATATATGGAACGGAAGCAGTTTCTCCCGAAAGTCTGTAAAAAAATAATTATAAAAAATAAATGAAATTAATAAGTATAATGATTATACAAAAAAAATTGAAACTCACTGATAACCCTTGAATTCAATATTCAATGGATTTCCCACAGCAGCGATACGTTGATCGCATATGTAAGAATCGAAATATGGTTGGTCAGCCGATATAACATTCCAAGTACCTGAGAACTAATGAAAATCGTTAGAATTTTTAAAATAAAATATATTTTCCACACTTTGAAGGCAAACTTACTCTCGCTTCGTCGAAATCAATTATTTTTGCCGTAAGTCTAGGACAAAGACTTCTGACCGAAGTCACCAAAACGGCGAAAAGGGCAAAATAAAGGTACTTCATTTTGCCTGATTTGACGACCCTTGGTGAAAATAAAAGGCGATTTAATAACTCTTTGATAAATAATAATGTAAAACCAATCAGTTTAAATAAATATCTTGTGTTTGGTAAGGTTTGCGTTCCGGTACACAGCCAGAAATGGTTTGTTGTTCCTAAGATAATTTTCAGCTTTATATACGAATTCAATTCAATTTTGTAAGTTGAATATAAATGTTTATGTGTTTAAAGATCACACTATACATGCTATGAAATTGATAAAAAATTTAGATGAATTAAGCTTATTTTGCAAAAAGTGTATTTTTTATATTAAATTTGATATAATCTTCAATATAATAATATATAATTTTTTTAAAGACATTGAATTTATATTAAAAAAAATTATAAAACATATAATTTACTTAGACTAACATAAGATGCTAAAACTTTATTTAAAAAAAAAAAATCATTTATAAATTAAAATGACATATTATACTTACCTAAATTCTTTTTAAACAAAATCCCTTATTAGTAAAGTAAATTGTATGTATAAATAGTAAATTTTTGAATATGTATGATAAAATTAACGAAATTTCACCATTGAAAACTCAACCAACTTATTTAATTTTGTTTCTGCAAAATTTTTTGACGCTTTTTTATACATACATATGTATAAAAACAGGATTATTGTTCAAGGATATATAATAAAAATTTTGTTGCAAAAACATGATTTATGATCGTAAATAAAATAACGAATATTTCGAAAAATCAATCTTTCAAAATGTTCGTAAAATAATAATAATAATAATAATAATTCAAAATAATAAAAAAAATTGTAGTGTTATAATAATGTATATTGTAGTTGTTGTATGTAACATATATTGCTGTATTGTGTTATAAAGTGTCTCAAAAATCACGCACAAAGTGACAATGATAGAAGACACAGATTTCTAATTAAAAATTATAATTTTTTTATTGATTCATACAGAATACAGTATAGGGTTATGTGTGGAATAGCATATTGGGTAAATGGCTTTACTGGCATGTACACACTTTTTGTTAAAATTTTCCATGAATTTTTTCCATACATGTTGCTGAATTTTGTTGATATAGTGCTCAATTTCCTCCTTTATGGTGTGGGTGGTCATGGGCTTGTTCACATTAACCTTAAACTTCATAAACCACCAATGGCGTTAAATCGCACGATCCGGCCAATTCTGATCATCAAAACTGGAAATTACCCGACCAGGAAATGAATCATGCAGTAATTGAATTGTTTCGGTGATTAGAATTGGCCACCCAGATTAACGCCATTGGACTTTTTCTAAGAGAGCTTTCGAAGTCTAAGGTTTATGCCAACAAGTTCACGACCCCCCACACCTTGAATGAGGAAATTGAGCGCTATATCAACGAAATTCAGCTACATTTACGCAAGAAAGTCGTGAAAAATTTCAACGAAAAAATGCGTATATGGGGACGCTCCCCAAAAAAAGTGCCCCCCCCCTATATAAAAAAAATGTGTTGCACGTTCAAAAATTTTCCCTCAATTAATATCGTGAAGGAAGTACACTACCGATGAAATTTATTTTCCCACCCATATTTTTTCCAATATCATACATTTATTAACGAATTTATTACTCAAAATAACTTTTAAACAATATATAATATCATTTTAAATTTATTTAGAACCACAATCAGAAGTGACAGAAAATATTTTTACGATTTTTTTCTAATAAGAATAGAACTATAGAAAAATCCATTTTTTATTTTCATGCCATATTTTTCGTTTCAGTTAATCGAATCCTTTCATTCTTTCATTATTTTCTATTGACGAAATAATGCTTAATTCAAAAATGCATTGGATATTTTTTTTTTTCAAAAAAAAAAAAAAAACAACGTTCGAGTTTCGCACTTTTTGCATCATGTCCTTTATCTATAATTTTTATTTTTGGAAAAGTTTTTAGCGAAAAACAGTGAATTTCTACATCTATCTATCTATCTTAATTACACGATATTAGTAGTGAAAAAAATAACGCGTTTTTGATTAAAAAAAAATGTAGACTATCTTCAAATGACATTTTTGAAAATATTATTTATTTCGGTTGAATTTTAGAGCGATTCTTTAAAAAATCGAAAAAATCTAGCAATAATACAAATCAAAATATAAAAATAAGACTTCAATTAAATTGTTGAGAAAAAAGGTCCAAGGAACACGCATTAAAAAATATAATTTTGATAAATATAAAAAAAATTCAGTCATCTTGTGTCCATTAAAATATGTGAACTGGCAAAACGGGTCAAATCAAACTATTTTACGAAAACGACGGGACGAACGCAAGACGCGACGAAAACGGGACTGTCCCGGCGAAAACGGGACGTATGGTCACCCTACGTATATGCCAGTAAAGCCATTAACCCGATATGCTATTCCACACATAACCCTATACTACATAGTATATAGTATATACTGTATGAATCAATAAAAAAATTATAGTTTTTAATTAGAAATCTGTGTCTTCTATCAATATCACTTTGTGCGTGATTTTTGAGACACCTTTGGTAATGTATTTGCTATTTTTTTCAGTTTTCAAAATTTTTCGGGTAAATTGTAGAAATGTCTGAATTTGTATGAAATAGTTTTATTTTTTATAATCTAGTTTTATACCAAATAATTGTAAAAAGTTACGAAGTTAATTTTGATATATGTACATATATATTTTTCTATTGTAAACACATTTTTTTAATACTTTCAGTCAAAAGAATAATTTTGAAAAACACGGAATAAAAAACGATATTTTTTTACATAAACTTTTTAGTTTAAATTTATTTAAAATAGTTTATAAATTTTCCAAAATATTTTATAGACATCTATTGAAAATATAAATTACTGTTGAAGAAAACTTTAGGGTATATATTAAGAATTTAAAGCTTCATGTTTATATCGCTAGATGTATGAAAAATTTTCATATCATAGATATACATATTATGTATGTATATGTTACAGTCAAAGTATATCTTTAGTTAAAATATATTTTATCTGACGTTTTAGATAATTTGTATTTGAATACACATTGTCTAGTTCAGATATATTTCAACAGACGAAAATACAATTTAACTGGTGCTCACTAGTTAAAGTGTATTTTCAACTTGACAGATGAGTTTTGACAGTTCAGATTCTTCAAATGAATATTTGTATTAAATAACGTGTATGTTTTACTTCTATACCTGAATATTGAAAAGATTTTAGTAATACAATAATCTCAACAATGCATTCATCACAAAAACGTTAGTTTTGAGCCTATACAAGTGACGTTTAGTAACCCATATTAGGGCCGATCTTTCAATCGTCGGTTAAGAGTTATTCTCGGAATAAGCCTTTTAGTTTTTATGGTTATTCGCGGCCGGTCACGGATAAAGTCACGTATAAAGTCACGGATAAAGTCACGGACAACTAGCTTATAGTTGTCCGTGACTTTATACGTGACTTTATCCGTGACCGACCGTGAATAACCATAAAAACTAAAAGGCTTATTCCGAGAATAACTCTTAACCGACAATTGAAAGATCGGCCCTTAGTGGACAAACGAAATTTCTGTGCCTTTCCCTTTAACTATGATAATTCGTTTCTTGAAGAGAGGGTGATATAAATGATAGAAATCGAAGTAAACGTGTGCGGCTGTCATTCGAAACGGTTTGCAAGTGACGTTGGCAACCCTGGCTTACAATTCGTTAGCTATAATACACTTTGTCTGATCCTGACCAGTTAAATTATATTTCCATTGTGTCAGATGAAATAACTACGTAGGTTAGATAAAATATATTTTAACTGGAAAATACACTTTGACTGTAACATATGTATGTATGTATGTATGTATGTATGTATGTATGTATGTATGTATGTATGTATGTATGTATGTATGTATGTATGTACAATAAAACTAGAAGAAAGTTTCTCATATGTAATATCTTCAAATCCATTCAAAATGCACATTGGTTGGAATAACCAAAAATTAATGAAATCGTTTCAAGCCTTTCTATTGAACCTTTGACGATCACTCAAACTAAACCAAGAACAAAATTTCTATTAAAAAATATTAAAAAAAAACATTTATAAAACTGTTATCGACTAAATTTAACAAAAAAAAACCCATTATCATTATACAATTTTCGTGATATCCATAACGTAACACTATTTTAAAAATAACTGACTAAATTGAAGGTCAGCCGATGAAGTCACAATTTCACCCAAGCCTCTAATACAATCAGGGTTTAATTTTCACGATGCGAATTAATTTAACTTGTTTTATCAGCTCGCTCGTTCTCGAAGCATAATTCGATTTGAATACGAATACCGTCGACAAATGAAAAAGGTAAATTCATACATTTTTATGAGAAACGTGCACACCAGCCGCGAGAGATGGATGTAGCCCGTTCATTTTCGCTTCGAACAGGGTGAGTTTCGGCGCACCCCGTCAGTACGATGAGAACCAAAATTATTGCACTCATAATTTTATTTGATTTTAAAATGGATAATTTTATTTTTAGATCTTCGCAGATTACGTTTAATTTGTTAATGAATAGTTTTTACAGTTTTACGATATTAAAAACATTCCTCAAGAATTTTATGATTTTACATAATTGCGGGTAGAATAAATTATAAATTAAATTATAAATAGAAGTACCGTTTTCTAACTAACAGTTATTGAAGTTGAATTACATTGCACGTGAATATTTTTTGATAAATAATCTAACCATGCACCACGTATCAAATACTATTTTACTAACAAAAAGTATAATATTATTTTAGTATAATATGTATACAGCTTTTTTTTTTGATAATTCCCTCTTTCGTTCCTTTCCAATTTTTTTATTTACATTGTGTTTCTATTCGACCAAGAAAATTTCTTAAATTTTGGATTGTGACTAAAAGTTTCAGTCGAATGATATTATAACATATACAATACAATATTATGACTACTATGACTATTATGACTACTATGACTTAGACTATTATTATGACTACTAGTGAAAAAAAGCTTGAAAAAAGGAGTCTGAAGCGGTTCGGAGAGCGGTCCGGCGTGAGACCGCAACAAAGTCACGGCAAAACCCTAACCCGAAAACAAAAACTTTCTACATCTATTAATGAAAAAGTGTGTAACCTTCTCAAGTCAACAAAAATAAAAGACAACATCTATTATTTTTTATTTATTACCGGGAGGCACAGCAGGGCATCATAAGGGAGGGACAAGGAGGTTTTTTAGTGGGTATGCCGAATGGGGAGAATCCCACACTACTATCAGACACGGGTCTGATGGTGTCTATAAAAGATTTTTCCTCCTTGCGCTGAAAAAAAAGGTTGGGATTATATTAGGAAAACAAAATCCGCATCAGACTTAAACCTAGCGGTACCGTTAATTTAAAATGAAAATAAAATATGTGATCAGTATTTAAATATTTTCCGGGTCAGTATTTCAATAATTTTTCAGGACAGAATTTAAATATTATTCGGGTCAGTATAATTTTATTAGGTGGTCATGATCAGTAATAGTACTTCTAGTTAATCTAACTTTAGCTAGTTGAATTAAGTGCGGGAACTAGTATTGAGAGTGTGTGTGTTAAAAATTGAAACACCTCTTATTAATTAGCGTACTTACACATACACTTTGAACATATGTATTATTATTATATATTATATATTTAGAAAAGTCCCAATAAAGCGTGCTTCATTTCAGTATTGTGACAAACTCCCGATAATACAAAAAGTCGTCGCCTGTCTGTACTGTCAAAAACATTGACGACGGATACTGGCCGCTTAGTACAATATATAATAAATGGTCAGTATAATACTGACCACTATTGAATTAAAATACGGTCCAAAAAACAAAAGCGATTTAAAATGATAAAATAAAATTGCAATATTGAAAAAACAATCCGTAGCACATTTTCTGATACACAATGCCTCGCAGCTTTCAGCGATACAGTCTACGTAGAGCTTTCAGTGGCGGGTCTACGCTCGCTCCGGCGTAGACGCCTACGCGACCATCTCCCGTTCCCAACGTTTTGCACATTATTTAGCGGTTCCTCATTGATATTTTTCAAAAGAAAACATCACCGAACACGTATCGGATGAATCGATGTCCCTGTGCTCGGTCAGTACCGCGCCGGAGTACAATGTGACCCGTTGAAAACGTGCGCTGGGGCCCGGTGCACCATTGTAAGCGATTTTCATTCATAACCGAAATATCTGACCGCGCTTTGATCGATATTGTTGGAGTGCAGCGATCGTTTTGTGCGTTTTGCGTTGTCGAAAGTGCAATTTCGTCCGATGCACCGCGGTGTGGTGTGGTGTTTTGTACAACGTGTTTTTGACGTGAATTTAAATGGAAAATTTTAATCAGGTTTTCGTTTTGAGATATCGGATTTTCAGTTAACTGTATTTTTATTGCGCCCCATGCACCGATTCAATATAACTTTTCTAATTTGAAAAGGGTACTTTGTTTATTTTCCTAGGCGTTTCGCTCGTTTCGTAATTTTATGTTTTTCCATATTGCACTGGATTTGTTTGATCTTCAATTTATTGATTCGATATGAATTGTATATATGTATATATAAATTTTATGAGATTTCTTTTTTTTAAATATTCATAATTGTATATTATATTTTGGCCATAAAACAATACATAATTGACAGAAGCTATTATATTGTAATATTAACTAACATCACTCATTCTTCTTCGAATTCCATATATCTATTATGAAAGATATTTCAAACGTTCATTTACATATTATTCATGCTAAACTTCTTATATCCACATGAACCAAATAGATAAGAAAGCAAATAAAACATTCACTGAGATCGTATAAGATTTCCGGGAAACTCTCAGCAGAAAATACTTCTAGGCAAATTTTGCTTCTCCAAATTGACAAGATCAACACACAAAAGCCTGAAGCACGGTTTTGAACACATACAAGTCATGTGCCTACCACGTATAAAGAATAATTAAGTTATCTTTCATACAATTGGGAGGAGTAACTAAACTCTGGTAAAAGAAGGGTCCTCCATAATCGAATCGTTCCACATATTGAATTATTCCTACATACGCCGCAGAAATATGGAACGTGATTAATTTAGCCGAATTTTCATTTCGGAAATGTGACATGGATATAAATTAAATAAATAAGCGTAGGTTTCAAGGAATTTATATGTCATTTTTCGTGATACGATAAACGTGGTTTTATCGTAAAACTTGCGTCGTAACGTGTTTATCGCAAAACAACATATCGTAAAATGAAGATGCTTGTAGGGTCCGTTCATTTCGAAACGATTTTTTTTGTATTTCATTGGGATTCTTTTTTTTATTTATTTTTTTATTAATTTCTTTGACTCGTCCTGAAGCTCTTCTTATCTTGCGTAATTAAAAATTAGACGAACTTTCGCGCTACGGGTGAAGTTTTCGGAAAACGTTCAAACTTTCCGCATCGTATTTCTCGTTCGAAATGAGTTTTAAATGAAATATATTTTTACATTGTTATAAGAAAATCTTTATTTTTTGAATATCAATTTACTAATAAATTTCCATCTATATAATAAATACAAAATATTTTAAAGTATTTTTTATTTAATGGAATGAATTAATAATCTGACGTAAAAAACCAAATTTTTTCCATGAGCAGATTTCCGACCTTGTTGGTACAGTCAAGAAATGTCTTTTCGCTGATGAAAATGGGTCAAAAGACTTTCTTTTTAATTGAAACGTCGTCATCGAAAAGTTCTTGGAAATCTTTTTCAATGGCACTACCAACTTCAATCTTCATAAAATGTATTTTAAGGAATCTTTATTGAACTTCCAAGTCAAATATTCGAATTTCTCTGGAATTTTTAGATAATTTTCTACATTTTATTATTTCCAAACACAAAATTCTACTATATAAAGTGTGTAATCAACATAAAGATATTTTAGTTAAATAAAATACGTGCAGATTTAACATTCCAAATTGATTTAAAGTGTTTTCACGTATTACGATCCTTGAAAACGCTGACTCACCGAATGAAGCCGAATTCATCGCGTATTTTTCAAGCTTTTTTATTTTTCAAAATGCATTTTCTTTTGATTTTCAGCTATAGAAGCATTTCTATAGCCCCGAATAATACGCATGGATAATGCCACATTTTTCTAACCGTATTTTTTCCATTCGTCGACACGAACGAACGGCATAAAATCCTTTTGATGTTTTCCTTTTGTGATTCTCTACTCCACACATAGAGTTGAACAAATGCAGGAAAAAAAATCACATTCTCTAATCGTAAAATAGTCATATGTAACGTATATTCGGTTCCGACCATAATCAAATTTGAAATAGAAAATATATACCGTAATGTAATATGTGTGAGCTAACATTGATACGATTATATAACATCACATGTTAAGATCTTTCTAAGATAAAAATCTTGATGGCCAAAACTTATTTGATTTATGACCGAACATATTATATGTATAATATAATATAATAGTATGTATAACTGTACGCACTTTGTAGGTCTCGTGATACCATATATTATCTTAAGAAACTTTGAAAAGAAACCTAAAGCTATCTATTTCATTTAACGTCAAATTAATTGTATTATATTGTATATATAAGTAACGAAATAAAACAGAAAACTTCATGGTTTCTAAAAGCGTAAATGTCCGTTAATGTCTAGAGACGAATGTCCTTAGTTCCTTACCTAACAAAGTCATAGAATTTTGGATGGATGCATCAATAAACATAAATAAACAATAAAGTATGCACATATTAATTAATTTCAAAATCAAATTTAAATAACTAACGTGAAAATAAAAAAAATATACATATCTGTAAATTAGATCTGGAAACATTATACCGATAACATATCTAACTTTCATTGAGTTACGAAACGATAGTTTATTTTAGTTTATCAGCTCCCGAGCGAGTCATTTTATATGATTATATCGAGAACATAAATAGAAAAAATAGTATAGGGATTAAATTTTAACCGAAAACTTCGGACATTGACTTTGAATTGGGTTTGAATAAAATAAAGAATAATTTCACTTTAGAATTTTTCGTCGCACTTGTATTGATTATTTTCAAATTCTTATTTGATTAGAAAGTATATTTGTGTGATTATATTATTATATACATATCTATTTTCGTTTTAAGCTATTATATTCGTCTATATATTGTAAATAATTAATTGTTAATTTGCGTTTATATATGAAACGCGTTATTGTTAAAGCCAAATGGATAAATATTATAAATTTAAAATTCAAACAACTACTAGTATATAGAATAAAATCGACCTTTTTATCTATGAAACTATAATAAATATACAAGCAGAACTTATATTGAATGAAAAAAAAATAATAAAAAGGTATCATTTATTTTATTTATTTTGTTCCAAAGGATTGTTATGACCAAATATTTCTTTGGAGAAAATTTTCCGAAAAACAAAATATTTAATCGAATTTGATAAATAGAACTTTTTTTTTTTTTTTTTAGAAAAATCAATAAATTTATTCAATGCTTGAAAACACTTCAACAATTTCGGATACAATCGATTTCAACGACACCCAATCAACACTGCGAACATCATTAAACTATCTACAATACAATAATTGAACCTCACCGTCTCAATCCATACCTTAATATAACTAAATATTAACATATGTATTTACAAATATATACTTAAATAAACATATGTATTTACAAATAATATACTTAAATAAACCCATTTCGATCCCGGAAATCCAAATGCACAAAACGATCGAGCCATCACAACCGAAGTGGACAATTCAAATTAATTAGTTCGGCTGGTGATATTTCAACTGGGACCTAACTATTTCAGCGTGTCAGTGATCTGAAGTGACGTCAGGATATTCAAGATGTCTTTAGCACTACCAGGGGGCGGAGGCTCCGACAATTCACCCCGCAGAGCAGTGAGCCCCCTGCTTGAGGTGCGCCGCCCCCATTGCACCCTCAACTGCGACCATTGCAATGCCATACTAGAGGATAGATTCAAGCATATACGTGAGTATTTTTTAATTGAAATTGTAATTAAGGTCATATTTTAACTCAATTGGGTGAGTGAATCAATCGTTGTTGAAGAAAGGATTAATGGCGTTAAAATGGTTCAGTGTTCATTTCGGAATATTTCTTTTTTTTTCAGAAATAATCACGTTTTCTTGGAATCGTAATGTTGACCATTTCATCTTCAGGTCTATCAAAAGCTCTCGAGTCTTATCGAAGTTCTATGTAGGACTCTAGTGTGTAAAAGGGTAGAAGTATTCCCATTTGAAGAGCAAGTTCAGGTCTATCAATCAATATTTATGTAAAGTGTTTGACACGGATGTTTAATTTATATGTCTTAAAAATTATTATTGAATAGAAAATATGGATATTCTGAAAAAAGTGCTTCATTGTTTTTTTTATTAATTTGTTTCATTAGTGTTACATACAAGTATTTGCCTTGACTGTTTTTTTATAGGGTTTCTTATTTTTTATTTATTTGGTTTCTATGATTAACTTTTATGTCCCATTTATACAGCTATAAATTCATATTTCGATTAAAACGACCTGATCAAAAAATCGTCGGTTTTATTTTTGATAAGAGAAAATTAATTATCTTCCAACTTCAATTAAATTATTAATTGTTTGACCTATAAGAGAAGATATGTATAATCCCCCAGGTATCCCCCGATTTACGCGGTAGATACTTCCGCGAAAACCCGCGTAAATTGAAATCGCTTAAAAAAAGGTGTATGTACCCATACAAAAAAATGAGGTCGGTTCCAGGGCAAACAAAAAACGCGTAAATTGAGACATAAAGTCTATACTAAATGGGAAGATTAGTTCAGGAAATCGCGTAAAAAAAGTGTAATAAAAAATAAAATAATATAAAAATAAGATTAAAAATATAATTAAATTAAATTAAAAACGAAATAAAATCTCATCTCATAAGCTTTAGCAACAAATGGCACTTTTTCTACTTTTTGTAAGCAATCCAAAATTTCGATCTTTGTTTGTAATTATATGACTTTTCTCTTAAGTGGCAGCTTTTTAGCTTCGTTTGATATTGTAGGGCTGTATTAAAAATATGTTTTAGTGAAAATATACTACAAGTGAAAAAAAAAACCAAATAATATGTAAGTATTTTTACCATTTGTATTAATTAATTAATAAAAAAAGTTGTTTGCTTGACCGCGTTAAAGTGAAATTGCGTAAAACAAGTACCGCGTAAATCGGGGATACCAAAATGTATCTGCAAAATGAAAATATTTCTCCAAGTGAGTCAAAAATTTGTCTTACAATAAGGTTTCACTTTTTATAAACAATATTCACGATTATAATATCATCTGTATTTTTCTAAATTAACTTTTAAATTTTATGTCTCAATTGAAGTTTATTGATTTTATTAACATGAAAGCTCACCTGACGTATATCGATTACTCTTCAGAATGTGACCCACTAACCTCCGAACGTACCGAACATATATTATATTATACAATTATTGAGTTTTATTGTGTTTTAATTTACATATAATAATATTAATGATTGTTTTACTCATCTCTGTTTAAAACCCATAAATACACACACGCACACAGGAGTACACATACAAACACATATATTATATATATATATATATATATATATATGTGTGTGTGTGTGTGTGTGTGTGTGTGTGTGTGTGTGTGTGTGTGTGTGTGTGTGTGTGTGTGTGTGTGTGTGTGTGTGTGTGTGTGTGTGTGTGTGTGTGTGTGTGTGTGTGTGTGTGTATTTATCAAAATCCATACCGGTGCCACTAGCAAAAGTTTTCGTAAATGTTAATTTTATTACCAAAAAATTTTGGATAATAGAATTTTTTTTCCATTTTGTATTGAAAACAACGATTTCGTACACTACAGTTTTTACACTTCAAATAGGACGTTTTAAACTTCAAATTCAATGTTTTACACTTTAAATTCAACAAATCAACAATAATTCATAGTAATTCTACTATTTATGACAACGGTCTTAATAATACTTTCCTATAATTGAATTTCAAGTGTAAAACGTTCAATTTGAAGTATAAAACGTCCAATTTTAAGTGTAAAACGATGAATTTGAAGTTTAAAATGTCCAATTTGAGGTGTAAAAACTTTATTGAAATTCATAGTAAATTTTGTAAAACGTTTCGATTACACAGGTATGCAAAATTGACATTTTTGAAAATTGTTTGTTTGAAATGTATCTACTCGTATATTAGGTAACATTTGGATGCTGAATTTGAATATGGTATTTGTTTTTTCTATCAAGTATAGTTTTCTAGATAAAAATCCTTTTTTTAACGAAATTTTGAGTTTATAAAATTACAACTTATGAACATGGCACCCAATCAAAAAATCTGTCAATGGTATCTTAGATAATATTTAAAAAAAATATGTTTTGTAAATTTTAATAAAATCGGTTGAGTAGATCTTGAGATATCTTGTATACCAGTTTTTCAAAAGTGAGTCTTATTTTATATCTCATAGCTCCGTAATTTTTTTTTTCGTTATTATTTTAAATTATTCCTAAAACTACTATGTAACATATATGTATAAAATAAAAATAATTTTATATGCGTAAAGTTGCTTTAAAAAAAAAATTTATACATACTTTTCCGATCGGGAAGGTGGTATAATCCCTTAAAGATTTGAAAGAAAAGATTTTAAAAAGTAAACTACTCTCTTACTGACAAACAAACTATGTTTATTTTATCACATTCAATTGCTAAATGACATTGATTCACATTTTACTACATATTTTTGATAACTATCCTCAAGTAAAGTAGATACTAAAATTGAGAATTTTTATAATAGCAGCTTGGTATTTGGGTAGCATTTATTAAGATTTCGAAAAAACTGTACGTGATAGATTATTTTTCCGTTCATTTTCACCTCGAAATCTATAAGAAATCATTATTTAATTTCAGACAATTTTACCCATGCATACCTGTGTTATTTATTGGTTCAGAGAGGTTACAAAATTTTCCATCACAAACAAATGTCAAACGTTCAATTGTGGTCAGTGATTGCGTTGAATCATATTAAATAATTTATCTTAATTTCAGTATTAGTTTGCCTGAAATTGTGGCCTTTGTGAATTCGACTTCATCAAAGTTTCTCAGAGGATCTACTATTGAATTAGCTTTGGAAATAGAATAACCCATCTATGAAGTTGTCGGAATCCTGTATGAATTTCTCAAATTATATTATAGATACATTTTATAGTTAGCGTAACCAGACGTCTCATTTTGGTTGGAATAATCTTTTTTTTTTTTTCTTGGTTTGAGTTCATTCTATCGTTTTTGTACATATTTTTTTATTTGTTTCATTTTGGCCCATCCACTGACGAACAGAAGGAGAATGAAATATTTTTTTATTTTCTTCAGCTACCTGCGCCTATGAAACCCTTCTAATTTTATTTATTTTTACGAATGAATACGATCCGAAATATGAGAGAAAAGTCATCTTGTGAAATATGAGAGAAAAGTTGTAAAGTTTTTGGACGTGAAATACATACTCATATTTTTATATAGGAAAGGGTTTTAATTTTTTTGTGAGTTTTGTTTTGAGTCCTAGAAAATACAGTTTCCCTAAATAGTGCATAAACACATTCATCGTATGACTTCATATAGAGAATATGATAGACATTGCTGATAACCATAAAGCTTTTTCAGTACACTTAATTAGTAAAATAAATTTAAAAAAAGTTTCAGCTAATATAAGGATTTATTAATTCATTAAAGCAAATTTGGTACTTGTTACGTTAAACGCATACAAAGCGTGAGCTGTCAAATCGTGAGGATTTGTATTCAGTATAAACCGCGACCTACACTATAACGTATTGACATGTAACATGACGACAATATGTTGGGGCCACTACACTATCACCCCGCACCATGTCAATATGGCTACACCTATGAAAAAAAAAAACAACCTCGTTCTGAATACCTAATTGAATAAGATACGTTTAGGAAGATACGTTCAGCTTCACCCATCAATGAGTTCAGTAATAAATACGTTCAGATTTTTGTCTGACTGACAATGAGACATGTAGCATTAAATAAATGCGTTTAGTTTTACTGACTGAGAAATGCGGCTTTTACAACCTATCTCTACGTTCAGTTTTTCTAAAAGGAAAATTAAAGTACACTGGGTTCTCTTTTTATGCGGTAGATGCGTTCCGTTCCGCATAAAAAAATCGCATAATTTTTTATCTTTTATCTTTTTAGATATGATTTTATATAGAAAAAGTGAAACTGCAATATATAATATTATAATATATACCTAAAATCGCATAAAATTTTTTTATTTCTATTAACAATGTACTCTTAGTTAAGTTATTACATTTTACATACATTTGTACGTTCATATAGTCCATAAAAAAAATATAAAAAAAAAAAATTTTGTATTTAAAAAAACCGCATAACTCTGAATTCGCATAAAAAAAGTCGCATAAAAAGAGAACCTAGTGTAATGACGTCGCGTGTGCTAGCACCATTTGAAACATAATATTTTAACATAGCGCATAATTGCGCTTTACAATTTCACTGTGAATTGACGATTGTGTCAGCTCACGATTTGTATACGTGTGAATGGTCGCAAAGCGCCCGTGTACTTAACAAGTACCGCTGTTTTTTTTTAAATACATAATATTTTATATAATATTGTAATTAAAAATTTACTAAAATCAAAAAAGCTATTCTACAAAACTAAAATTGAAGGATAAAATATTTAATTGTCATTTTCCAAGACTTCGATAAAAGGATGTCAAGAGTTTTTAAGTTAGAAAGAACAAGAGTGTTCGATTTTTTTCAATGGACTTGTTGGAATATTAAGCTCAGTCATTTTAGCACGTGCAATTGCAGTTGCATTAGAAAATATTTTATCGGGATTTTTTCGTGTCAAGATCCAAGCATTTTCTGTAAAAATTAAGAGGTTTTTATTATGTGATAGTCATTTATATAAATTTTAGAATTTAAATATTTTTTCACCAGTATGTGTGGTCCCAAACAAAAATTCATTACAAGCATAAGCCAATGCATAAGTCATATAATTAGTATCGACAATTCTATAATTCACGGCAACTGGGATTGTATTAATTGCTAAATCCCAGCTAGGAAGGCCTTCAGCATCATTGGTAGATCCATCAGCAAAATATTTCATTGTTGAATTGGTTCTTAAATCAAATATGTATATAAAAAATGGAAATAAAATAATAGAAGTATTAAAATATTTTCACTATGAAACTTACTCAGTTTTATACATAAACAAAATTTGAACGCGGTTTGATGTTACGAGAAATGCTTGTTTATTACATTTTGAATTCCCTTCGATTATTGAAGAGTATTGTTCCAGCACTTTCCATTTTCCGAAAAACTATCATAAATTGATTATTGAATTAGAATAACATTAGTATCAAAAGCAAGATTTAATACCTTTATCGGTTGAAAATTTTCCATGGGTGGTGCGTCTGGACATGGTCCAAAATTGACCACTTGACAGTGACATGCTGCTACAAATACTAAAAATATTAGTTTCGAAATCATTTTTAAAAAACTTTCGTCTTTACTAGTATAACTACCGAGCCTAAATGAAATTAAAATCCTACGTTATAATTCTTATATAATATTATTCTTATTCTTATAATGGAGATATTTTCTGAGCTGAATATATTATACATATATTCACATTTGAGAAATAATAACAAATATCGCCCATATTCAACTTATGTGATGTAAAAAATTCATAATATTGACGTCAGTATTCATTAAGTGTATAAAGAAAAACATAAAAGTTATTGCTTTATGTTAATAAAAATAATTTGAAATATCCAGAAATATTAGTTTATGTTTTTGTACGATTATTGAAAATTTTGCATTTTCTAGAAAAAAAACGTATTTGTCAATTTTTGTTAAAATAAAAACTCAGATTTGATACATGCTCAAATTTATTACAAATAGATTTTTTATGATAAATAAAAATTACAAAAAAAGTACATTCAAAATTTATTATTTTATTTTACAGATCGATAACAGTAAAAATTTATTATAATCGCGATACGTTCATTCAATTTTTTCTCGATCGTGGATTTTTCATCAGTTATGAGAAGAGACTGAACAAGTTGAACTCTGGCAGAGGGCAGAACAGTTGAACACTCGGCAAAAGAAGAGTGGTATTTAACCCAGCTTTTTCAACAGCATCAATGCCAGCTGGTACTGCACTTTGAGGAGCGAAAAGTGGATATTTCTTCGTTAGAATCCATAATTGTTCTAGAAAAACCAAAAGAACAATTGTAGTGTGAAATATAAAAAAAAAAGCATGAAAATGGTAATATTATAAATACTATCAATGAATGCTTACTTAAGTGGAAAGAACCTAAGTTTATGCAAGAGTAGACAGAGGCGTAACTGCTGTAATCAGTTCCGAGAACTTGGTATGGTAAGAATGGTAAATCGATGGGAACAAGCGGAAGGTTCCAATTCCATTTTCCTACGGTTGGACCTTCAGGGAATTTCCCAACACCTTCCCATACCATGGGTGTATTGTTGCTGAATGAATAAATGTATGTAAACAAAATATAAAAAGTAAGCTTAAAAAAATAAAGAAATTTTAATTATTCAAATGAATTTTTATCGTCTACGATTTCAAACGAAATCATTTTTTTTTTTTCAGTTATTGATTGATGCAAAATATGTATGAAAATATTTTTTTTTGCTTATTGCACTGACGATATAATGTTTAAAATTGACATCAAACCACTAACTAATACATATTGTTGAAAAGTTACAACTGTGCAATTTCGCGCTAAAATTTTGTTAGATATATGTATGTATAATACATACGCAATGTTAATTATACATAAATTTTTCAATTCAATTAATATCGAAAGTTGATTTTTTTTCCTATTTAAAAGGAAACTTGTACCATAAATAATAAAAAAAACTCACATCATATTGATTTGATTTTGTCTGATTGAAAAAGTTCCATCGGTTTTCCAAGTATACGTGATCGTAGGACATCTGGCAATTGTTTCATATACAGTTGGATATTGTCTGAGCGTATACCATGTTCCTTGGAACTAAAAATCGGTAAAAAAATTATTTATCAATTTATAATATAATATTTTATATTCAAATAACAAAGACGTACTTTGGCGGGATCGAATCCTGTCATAGAAACCACATTTGGACAGGGTCCTGAATTTATAATCTGGCCATTGCTGATCGCAACCAACGATGCCAACACGAACAAATATTTGTACATATTGATGGCTGCAATATCAAATATTAGCAATGTTAAAAATCAAAATTCTATAATAATTTAGGAAAATTCGGACGGATGAACGCAAATATGTTTATAGACGGTGTTGACTATTCATTATATGCACAGAACATGTTTGAAAAATTTGGAAATTTATTTTATTACGGAAATTTTTTTTATTTTTTTATGTTTTCATTCAGAAAAAATAGTAATTTTAGTTTTTTTGAATATAATGTATCGGATTGAAATATTTTTATGAAATCGTAAAAAACCATTAATTTTATATACCCAAACAAAGTTCAACCAACGTGTTAAATTTTATTTACACTTTTCAAAAAAAAATGTCGTAT
Source organism: Hydropsyche tenuis (assembly GCA_009617725.1). Taxonomy (NCBI): domain Eukaryota; kingdom Metazoa; phylum Arthropoda; class Insecta; order Trichoptera; family Hydropsychidae; genus Hydropsyche; species Hydropsyche tenuis. The sequence continues at coordinate 5,676 of VTON01000113.1, read as the reverse complement.
GTTTCTTAAGTTTTAAAAAAAAAGGAGGTTTATAAAATAAAATTTATAAAATTTGAATCGTTAAGTTAATCGTTAATCGTTATAATGCAAACAAATTTTCAAATCGATAATATGTGATAATTCTACTTACAATTTGTCAAATACACTTCTTCAAGTGACTGTTTAGCGTGAAATATTAAATTTATATAGTTTCGTGATTTGATCAATTAATAAATTCGTGAAATAATAACGCAGAGTAGAATTAGATATTGTTAGAAAAATTAATTATTATATATATAGGGTGTCCCAAAATTCACGCAAGATGTAATTTTGATAGAAAATACAGATTTCTAATTAAAAATTGTAATTTTTTTATTGATTCATACAGTATATAGTATAAGGTTATGTGGGAAATAGCATATCGGGTAAATGGCTTTACTTGCATATACGCATTTTTTTGTTGAAATTTTCCATCAATTTTTTCTATACATGTTACTGAATTTTGTTGATATAGTGCTAAATTTCCTCCTTCAAGGTGTGGGTGATCATGGGCTTGTTGGCATAAAGCTTAAACTTCAAAAACCATCAAAGGCATTAAATCGCATGATCCGACCAGTTCTAATCACCAAAACGGGAAATTACACGACTAGGAAATGAATCATGCAATGATTGAATTGCTTCTTAGGGAGTTTACTTTCTTTTCTTTAGGGAATTTCTTAAATTTCTCTAGAGAGTTTTTGAAGTCTAAGGTTTATGCTAACAAGCTCACGAACTCCCACATCTTGAATGAGGAAGTTGAGCGCTATATCAACGAAATTCAGCTACATTTACGCAAGAAAGTCGTGAAAAATTTCAACGAAAAAATGCGTATATGCCAGTAAAGCCATTTATCTGATATGCTATTCAACACGTAACCCTATACTGTATACTGTGTGAATCAATAAAAAAATTACAATTTTTAATTAAAAATCTATGTTTTCTATCAAAATTACTTCTGTCGTCTATTTTGAGACACCTATAGAATTATTGTAAGAAATTAACACCAATTGTAAATGTTGAAGAATAATTAAATTGGACTATTTTTAGTCAGAAATTCCTCTTTCTTGGGTTAGTTTGCATTATTTAATATAATATAATAGTAATTAATGACTTTAGATTGATAACATACGCCTCTGTTTTAATCATAGTATTAAAAATACTATATTTTTATAATCCTTTAATTTATTTATAATTCTTATGATTTATATACTAAAAATTATGATGAAAAAGTTCTCATTTACGTGAAACTATCGAAAAATTTAATTTTTTGTTAATAATTAATGCTTGCTTCCATCTTTATATTAATTTTTATACATTATTTTTAATTATTGAATGTTTTTTTTCAGCTGGCTCGCACTTTAATACATAAAGATTATCAACAAAAAAAATTAAATCCAAAATTTTCCTAGTAAAAAACTTGTCAAAGAAATATTTTTCAATGTCAATGAAAAATAGAAAAACATTTCTTTTTTTTAAATTTATTATTTCGTTGTCAATATTAATATTGTTTTATTAAAATTTAAAACTATAAAAACTTGCGAAGATTCGATTGAACATTTCGTGTGTATCTCAAATATTTAAGTGCAAAAATTTCATATCAGAAAGAGAATAAAAATTTTATTGCAGAGAATAAAACCGACCGTTTTTTCAGTTAAAATGTAAAAGGTCTTGGAAAATCGTTATTTCTCAGGTTCGAGAATTTTACAAAGACCCGTGTGAATCGAGACATCGAAATAATGAGTTTTACGATTCGAAATCGAACAAAAGAAACCTCCTTGATGGATATCCTATTTTTTTCCCCATCCAATCTTGAGATCCTCACTCGCAAAAATCGACTTTCGAGAACAAGAGTGAAGTGCGTTAGATAGATAAATAAATAAATAATAATAATAATATATTACGCATTTGGTTTTTCATTTCTTTTTTTTGTTCAAATTGAAAATAAAGCTGAAACCTTTATATTATAATATAAAATATATTTATAACGCGGAAATATTGATGTTTTTTGGAAGAGTGTTTCTTGACAGTCACAGAATAATATAATCGAAGGGAAACCCACCATCCGCTTGCTACATGCACCCCACGCTATAAATAATATACCTATATATACCTACGTATTTTTTTATTCTCTCATAAAAAAAACAGCTATAATAACAACACAATACACTCAGATCGTTCCAGCATTATGTGTACTACTTATATTGTATATGAAGTGAATTGAATAAAATACAACCCCTTAAAAAAGGCTAAGAACACAAAGTTCTCTCATTCCATATTTATATGGCAGATGTTAAAAAAGTACATGAAGTCGTTTTTCCTGGAATATAACTATGTCTTGAACGTTACTCTGTATCGATTCGAGATACGTTTGGGCTTCCGATCACGAAACGGGAAGGCTTTTCTGCTCAGGAAAACCTCATGTGACCCACAAAACGGTTCGATGACCCGAATATTCCTTAATGGGGCCTTTGAACCACTGGTGCACTTCACAAAATATTTATGATTTCTATAAGAGGTTTTCTTTTTTGAATTTTGCTTGCATTAAGAATTTCTGCTTCTGGAAATTAAATGAACATAATCGGCTTATTTTCTCCGGGAAAATTTCCCATCGATATCAATTGCGTACATGATATAAAAGTATATTGTGTTTTTCTACGGAAAATTTAGTGTTCTTTAATGAAGGATCGGATCTTAATTAAATCGGAGAATTGCTAAAACATAATCGCTTGTATTATTTAGTATTTCAGATTAGGAAAATATTTGTGTTATTTTCTGTCATCATTCATATGAAAGTATATTTCTAATATTGTGTTGATGACGGAATAGTGTTTGATAAATGTTTCGCAAACTTTTGGTGAATTGAATATTATTTAAATTTCAAAATAGTTTATGGTATATTACTGTTAATTAAGATCTAAGATTCATCAATAAATATAATATAAATCAAATATATTTCATTTACAAATATATAATAAATAAATATTTCGAATATTATATATTGAAACGAAACAGTTACCGAGAAAGGGCAAGAAATTTAATTAATGTTCCGTTAATTAATCGCATCCCCGAGAGGACTCCGTCTGATATAATAATAAATCCATTCATTCTAACGATCCATAATAATTTTTAATCCCGTCCGCGGCGATGGAAATACGCGTAACAATAACAATTTATAATTAATTTTCGAAAGAGGTCATCCCGTATTTTCATTTTTCACCTTTTCGCATCATTTTCCAGCCAGGGTGGTGAAAAAAAAACGTATTAAAATAAGCCTCTCGTTACGCGCGGTCCGCCGGGTTATAACATTATTAATTATGACACCGTAACCGAGCGAGATCGTTAAGTTTTCACCGAGACCCATTACTATTTGATTAGAGGCTGATGTGGCCCCAGCCCGGAGGGTCCTTTGTAATTCCTGCAGCCTGCCCTTATCAGGACCTAGCCATTCCGTAATCTCGGGAATTAGCGTGAAAGGAACATCTTTGCATGTGACGCGATAGTTTTTTGATCAATCGTTTCATGTTTTTGAATCGCATTGCTCCGATTTATGTATTATGGAAGTTTCAATGTGATATTTATGGAATATTGAATTTTTATATGGGTTTCTTGTTGTTTACGTGTGGGAAATATTCATGCCATTTTCTTGGTGCCGCGCGTACGCGCGGCACCAAGAATAGCAATATGTTAAGATTATAACACAAATATGATATATGAATGTTTTTGTTTAACGAAGAAAAATATACGAATATATTAATTTCGGTATTAAATTAATTTATCATTGAAATGTGTATTTTATGGCAATATTTGTATATAATATATAAACAAACAAACAATATTCCTTATACGTCATCAGGCATGTAAATACTGTATATCGAGCAATCACTGTGGCAATCTTCAAAAGCAATCTCGCAACGAAAGGAAGGAAACTGGTGATAATTTCCGCCAAATTTACGACTTGATAAATTTTCCACTACATTAATCTCGGCGAAATCTTTCCATGTCTAAGGACGTCTCTGTCCTATAAAATTTGACACCTTTTCGTAACATAAGAGGTGTTTTATTGCAAAGTATATTATTGTTTCGATACACTTACATCATTGAAAAATTGTGTATATAATATTATATTATATATTAACTGATTTGATAGTATGGCGTTGTTGCGGAAAAAACGTATGTTTGTTTGAACATTGTACTCTTTTATATCGTTTCACTTTTTTAATATGCTGGTTTTTCTTTTTCCTTTTTACTGTTGAGTAACGTAAGCATACGAATTGCGAAAACAAAGGCCGAAAAAGTGTACTATTGTACGTAGTTCATGGTAAGTCTTCACAATTTTGATATTTTTTCCACTGTACGGATTCAACTTATTAAAATTATATAATACTTTGTGTTAATTCAGGGATTCCCAACCCCGTGCCCGCGGGCACCATGGCGCCCGCGGAGCGATTCGTGTGTGCCCGCCACTATTACGTTTTGTAAATACGTTTCTCTATGTGTATGTAATTTGAATAATAATTTTATTATGTTGAAACATTTTTGTTTATTATTTATTAATAAATTATGAATTATAAAATAAATTATGGGAAAATAAAAAGTTATGTAAGGAGTTTGTCGATCAAAAATAAGTGGTGCCCGCCACCCTACCGATATTTTAGAATGCGCTCTAGAGTATAAAAAGTTTGGAAGCCCCTGTGTTAATCTGTCAAAAAGGACTCGTTTTATATAATTATATTATATTAACAATAGATCTTAATTTATTATCTTTAGATAGATCTTTATTTATTTTTATTATAGGTAGGTAGTTATATCATAATATTATGTCATAATAAAAATATATTCTAAATTACCCATTAAAAAAAATTAGACTATTTCGTTATTGTTGTTAAGCATACATACCTTTTTGTATTATGTATGTTAGTTACAATATATCAGTATACGAGTAGGACAATCAGTTATGTCTGAAATTACTGGAAACCATTTTAAAACTCCTAAACCAACATTGTATTTACTCTAAAATATTATATTACAATAAAGTGATTATGAAGACCTCGTTTTAAGTAATAAAACTAAATTTGTATTAAAGTCTTTAATTTATAGAGCAATAAAATATTATTACCACATTTAGATCGTTTTTTTTTATAAATTTAAAATCAGAATACTAGGTTATGAAAATTTTTGCATTTCAACGTTCATATTTCGCTCGATGCAAGCAAAATGCTAAGAAATTCAAATGGCCACATTTTTGCATAGCACCATATTTTTTTTAGTTCAAAGACATACATTATTCAATATGTATTTACTGTGCATAAAATGAACGAAGAACAGCAATTAATATTGTTACTATACAAACTGTTTTATAACGAACATAACTTCATTGATCACCTATATTGTATAATATGTATAATATAATAATATTAAATATGAAACCGTGACGTAATTATGCAGTGAAAAAATAATAATTCAAATATCCCCATCGGCCATACTGACATGCAAAAAATCCGCTGACCTACCCAGAAGCTCCTCGAAGCCCATTCTCGTAAAAAATTTGCGAAAAACCTTTTGCACAATCTGAAAAGCAACAGTCTCAACTCGTTAACGGGGTCGACCCATGGAATCAAAACGTATCCCGGTCACACGAGCACCAACTAAATGGGCAAA